>CM035136.1:129930402-130530402 GCA_020205605.1 Panax ginseng | reverse complement strand
TCAGGTTCTCCATATTAAACTGGTTGTGAATAAATCAATTAGAACAATTCTAATCTTATTTAAATAAATAAATTAAACTATTAATTTATTTAAATAAATAATATTTATTCTACAATAGAGATAAGCCTCCCTAGCAATTAACGACTTTCCAGATAATATAGATTTTAACATTAATCATAAAAGAACCTTTGAGTAAATAGTTACCGTACAATTCAATCCTTCTACCATACAATGTCCCAATTAAATATAAGACATAAAATTACTGTCAAGTCTTATTTTATTTAATTATATGTATTTCGACTCTTAAATGCACAACTCCAAATAATGCAAATTAGAAACTCTTTTCTAATTTCATTATGCCTTGGCCAATGACTACTGGGTTGTCATTTATCGAATCACATAGGACATTTCTCTTCTTTTACTAGAAGCGGTAAATTCTTTATTGATCATACATTATCTCCATGTACAACTTATTATACCCAAGCATACCCTTTGATATATCCTAAGGGTCTTAAGGAATAAGTCAAAGTATAACTCATCATACACAAGATACTATGATGATCTCAAGTCCAAGGATCACTTGTACTACTATCACTACAGGAATTCCTATTGT
This sequence comes from Panax ginseng, assembly GCA_020205605.1. Classification (NCBI taxonomy): domain Eukaryota; kingdom Viridiplantae; phylum Streptophyta; class Magnoliopsida; order Apiales; family Araliaceae; genus Panax; species Panax ginseng. The sequence continues at coordinate 130,529,789 of CM035136.1, read as the reverse complement.
AATGCACAAGTAAAACTCCATTAGGTATTCCTTAGCGAGCCACGTTCAGTGAACTTATTCTCTAATAAGCACCTACATACTTGTTTTACTGTCTCCACACAAATGATCATGAGATCAATCATCATCATCCAATGAGCAAGCAACGTATGTACCAATCTATCCGGATTCACTAATCCCCAATTTACTAATCCAACGATTGGAAACTATTTTAGTTTTAAGCTTTCTAAGAATTTAGATCTCATTAGAATGATCATCATCATTATTCTAAAAGCATTGCTTAAAACTATGAGTTTATCACATATTATAAAACAGCATCATGTAGATAATTAAAAGCCTTTAATAAATTAATACTTTTTATTAATAAATGAATAAGATTGTTACAAAGTATATGCTTTATCATCAAACATGATTGGCTTGTGTGCATACTACTTTCAATCTCCCACTTGCACTAAAGTCAATCGTTATGGTATCTCATACCCTTCTTCTCTAAGTGACGATTATCCTGTTGTTGGATAAGTTTTAGTTAATGGATATGTAATGTTGTTCTTGAGAGTCCACTATCTCTATAGTAATTTCCCATCTTTCAATGATTCTTTAATCAAATGAAAGTGTCACAACACATGTTTAGATCCAGGATGAGACTTAGGAACTATTCCTAGTTCTGTAATGAACTTTTCATCTAAACAATCAACTTGTAGCTTCATTTATAGTTATATACTTTGTCTTTATCACTAAACCAACAACTCTTTGCTGTTTGAAACCTTTCCAATTCACTGCACCACCGTTCAAGGTAACGATTTACCTTAAAGTGGATTTTCTGTCATCTTGGTCTGTCTAAAAAACTTGAGTTTGTTAAGCCCTCTATTTTTAATTTAGACCCACCATGAATTTGATCACATCCTTAGTTCCAGTTAAGTACTTTAAGATGTTTTTCACTGACTCACAGTGAACTTCTCCAGAATCTGACTGATCAACATCAGGTCTCGTACATTTCATTGCATACATGATAGTTCTCATGCGATCTCTCTTTTATGAGTCTATGGGGACCATTAAGAGAGATTCGCTCCATGGCTCATCAACATGAGACATCTCTTGGAGTTTGCCATACTAAACGACTTTAGCATCAAATGAATATACGTTCCTTGGGTTAAGTCAAGTATCCTATTAAATCTATCTATATAGATTTGTATCCCCAATAAAGATACTCTTCCCAAATCATTTGTGGAGGAATGTTTAGACAACTTTATCTTTACTAATTGTAGCATTGGTATGTCATTCTTTATCCGTATTATATCAACATATAGTACTAGGAATGTCACGAGGCTCCCACTGACCCTTTTGTACACACTAGGTACATTCTTATTTTTGATAAAATCAAACTCTTTTGATTGTCTTATCAAAACGAATGTTCCATTTTTGAGAAGCTTGCTTCAATCCATTTCTCTGAGTGTCTACAACTCTTACCTCATCGTGACGTGCGTATCCTGGATCATCATCTTCTATGATATCGTACCTCATCATCATCATCCATGATGAATCCATACCTCCAGTATCTTGATACTATTCTAGATTTACGATTCAGTTGTGGTACAATAGGTCTATCTATAGGTTCCTCTTATTTGACTTATAGTGTTTTGTGGTTCTTGAACTCTTCAAGATCTATTATCCTCCCACTAGCCCCTTCAATCATAAACACCTTTATCTTAGAAGGTAGCGTGTTTCGCAACAAACACCTTTTGCTAAGTAGGATGATAGAACATATACCCTAAACTTACTTTAGGATGTCCCACAAATATGTACTTGTTAAATCTTGTCCCAAGTTTATCCTTTGAAACCTTTTTCACATAAACTGGACAACCCCTTATCTTAACATACTTAAGATTAGGAATCCTTCATGTCCATAACTTTTATGGAGTCTTGTGGTCGGATTTTGAGGTTACCTTTTTCGTAGATATGCAGCCATTTCCAGGATATTATTCCAGAAGGAAACTGGAATGTCGGTAAAATCATTATGGACCGTACCATGTCCAACAAGGTACGATTTTTCCTTTTAGATAAATTAATCAATTATTGCGTATCAGGAGGCATCCATTATGAGAAAACCATTTGAAATGATCTAGAAACTTATTGCCCAAATATTTATTACTTGATCTAATCAAAGAATCTTAATACTTTGCCAATTTGTTTCACTTCTGAATTCTGTGAACCTTTCAAATAATTCACACTTGTATTTCAGCAAATACATACATTCAACTATTTGACTGATCATCTCCTTTTCCTATACTAGTTTGTTCAATTTGCAAAATTATTTTCACATAAGTCAAGTATACAAAATCCATTAAGTAATATTCCAGTTCTATACAAAACATTATTTTTATAAATAGAACAACAATTGTCCTTAAATATAATACCAAATTTCATTGTCCAACAACAAAATGAAAATAATATTTCTAACGAGAACTAGAATACAATAACAACTTATTGACTTAATTGACTTGCCCGTAGGCAATGCTAAACAATAAGTTCCTATGGCTAATGTAGCAGCCTTTGCTTCATTTCTCATACATAGGATTACTTATCTTTGTTTAACTTTCTACTTCTGCTTAGTCCCTTCATAAATCTATATTTAAGATAACCAAAACTGGTATCCAATACCCAAGTAGAACCTTGACTTAAAGAAAAATTTATTTCAATCATGAACAAATTTGTATTTGTAACCGAAACTTCACTAAGCATCTTTGGTTAGCCTCTGCAAGATGCTTCTCATTGTTTCTTTTCAGTGTCCAGGCTTATTGCAGTTGAAACAAACTCCTTTCCTATCCGTATCAGTTTTGTTCTTATTATCCTTTATTTTTGCCTTTTTCTATTTACCTTCTTAGAATCGTTCTTCTTTTTAGAAGATCCTTTGGCCCTTACCAGTAAGACATGGTCTTTCTTGGTTGGAAATTGACTCTCAACATTTTCAACATGTTAAGCAAATCGGTGGTGATATCTAGCTTGTTCATATGAAAAATTCACAACAATTGTGAAAGGAGTCTGGGAGTGAGTGCAAGATCAAATCTTGGCTCAACTCTCTATCCATGACAAAACTCGTTGTCCTAATTGATCAATCAAATTGATTATGTTAAGGACTTTTATCTCATCTTTGTAGTGTCACCTCGGTCATTCTAGATCGAAAAGAGCTCCTTAGATATCTCGATATCTATCGGTCCCCATTTTCCTCACCATCAACTACTTGATGTGCAGGAATATAGTAAGATCATCCATAGTTTTATGCTGACGCTGAAGCTTGTTACTCATGGATATGAGCATGATGCATTGAGCCAACTGTGCATCATCTTGCCACTTTCTAAAAGTAGCAATCTCTTCCTCAGAGGCATTGTCTGCAACCATTGTAGGGATAGGCGTATTAAGGACATAAGATAGATTTTCAGTCGTGAGAACTTTTCTCAATTTCCTTAACCAATCCGTTTAATACGGTCCAGTTAAATAACATCTAATATGCTTCGCAGTGATAGTAATTTAGACATTGTAAAATTCATTAAATGAATTTAACATTTTAGCATACATTCTTTTATTAATTACCAAAATAAATTAGGTCTTATTTTAAATTGGTATCTCCCACTATTTTCTTCAAACTATATTACTCTCAATATATATAGTTCGGCAATATCTAATTAAAGATATGCTAGTGAGAATAAGGATCCCATTTCAAATGTATATAGCCTTGTGTGTGCACAACAAACTATATATAAATAAATAGGTAGACAACTCTTGTCAATTACATCAACTATGTAACTCCTTGTATTTTGCCTCTTAAATCATAATGGTCAAGTGTGTGCACATCCAAACTAAAATGATTTAAGTTAAGTCAGACCCAACATTTTCATATAAATGAAGAGAAAACTACAGCCCTTGTGTGTGCACAACAAAGTAGTAATGTTCAATTCCTTATAAACATCATATGTAATAAAAATAACATCTTAAATATTTAATACTTACCTTGTGTGTGCACAACAAACTCATATTAAATATTCAATACTCTATTGTGACGCCCCCAAAATCGGTATACATCACTTATTCTGAGTCGCCAAATACATGGTACAAAATTCAAATATAACTTAATTATACAACAGTCGTGTAAAATACGACTAAACATATGATGTGAGTTTTAATACAAATATTATCATCTAGACAATATACAAACTCAATGGGGTCCTCATTACATTTATTATCACACTATTTCATAGAATAGTGAGGACTACTAATGTTATTATCTGGACCATCACTCTGTTCCCCGACTAGTCCCTGCTACATTCTCATTTTCTGAAGAGAACAATGAAAGCAAAAGGGTGAGCTCAACTAGCCCAGTAAGAAATATTATGACTAAGATAATGCAGAATAAATTATCATTAGCCTTCAACAGTGTTAAACTGATAAAATATAACAAACATCAAGTTTAACTGCAGCGGAACAAGCAATCCATTAGAAGAGTCAAGTAGAGAATAAAATCTACTATCTTCTATGATTTAAAAGGTTTTTCATGACTTTTATCATTGAGACTCTCGACAATAAATAATCCACATCATCCCCCTTTACTGACGATGATATTCATTAGTATCACAACCACAAATTATCTATGCACCCACGACCAAGGATATTCGTGTATTTATTAATGGTCATGATCATGTCAACAATCGTCCATCAATGCACTACGAATTGAATGAGGATTTTTCCACATCATTTGTAACATTACTACATAATTACACCAATAATCCTTGTCATAATCATACCAAGTCCATCTATGCACTACAGGCCACGAGATGACTTTCAACATAATATAAACATGAGGATGATGACAATGATATAAGAATTCAATAAAAACAAGTTCAAGAATTAATTTATCCAGGAACTAATAATGTCCAAATTGTCAGCATGCTACTTCTTTGTAGAGTAACACTCAAGAATACTCAAAAGAATATTTCCATGAAAAGATACTGGATGAAGCGCAAATATCAAGGATATTCCATTAATTTCATGGAGTATAGAAGTCAAAACTTTAACCAACTGAGTATAATAACAAATGGAATAACAAAAGAAATCACCAGGCATGCGATAGACCGCACAGACAGGTTATTCTAATAAAATAATAAATAATGGAACCAGGTCATGCATAAACGCACCGACAGGATATTCCAATAGAATAATAAATAATGGAACCAGGTCATGCGTAAACACACCGACAGGATATTCCAATAGAATAATAAATAATAGAACCAGGTCATGCATAAACGCACCGACAGGATATTCCAACAGAATAATAAATAATGGAACCAGGTCATGCGTAAACGCACAGACAGGATGTTCCAATAGAATAATAAATATTGGAATAACAGAAGAATTTCACCAAGTATAGGGTATCCCGCATATACAGGTTATTCCAATAGAATAATAAAGAATGGAATAACAAAAGAATTTCACCAATAAGAAAGAAGGAATACCCCTAACGAGTACAACAAATAATATCCCTTACCGTAAAAGAAGAGTATTTTGACTGGTAGGGCGCGGATATACTCAAAGAAAACTTGCACTACGCTCAAAGCTTTCTTAAACTCTAAAGAATTACGCTCAAGATTATAGAAGAAGAACTCTCTCTATAGTTTCTCTCTCTAGAGTTTCAGTGAATTTGTAAGAAATAATGAAGGAATGAGCTTCTATTTATAGAAGAATGGACTGCATAGTAACTAATTCATGAACGGTCCAGATTGATTTACTTTAAACGGACGGTCCAGATTGGTTTACACTAAAATATAATATACTCTATTTATAATCTAATAAAACGAATAACTTTATAAAAGTATTCTGTTTTATATAAAAAAAATTTACTATGCATAATAAAATATAATATATTCTAATTATTGTCTAATAAAACCGATAACTTTATAAAAGTATTACATTTTATATAAAAAGATTTTACTATTAGTCTAATAAAACGAATAACTTTATAAAAGTATTCTGCTTTATATAAAAAAGCTTTTCATTTTATTACATTAATAATACTAATAAAACAAAACTCGCTATCATTATTATAATTCATAATATTAATCGACCGTGTCGTTCCCGAGAAAGAGGGGCTTTCCAATAAGGATTTCTCCCCCATCATGCGCAATTGATTAGGTGACCAAACCTCTCATTGATGTAACTTCTGTAGACATCGTTAATATTGCAAATAATAATATTAATAATTTTTATCTCAATTATTGATTATAAAATATTGACAATAATTGAATCAAATAACGTGAGATACTATGCAAAGAATTCTCGTAACAATAATTGAACAAAACCGAGTGACTTCTCACGTAAGCATCAATAATCAATACCGTAAGTGCTATCTTTGTAACCTCGGCAGATTCTTCGTACTTTTAACAACACCGTGTTTCAACAGCTTAACGGTAAAACTTCCGCCGTTATTTTTCATAAAGTATTTTTGTCATTTTCTCAATCCGAATGATAATTCCGTTGTGGGGTCCACCAATGATTGTGTCGTTGTATGCGAATATTCCCTGTTAAAACGAATATTCCCCGACCAATCGAATATTATATAACAACTTGCGTACTTTGCAAAATTTATAAATATTACCCACAACTATAACATTATATCAAATTCATTCCATAATATTCAAAAATGATATTTATAGAAATTTCATCTTTATTCATAAAAGTTGGGGTCTTACAACCTCTCCTTCTTATGAAATTTCGCCCTCGAAATTAGGGTATGTACCTGGTATATTGAAGAGGTAAGGATACCTTGATTTCATTACATATTCTAACTCCCAAGTCATTTCCTCAACTTCGTGGTTTCTCCACAAAACTTTGACTTGAGGTATAACCTTGGAGCGTAGAATATATTCCTTCTTATCCAAGATTTGAATAGGAACCTCTTCATACATCAAATTTTCGCTATTTCGTCCGGTTCTAACTCAATAATGTGGTTCGAGTCTTCCATATATTTACGTAACATGGATATGTGAAAAACGTTATGAACACGAGACATATTTGGCGATAAATCGAGTCTATAGGCCACAGTTCCTACTCAATCAAGGATTAAAAATGGGCCGATGAATCGAGGATTGAGCTTTCCTCTCTTTCCAAATCACGTAACTCCTTTCCATGGAGCAACACGTAACAACACATGATCTCCTATATCGAATTCCACGTCCTTTCGATGAAGATCAACATAACTCTTTGCCCGATCTTGTGAGGTTTTTATACGTTATTTGGATCGTTTGAATCTTTTTCGTAGTCATACATTACCAACTCCGGTCCCAACAACGTTGCTTCATCCACCTCATCCCAAAGATCTTTGAGAAGCGACACTTTCTTCCATACAACGCCTCAAATGGAGCCATGCCAATACTTGCTTGATAACTGTTGTTGTAGGAAAACTTCACCAATGATAAGAACTTATCCCAACTTCCCTTGAAGTCAAGGACACATAGTCTTAATAAATCTTCAAGAGTTTGAATAGTCCTCTCCGACTGCCCGTCCATCTGAGGATGATATGCCGAGCTAAATCGTAAATTTGTGCCCATAGCTTTCTTCAAACTAACCCAAAATCGTGAAGTGAATCTTGGGTCTCGATCAGAAACTATGGATACTGGCATACCATGCAGTCTTACAATCTTGTTTATGTACATACGAGCAAAACGTAAGTGTAAGTTTCTCGTATCGGTAAGAAATGAGCAGACTTGGTCAATCTATCAACAATGACCCAAATCGCATCTATACCTTGAGAAACCTTAGGAAGACCGGTAATGAAATCCATGGTAATGTGCTCCCACTTCTATTCTAGAATTTCAAGTGGTTGCAATGGACCTTTTGGTACTTGATGCTCCGCTTTAACTCGTTGACAAGTTAGACACCTTGAGATAAACAGTGTTATCTCTCTCTTCATATTGCTCCACCAAAATGTATGACGAATATCATGATACATTTTGGTACCCCCAGGATGGATTACAAACGGTGTGTTGTGCGCCTCCATCATGATTTTATACTTTAAATCAGAGTCGTTAGGAACACAAAGTCTGGAGTTGACTCAAAGTATTCCTTCTTCATCGATTCTTGCTTCCTAAGCATAACACCTTCTTGCACTTTCTTCCTCATACGCATCGACTCCGGTCTCAGTAGCTTGAAAGCGACTTTAACTTTATCAATTAAAGTTGGTTCTACTCAGATATTCGCCATCATCACATGGGTCCCCGAGTCTTTAACTTTATCTCCATCCTTTGCAAGTCACACAAAATGGGCCTTTGTTTTAACAATATCGCACTCGTACTTGTATATGATCTTCTACTCAACGCGTCACGGCTACCACGTTAAACTTGTCCGGATGGTATTGGTTGGTATGATCATAATCTTTCAATGATTCAAGCCAACGTCGTTGTCGCATGTTGAGTTCCTTTTTGAGTGAAGAAATATTTGAGACTTTTATGATCCGTAAAGATCTCCACCTTCTCCCCATACAAGTAATGCCTCCAAATTTTAAGTCACGAAGACAATGTTTTGCTAACTCTAGGTCATGAGTAGGATAATTCCTCTCATATTCTTTGAGTTGTCTTGAGGCATAGGCTATGACTTTCTCATGTTGCATGAGAACACATCCCAACCCTTTACCCGAAGCAACACTGTAGATGACAAATCCTCCGGGCGGATGGTATTGTAAGCAGGTCTGAAATGAGTCTCCTTTTGAGTTCTTGAAAACTCTTCTCCCATTCTTCGCTCCAACCGAACTTTGTATCTTTTTGAGTCAGCTGAGTTAATGGAGTAGCTATTCGAGAAAATCCTTCCACGAATCTCCGATAATAACCAGCTAAGCCGAGAAAGCTACGTGATTGATCACATTGATTTAGGTTGCTCCCAGCTTTGAATTGCTTCAATCTTTGTCGGGTCAACAGATATTCCATGACTTGATACTACGTTCCCAAGGAATGCTACTTCCTCAAGCCAGAACTCACATTTCTTCAACTTGGCATAAAGCTAGTATTCACGAAGCTTTTGGAGTGTCAGCCTCAAGTGTTGCTCATGATCTTCACGACTTTTGGAATAAATAAGGATGTCATCAATAAAGACGACCACAAAGTGATCCAAATATTCCTTGAATACTCAGTTCATCATATCCATGAAGGCATCAGGAGCAGTAGTCAATCCAAAGGACATGACTAGGAATTCATAATGCCCGTACCGAGTTCTGAAAGCCGTCTTTGGAATGTCATCGGTTCTAATCTTCAATTGGTGATATCTGGAATGAAGATCAATCTTTGAAAAGAATTTGGCTCCTTGCAACTGGTCAAACAGGTCATCAATACGTGGCAATGGGTACCTATTTTTGATGGTGACATGATTCAACTCCCGATAATCAATACAAAGTCGCATACTCCCATCTTTCTTCTTCACGAATAGAACAGGAGCACCCCAAGGAGACGTACTAGGACGAATAAAACCAATGTCTAACAATTCTTGCAATTGAGTCTTTAACTCCTGAAGTTCAATAGGATCCATTCGATATGGGGCTTTGGAAATGGGTTTTGTACCGGGTTCAAGGTTGATACAAAATTCAATTTCACGCTCTGGGGGTACGCCAGGAAGTTCTTCAGGGAATACGTCAGGGAATTTATTAACAATAGAAATATCATTCAAAACTAATGTATTTTTTTTTAGATCCGTGACATGAGCTAAGAACGCTTGACATCCGTTTTTTAATAAACGAATAACTTTATGGCTTGAGATGACCGTAATTGATTTTAATGGTTTGGTCGCTTAAATTCGCATAATAGGTTAATTAGGAATATGAAAGCTAACAACCTTACGAAAACAATCAATTTTAGCATGATGAGTAGTTAACCAATCAATCCCTAGAATCACATCAAATGCAAGTATTTTCAATGAAATAAGATCGACAGGTAATGTGAGGGTACCGATTTGAAATAAACAAGTCTTATAAACAGTGGATGTAATAAAAGTTTCTCCCAACGGAGTTTTCACAGATAAGTCAAAGTCTAATTTCTCAGGAGTCAAATTTAATCGTTGAGCGCAAGTAGGAGAAATAAAAGAATGGGTAGAACCGGTATCAAATAAAGTATAGACTTCGCTAGAGTTTATGATAAGCTTACCCGTGATGACCTCATTCGGGTTCCTTACTTTCTGGGAGGTCACAACAAACGCTCTCCCTTGCACTATCGGCTTTGACTTTTCTGGGATGGCCTTTGGTGCCTCCATCCTAGCTGAACTTGTCTTCGGTGAACAACAAAATTGGGCTAAGTGACCTTCTCTTCCACACTTATAACATGCTTTGGACGGCATCACGCAGTTTGGACTGATGTGTCCCTCCCCTCCGCATTTGAAGCATATAATAGGTGGTCGTTCTCCTTCCTTAACAACGGGTGCTGGTGCTGACATCTTTCCATCATTGTTGAATCTCCTCTTCTTGAAATGTCCATTCTTATTATTTTGGCCCTGATTACCACCAAAGTGGTTACCACTTCTGGCCTGTTGATTCCCTCGACGCTTGTTATCACCTCTTCGATGACTGCTCTCACTGGTATTATCATTTTGCCGGCTGCTCTCTTTTGGTTGCGTTGACTCGTTATCGCGCTCTACTAACTGAGCCCTATTTACAACATCTGAATACAAACACAGTTTATGAGAAATAAGATGTTGATGTATCTCCGGCTTTAAACCTCTTAAAAACATCCGCGTCATTCTCTCTTTATTATCCACTAAGTGGGACGTAAACCGAGACAACTCGGCAAACTTAGCTTCGTACTGCGACACGGTCATATCTACTCCAACTTGATGAACTCTACCTCTTTTATATGACGAATACTTTCGGGAAAGTACTTGTCGTTGAATAGTTCTTGGAACTTCTCCCAAAGACATCTTCATCATGGCGGGTTGAGTACGCTTTCTTCGATTCCCACCAAATGTCAGCATCTCCTCAAGAACATAAAGGCGTGAAAGGGAACCTTTTGCTCCTCGGAGTATCCCAAGACATCAAATATCTTGGTGATCTGCTTTATCCATGTTTCCGCCTTAAGTGGTTTTGGCTCTCCAATAAACTCTGGTGGTCCCAGCTCCTTGAACTGTTTAGCGGTGACCGTCCGAGAGTTTCCAGTGTTTTCACCTATATTTTGGACAGGAGCCGCTCTCGTCTACTGTTGCATGAATTGCATAAAGCCTCTGAACATTCCATCATTCATCATTTGGTCAGTGTTGTTGTTTGCATGAGGATTGTCGCCTTCGATGCACATTATCCTGATTATTGATATGTGGTCAATCAACAGTCGTCTGTGCTCCATTGCTATTCTCAACATTCTCGGATGTCATTTTCAGATACTGCCACAAAACAAAGGTTAATTGATATGTAACATATTATCCCTATATTCTAACCGACCAATTAAATACCAAATAAACTTAGGTAGGTCATACTAGCGAAGGAATTTCCAGTCTCTCCCCTCCTAGTTCTATTCTCACATCTTAGCCAGGAATCATATCCCTAAGCTTTGATACCAACTGTGACGCCCCCAGAATCGGTATACATCACCTATTCTGAGTCGCCAAATACATGATACAAAATTCAAATACAACTTAATTATACAACAGTCGTGTAAAATACGACTAAACATCTGTTGTGAGTTTTAATACAAATATTGTCATCTAGACAATATACAAACTCAATGGGGTCCTCATTACATTTATATAAAAAAAATTTACTATGCATAATAAAATATAATATATTCTAATTATTGTCTAATAAAACTGATAACTTTATAAAAGTATTCTGTTTTATATAAAAAGATTTTACTATTAGTCTAATAAAACGAATAACTTTATAAAAGTATTACATTTTATATAAAAACTTAATACGCTTTTATTACATTAATAATACTAATAAAACAAAACTCATCATCATTATTATAATTCACAATATTAATCGACCAAGTCGTTCCCAGGAAAGAGGGGGCTTTCTAATAAGGATTTCTCCTCATTGACGCTCAATTAGGTGATCAAACCTCTCCTTGACAGAACTTCTAGACATCGTTAATATTGTAAATAATAATATTAATAACTTTATCATCTCAATTATTGATTATAAAATATTGACAATAATTGAATCAAATAACGTAAATACTACGCAAAGAATTCATGTAATAATAATTGAACAAAACTAAGTGACTTCTCACGTAAGCATCAATAATCAATACCGGTAATATGCTTTCGTGCAACTCTACGCCAGATTCTCAGATTTTTAACACCGGGTGTTTCACCGCTAACTGTAAAACTTCCGCCGTTATTTTCATAAAAGTATTTTTGTCGTTTTCTCAATCCGACAATAATTCCGCTAATAGGTCCACCAATGATTGTGTCGTTGTCACGAATATTCCCCGTTAAAATGAATATTCCCTGACCAATCGAATATTATATAACAACTTGCGTACTTTGAAAAATTTATAAATATTACCCACAACTATAACATTATATCAAATTCATTTCATAATATTCAAAAATGATATTTATAGAAATTTCATCTTTATTCATAAAAGTTGGGGTCTTACATCTATTGTTTCTATCATGCTAGAAGGCAACGTTCGATATTCCAAATATCTTTGAACGTTACAACTTAATATAAAATATTTGAGGGGTTTATTATTAATTTGTCTCATCTTGTTTAGCGTGCATGCACATATATATATAAAATACGCGTCATATTAATTAACATGCGAAGCATATTTGCATAATATATAATATATATAGTATAAGCATGAACATATAGAATATTATATTCTACCTGGATTGATTATGGACTTTTATTCTAGTTTGGTTCACTAGAGCCACCAAGTGAACCAAAAGGTCAAACCCTAGGGGTGCAAGAATTAATTTAAATATAACTATTACATTTAAATCCCGGGCTCCATTACAAACGAGTCTTCAAGTGCTTCTTGATCCTTGATCTCTAATTCTTCAAAATTAATTCTAACTGTTCCTATTACAAAACTATTTAAAATAAATAGAAACATTGATCAGCAGTCAAGGAGAAGTACATAGAAGGGAGATAAAATTTACATTAAGAAAAATTAGAGAAGACGAGGTACACAGTCCCCATTTAATAAAACTCATACATTCATGCATCCAACTAAAATAAAATCCAATCGCATTGGTCAATAGTCCATAATCAATCTCATTTATTATTATACACATCTACATATGCATCAATAAATAACATTCATCTCATGAATAATAAACATTCAATATATATATATATATATATATCATTTAATGGACAAATTTAGTTAGTATAAAATCTAATTTTGAATCAAAATAAACTCCTTTATTTTAATCCAAATTTAAATCAAAATAAACTTCTTTTATTTTAATTTATCCTATTCTGAATAAAAAAAACTATTTTATTTTAATCAAAATCTTTAATTAAAATAAACTCCTTTATTTTAATTAATTATGGAATCCAATTCCAAGTAAAAAAATAAAACTCATTTATTAAAGGAACCACATATTCTCTTTCCTATTCACAAATAAACTCTTTTATTTTGAATAATATGAAATCTTATTTCATATCTAAATAAACTCCTTTATTTAAGGAAATTAGGATTCTCTTTCCTATTCACAAATAAACTCTTTTATTTTGAATAATATGAAATCTTATTTCATATTTAAATAAACTCATTTATTTAAGGAAACATGGAATCCAATTTCAACTCTAATTAGTTATCATGGAATCTAATTCCAACTCTAATTAGTTAACATGAAATTCAATTTTAAAATTAAAATAAACTTTTATTTTAATCATAAAATTATTAAGAATATTATATATATATATATATATATATATATATATATATATATATATATATATATATATGATATGATATAATCCTTGTAATTCAAAAGTGATCAGGACTGTAGGGGTGTTCATCGGTAAAAAACCGAACCGAACCGGCCCGAACTGAACCGAACCGAATACGGATAGTAACTAATTTCATGAACCAAATATCTTTCCCAAGAAACCAGATACTAGTTTTTTACCAAAAATTAATATTATTATTATTTTTATTTTATTATTTTTATTATTATTTTATTATTTTTATTATTATTTTTTTATTATTATTATTACTTTTATTAATAGTATTATTATTTTTATTAATATTAATATTATTATTATTATTATAATCATTATTTTATTATTATTATTATTATTAAAAAAAATTAAAAAACCGGTATATACCGGTCCGGTTCGGTAAAATCGAACCATGAAAACGTCGAACCGAAACCGGTATATACCGATTTTTTTATACCGAACCAGACCGGTTCTTTTTTATACCGAACCCACCGGTTCGGTCCGGTCCGAAAAACCGAAAAACCAAAAAAATCGATTGTTTTGAACACCCCTAATCAGGAGCTTGTGATTCACAGAAGTATTATGAAATATATATATAAAAGTAATCATCATGTGGCCAACAGATTTTAAACCAAAGGAATGATAATATATATCATATATGATTCAATGAATTTCGTGGGCCACGTTTTCAAAAAAATAAAATAAAATCAATTCACCTGTTACTGTATGCGATAACCAGCTTCGTGAACAGGCGTCGTGAAATGGGCTTCGCGTATAACTGGCTTCGTGAACAGGCTTCACGAACGATTATTATTATTTTTTATTAATTTATAAAATTTTATACAACAAATTATGCCCAATTAAATTGTTCTAAACACATATCAATATACATATCAAATTAAAATAATTAATAATTTGTATAAAGGTTTGGCTCTAATACCATTGTTAGGTTTGTAATATTCATGAACGCAATCAAATTGCACAAATAAACGGAAACGTGTAAAAATCAGAGTTTAAAATTTTACAAACCATATACCCAGATCATCCTTTATGCACAATTATTAATTAAACGAAAAGATATGAAGAACAAGAATCATACCCTTGAAGATTCAAGCTTCCTCAGGTACAAGTTCACCTCCAATCCTTTTCGCGTTCAACTTGAATTCACACGGTTTGGTTCCTTCCTTTGATCAACATTAGCCACTCAAGTGTTTGGCCTCTAGAGGTGATCCACCAAAAAAGAAGAAATATTCAAGAAGAATGGTGATTGGCTAAACCCTAGTTTTCTATCTCTCATAGAAAAGAAGCGTACTCTCCAACTGTTGGAATTACGTATATCTGATATATGATATAAGACTTCCCTTATAAAGATATCAGGTAACCCTATTAAAATAAGGTATTATTTATTTAATTAAACTCATTTAATTAAATGGGCTCCCTAATCTTATTAGGGATAATTAATTAAACTCCTTTAACTAATTTTTCCTCCTAATCCTATTAGGAATAAATGAGAGTACTTATATTAAATTAATTCCTAAACTCTTTTAGAAATTAAAATAATAATAATTGTAATAATATTAATAAGACGCATCTTATTAATTTATATTTAATATTTCTAAAATATTAAATAATAAATATTAAGTTATTTAATTTATTCTATCACCATAGATTAAATTAAATATACTTAACATATTATTACGATTATGCCATTAACTTCTTAAATAATTATTCTTCCTTTTATGGTGTGACCTTCAGTTTCTCCATATTAAAAGCTGGTTGTGAATAAATCAATTAGAACAATTCTAATCTTATTTAAATAAATAAATTAAACTATTAATTTATTTAAATAAATAATATTTATTCTACAATAGAGATAAGCCTCCCTAGCAATTAACGACTTTCCAGATAATATAGATTTTAACATTAATCATAAAAGAACCTTTGAGTAAATAGTTACCGTACAATTCAATCCTTCCACCATACAATATCCCAATTAAATATAAGACATGAAATTACTGTCAAGTCTTATTTTATTTAATTATATGTATTTCGACTCTTAAATGCACAACTCCAAATAATGCAAATTAGAAACTCTTTTCTAATTTCATTCTGCCTTTGCCGAGGACTACTGGGTTGTCATTTATCGAATCGCATAGGACATTTCTCTTCTTTTACTAGAAGCGGTAGATTCTTATTGATCATACATTATCTCCATGTACAACTTATTATACCCAAGCATACCCTTTGATATACCCTAAGGGTCTTAAGGAATAAGTCAAAGTATAACTCATCATACACAAGATACTATGATGATCTCAAGTTCAAGGATCACTTGTACTACTATCATCTACTGAGAATTCCTATCGACAAAAAGTAAAACTCCATTAGGTATTCCTTAGCTAGCCACATTCAGTGAACTTATTCTCTAATAAGCACCTACATACTTGTTTTAGTGTCTCCACACAAATGATCATGAGATCAATCATCCTCATCCAATGAGCAAGCAACGTATGTACCAATCTATCCGGATTTACTAATCTCCAATTTAGTAATCCAACGATTGGGAACTATTTTAGTTTTAAGCTTTCTAAGAATTTAGATCTCATTAAAATGATCATCATCATTATTCTAAAAGCATTGCTTAAAACTATGAGTTTATCACATATTATAAAACAGCATCATGTAGATAATTAAAAGCCTTTAATAAATTAATACTTTTTATTAATAAATGAATAAGATTGTTACAAAGTATATGCTTTATCATCAAACATGATTGGCTTGTGTGCATACTACTTTCAAGAAAATATTATTTCTTACGAATATTGAACAAGAATAATATCACTTACGAATACGAAAGAAATAATATCCCTTACCTTAGTAGGAGATTGGATACTGTAATAGTGTAGTAACAGAATACTCTTCTTCTTTCTCTCTGATTCTCTCTCTATAGAAATCTCTTGTGAGTCGCAGTGAATTGGTGAGAATGAAAGAAGAAATAAGCTTTTATTTATAGAAGACTTCTAGCTTAGCCCTTGCAATGTGAAAATGCAAATGGCTTGACGACTGGTGATGTGAAAAGAAAAGTGGTTTGACGCCTGTAATGTGAAACAACAAGTGGTTTGACGCCTGTAATGTGAAACGACAATTTTTTCGACGCCTGTAATGTGAAACGACAAGTGGTTCGACGCTTGTAATGTGAAACGACAAGTGGTTCGACGTCTGGTAAAGACAAGTACTATTGGCGAAAGTGACTTTTAGATGATGACATATGGGCCCCATAGAATAAACCAAACTAACAACAAACGTCTCATAACAAACTTCTTATTTATATCAAAGATTGAATAAATATTCACCACAAATCATTTTATCTTCAATCAACACATTTTTTAATCTTTCAACAATTATTCATCATTAATATTATAACTCATAATATTGACAATCAGATCATTTCCAGGAAAGAGGGGGCTTTCCGATAAGGACTTCTCCTTATTGGCGCGTAATTAAGTGACCAAACTCTTTTCCTCGACAGAACTTTCTAGACATCGTCAATAATATAAATAATAATATGAATAACTTTATTATCTCAACTATTGATTTAATAATATAAAATATTATGCAGATGATACTGTGACAATAATTGAATCAATAACGTGAGATACTATGCATCAATTACTGTGGTAATAATTAAGTATAACTGAGTGACTTCTCACATAAGCATCAATAATCAATACCGTGTGCTACTATGCAACCACGCGTATTACTGTACTTTTATCACTGGGTATTTCAACAGTTAATGATAAAACTTTTGCCGTTATTTTTATAAAAAGATAATTCTGTCGTTTTCTAACTCCGACAATAATTATATTGTGGGGTCCACTAATGATTGTACCATCGTACAAATATTCTCCGATAAAAAGAATATTTCCCGACCAAACAAATATTTTATAACAACTTGCTTACTTTGCAAAATTTTTAAATATTACCCACAACTAAATATTACCCACAACTATAACATTATATTAAATCTACACCATAATATTCAAAATGATATTTAGAGAAAAATAATCTTTATTTATGAAAGTTGGGGTCTTACAACCTCCCCTACTTATGAAATTTCCTCCTCGAAATTAGGGTACATACCTGGTTCGAGGTGAGGATACCTTGATTTCATTTCAGATTCTAACTCCCAGGTCATTTCTCAACATCGTGGTTTCTCCACAAAACTTTGACTTGAGGTATAACATTGGAGTGTAGAATATATTCCTTCTTATCCAAGATTTTAACAGGTACCTCTTCATACGTTAAATCTTCCGATATTTTGTTTGGTTCTAACTCAATAATGTGGTTCGGGTCTTCCACATATTTACGTAAGATGGATATGTGAAAAACGTTATGAACACGAGATATACTTGGAGGTAAGGCGAGTTTATAAGCCACAGTTCCCGCTCGATCGAGGATTTCGAATGGGCCAATGAATCGAGGATTGAGCTTTCATCTCTTTCCAAATCTCATAACTTCTTTCTATGGAGCAACACGTAACAACACATGCTCTCCAACATTGAATTCCACGTCCCTTCGATGAAGATCAACATAACTCTTTTGTCGATCTTGTGAGGTTTTTATATGTTGTCGGATCATTTGAATCTTTTTCGTTGTCATGCATACCAATTTTGGTCCCAACAATATTGCTTCACCCACCTCGTCCCAGCATACTGGAGAACGATACTTGCGTCTATACAACACCTCGAATGGAGCCATGTATATGCTTGCTTGATAATTGTTGTTGTAGGAAAATTCTACTAATGGCAAGAACTTGTCCCAACTTCCTTTGAAGTCAAGGACACAAAGTCTTAATAGATCTTCAAGAGTTTGAATAGTCTTCTCCGACTGTCCGTCCGTCTAAGGATGATATGCCAAACTGAATCATAAATCCGTGCCCATAGCTTTCTGCAAACTGACCCAAAACCGTGAAGTGAATCTTAGGTCTCGATTAGAAACTATGGATACTGGCATACCATGTAGTATTACAATCTCATTTATGTATATACGAGTAAGACATTCAAGTGAATAAGTTTCTTGTATAGGTAAGAAATGAGCAGACTTGGTCAATCTATCAACAATGATCCAAATCGCATCTATGCCTTGAGAAACCTTGGGAAGACCAGTAACGAAATCCATGGTAATGTGCTCCCACTTCCATTCTAGAATTTTATGTGGTTGCAATGGACCTTTTGGCACTTGATGCTCCGCCTTGACACGTTGACACATTAAACACCTTGAGATAAACTCTGCGATCTCTCTTTTCATATTGCTCCACCAAAATGTATGTCGAAGATCACGATACATTTTGTTACTCCTAAATTGGATTGCAAACGGTGTGTTGTGCGCCTCCATCATGATTTTATACTTCAAGTCAGAGTCGTTACAAACACAAAGTCTGGAGTTGACTCGAAGTATTCCTTTTTCATTGATTCTTGCTTCCGGAATAGCACCTTCTTGTATGTTCTTCCTCATACGCATCAGATCCAGGTCCGTAGCTTGAGCAGATTTAACTTTATCGATTAAAGTCGGTTCTAATCGTATATTCATTATCTTCACGTAGGTTCTTGGAGTCTTTAACCATATCTCCATCTTTTGTAAGTCGTACAAAATGGGTCTTTGTGTTAACAACGTCGTACTCGTAATCACATACGATCTTCTACTCAACGCGTCAGGTACCACGTTCACTTTTTAAATGATGGTATTAAATGGTATTATCATAATCTTTCAATAGCTCGAGCCAACGTCTTCGGCGCAAGTTAAGTTCATTTTGGGTGAAAAAATATTTAAGGGTTTTGTATCGGGTTCAAGGTCAATACAAAATTTGATTTCATACTCTGGGGTAGGCCAGGAAGTTCTTCGAAAAATACGTCAGGAAATTTATTAACAATAAAAATATCATTCAAATCTGACGTATTTTTATTTAAAATCCATGACATGTGTGAAGAAAGCTTGACATCCGTTTTTCAATAAATAAATGACTTTATGGCTTGATATGACAGTGATTGACTTTAGTTGTTTGGTTGCTTGAATTCTCATAACAGGTTGGTTAGGAATATGAAAGCTAACAACCTTACGAAAACAATCAATTTTAGCATGATGAGTAGTTAACCAGTCGATTCCTAATAATCAAATCAAATGCAAGTATTTTCAAAGAGATGAGATCAACAGGTAATGTGGGAGTATCAATTTGAATCAAACAAGATTTATAAATGGTAGATGTAACGAAGGTTTCTCCCAACGGAGTTTCAACAGATAAGTCAAAGTCTTATTTCTTAGGGGTCAAGTTCAAACGTTGAACACAATTAGGTGAAATAAAAGAGTGGGTAGAATCGGTATCGAATAAGGTATAGACTTCTCAAGAGTTTATGATTAGCTTACCCATGATAACCTCGTTCGGGTTCCTTGCTTTTTGGGAAGACACGAAAAGCGCTCTCAATTGAACCACCGACTTTGACTTTTTCGGGACAACATTTGGTGTTATCATTACCGCTGGAATTGACTTTCGCTATAGGGCATATTCCACCCTCAATTGCCTCATCGTTGTCCTGATCCATGATCTGAATCATTAATCTTCGATCCATATTGAATTGGGGTTGACCGCAATGTATAGGGTAATTCAAAACGCGATGTTGGGTTCTCCTAATTGCTGTCCAATAAGAGAAATACATATCATCTATTTTAGCCTTCTTGGATCAGACTTCTCTTTCCACAATATCAACGCGTCGTGCGACTTTTACCCATGTATTCTTCATTCTCACTCGTTTAGTTGTTTCTTCTTTCAGCTGATCCTTGACATTTGAATTCTCAGATTCCAGCTTTATTATCTTATATTATGCCAAAGAGTGCTTCTGTTCAAGCATCACATATCGGGTAACACAATCTTGAATTGTTGCATCCCTTTACTCCACGACCGCCTACCGTTCTTCAGCCTGCTCTTCTAACTCATGAATACGATTTTGCAGTTCTACATTTTGATCATGAAATTCTCCTAATAAATCCTCCTCGGGTTCCTCTTCTTCCTCACTTTCAGCTGCCACCTCTGCGACTAGCTCGGGTGCAAGTATTAATTCTTCACTCACCACATTGATATCTCTAATTTCTTCTTCGTCTGACATCCTACAATCAAGTTTAATCTTAATTAGTACTTCCCAATACAATCTTTTTTTTATAACAGAATATTATACTCCAATATTTATTCTTTAAATGAATCTCCTTGATTCATCACTTAAAACTGTATATGAGTTCATCTCTTAATTTTCAGATGTCATTTTCAAATACTACCACAAAACAAGGGTTAATTGACATGCCACATATTATCCCTATATTCTGACCAACCAATTAAATAACAAATAAGCTTAGGTAGGTCATACTAGCGAAAGATTTACCCGTCTCTCCCCTCCTAGTTCTAGCCTCAAATCTCAGCCAGGGATCATATCCCTAAGCTTTGATACCAACTATGTCGCCTCCAAAATAGGTATATATCACTCATTCTGAGTCGCCAAATACATGGTACAGAATTTAAATACAAACTTCATTTATACAATACGACAAAAGCGTAGCTGGGAGTTTTTACATGAATATTGTCTCATAGACAATATCCAAACTCAAATGGAGTCCTCATTACATTTATTATCACACTATTTCATAGAATAGTGAGGACTACTATAGCCACATATCCTGGACCGTCACTCCATTCCCCAACTCGTCCCAGCTATATTCTCATTTCCTGAAGAGAACAATGAAAGCAAAGGGTGAGCTCAACTAGCCAAGTAAAGAATATTATGACTAAGATAATGCAGAATAAATTATCGTTAGCCTTCAACAGTGTTAAAATGATAGAATACAATAAACAACAAGTTTAACTGCATCGGAACAAGCAATCATTAGAAGAGTTAAGTAGAGCATGATATCTAATATCTTCTATGATTTAAAAAGTTTATCATCAATTTATCGCCGAGACTCAGCTCAATAAATAATCCACATCACTGAATTATCCATGCATTATGGGCCAATGATATTCATTAGTATCACATCCACGAATTATTCATGCACTACGGGAAAAGGATATTCGTGTTATCACCAATGGTCATGATCATGCCAACAACTGTCCATCAATGCATTATGGGCCAATGAGGACTTTTACCACATCATTTGTAACATTATAGGTCATGATTATACCGAATAATACATGGTCATAATCATACCAATCAACAGTCCATCTATGCACTACGGGCCAAATGCATGAGGACGATGACAATGATATAAGAATTCAATTAAGTGAGATCAATGATAAATTTTAAAGATTTATAATTCAATTTTTCCAGACTTCAATAATGTCCAAATTGTCAACATGATACTGCTTTGTGGAGTAAAATTCAAGAATAATATTTGTCAAGAATAAACATATGAATGATATTCCTGTTTACATATGATTTGATTATTATATATATATGTGAATGAATAATATGCAAGTATGCTTGTATTAAGAAAAGTTGTAAAGTCCTTTGATAGATAATAGAAGTATATGTACAAGGACATATAATGAATTGATCAAGAATGTTAGGTTGATCCTACATAAGCAAAACAGCTTTATAAAATCCTTGAAAAGAAATGATGTACAAGGACTATAAAAATAGAAAGATCAAACATGTTAGGTTGATCTTATGATGTAATAGATAGGCTTGTTTGATCGTCGAGTATTGCACCAGAGATCATAGTCTTCCAGGAGAGTCAAGGATAACTCGAGAGCTATCGAGGCAGAATCGTAGTCTGCAAGATAGTAGATCTTAGAGTTCGTAGACTGCCAGGGGAAACGATGAAGGATCGTGGTATATCGAGAAGAGCTTCCTCGGGATCGTAGTATGCTGAGGAAGTCATGTTCAGAATCGTAGAGACAGCCTGCCTACGAGTCGACCGATAATCTACCGAAGCCAAGACAGAAACGCAGACTACACTCAGAGTCGTAGTCTATTGATGCCGTAGCCATGTCAAGGATCGTAGACTACACTCTGAGTTCGTAGAGTCTATTGATTACATGAAGAGATCGTAGTCGAGCAAGATCAGATGTAGACAACAAGCACAAGGCAGAAACCGTAGAGTGTCAAGATCTGATCTCAGGATAGTAGTGCCTGCACAGCCGAAGCTGAATCGTAGAGTGCAGAACTACGACCTCAACAGAAGTGCTCACAATGCATAGGCAGAATCGCAGAGCAAGTACGTTTCTCAACTAATGAGCACTCCCAGAATATCCAAAGGAACAAAGCCTCTGGTTGGCACTGCAAAGATACATCCTACCTGAAGGGAACCAAAGAGCACTCAACGAATGGCATGCAAGCTAAAAGCAGATCTAAGCACCAACCCAATCAGCATCAAGATTGAGTTGTGAAGCCATTTGAGATGAAGTCTTCCACAAGATAATCATAAGAAGACTTCAGTAACTGACTAAGAAAAGTCAGCAAGTGCATTAGCTGTCAAGTGAACAGAAGACAACGATCTTGGAAGCAACCGAGATCGTAGTGTTTGCCAAACAAAGAAAGAACTGATGGAAAGTGAACCGAGATACTAGGTAGCCTCTGAAGAACAAGGCTGAAGTGATTAAGTGTAGGGTCAGTCCATTGATGATAAGTGAACAGGAGATCACAAGGAGAAAGCGAGCTGGACGCGCCAAAAATGTAAAGTGTCTTGCTATTCAGAGAGAACCAGAGCAAGGAGTTAGGCCATCAGTATCTGAGAATAGTCAAAGAAAACAGAAGTATTGAAGCACTGCACAATAGAAGGAAGATGTGTACTATATTAGAGATCCAATCAACACTCTTCAAGATCGTAGTGTTAACTCTACCAGTCAATGAGCGACACTCAACAAGACACTGCGATCAGGTCCTCAAACATGTGCATCAGAATCATAGAGTTCGAACACCCAAAGACTGAAGCATTGGCAACGGTTCAATCTGAAGGATGGTATTCGGAAAAAAGCTTATTAAGAGCATCGATGCAAAAGGACAACCTCTGATCGAGAAATCAGAAGGAGATAATAAAGTCTTCAACCTGCCCAAGACATTAAAGTGACAACTTTGACGGGTAGGTGAAACAGTAGACTGCAATGTCAGATAAAGTATAACATGTCACATCAGTAGTCTACCTCTGTCAACTCGAGATCTGTGAAGATATTTGAATAGCCTTCAACAGTTACTTTCCAACGGAAGGATTGGGAAGGAGTATAAATCTAGAAGAACTTCAAAGATCGAGGGTTGCTGTAGTTGCCGAGTTTGGAGAGAAGGTGGACTATTCTAAACCACGTAAGACAGTGAGTCCGAAGGTTCACTCTACGATCCACCAATAACACTCAGATTCATGCAAAGGAAGAAGTAGAAGTGAGAGTTCTATTATGTAGAAGTGAGAAATCTACTATAAGAAGAGTGTTCTGAACTGCCAAGAGAAAGAAGAGCATCATGTCATCTTGGTGTCCATTATGGGAAGACTCTAAGTACAATAGAGAAGAGCTCACAGTCATCTTAGCAAGTCCATCATGAGAAGACATCAAGTATCAAGAAGGGAGATCGCAAAAGTCATCATGATGGCAAGCATGAAAAAGTTTTTAAGTACCAAGAAGAAGAACTTACAATCATCTTGGAAACCTATCATGTGCAGCCATCATGTATTTAGAGGAAAGATCTTCAAGGCAGTTCATCAAGGGATCATCCGAAGTGGTTGAGTAACCGAAGAAGCTGAGCATCATGCAAACACTCAACTGCACTTCAAGGGTGATCAAGCCAAGCTGCTAAGTATAGAAGATGTTTAGAGCATGAAGACATCTTAGTAGCTCAACACCAACTCCAACAAACAAACAACTCAACAGAAGCCAGGGCCTGAGGGGTCCTTGTCCGTAGGGACTAAATGAAGCCAGGGCCAGAAGGGTCCTTGTCCGGAGGGACTAAATGACGTTCCAAGCCTGCTGGGCTTGAAGAGTTCCTAGGGAACTAGAGGAGTCCTAAGGATGCTGGCCTTGAAGAGTTCTTAGTGAACTGAAGTCCCAAGGCTGTTGGCCTTGAAGGAATTTTAGTGATTTAGGGTGCTGCCCTTCCTTAGTGGAAATCCTACTAGTTGAAAGCAGAAGAGTGGATTAGGAGCTCTCTAAACCACTTAAAACCCCTTGTGTCTTTTGCATTATGTCATTTATATTATGTACTATAACTACTATGTATATTTTAACTGCTTATAACTAAACTTACTCTACGTACAATGTATGTATGATTATGAATATATCAATAAAGGAGATCTTTTACTTATTCCGCTGTGCTTGAAAAGATTCTTATGTTTGTCATATGCTAATTTAATAGCTATACAAAATAATAGAGAAAAGTATTTGAAATAAAAAGGATCTATTCAACCCCCCTTCTAGATCTATTGTGCCTATTGGGAACTAACAATTTGTATAAAAGCAGGTTCTCATGCTATATTCAAAAGCTAATCGCTTTGAGTCTGATCTCATGCACTAACATTGTTCTAAACTTAGTTTAGTAGTAAGTAACTTGTTATATGCAGATGAGCTCACATGTTGGAAATATTGTGTATCGGTTAAATGTGTATATACACCTGAAGCTGCTCAGATTGGTCCATGGTCTCGATTGTTACATCAACAAGACCAATCCTTGCCTACAGTCAATCTTGTAGTCTGAAGACCAGACGAGAGAGCTCAAGAGACATCAATGACAAAGAGTCAAGCATCCACCAGTCTAAAAAATGAAAAAACCATACATGCAAAGAAATGCTCATCCAGAGAAGAAAGAAGTTCTCCTCATATATATGTCCGTCAACCATCTACCGGATGCAAACTTCATGAACTGAAGGATGTCAAAAGAACTAAAGATGCTGAGATTCTCAGGCTGCATCTTCAAGACCACGACTGATTGAATAAAGGCCAACAAGAGCAATAAACTGTCAGGAGTAAAAGTAAAGCTATGCAAATCAATACCTAAACTCAGTATATCTAAGATAAATGACTGTTTAGTAACTGACAGTAAAAAGGTATGGTTCCTCACTATTATAAATGTATACATCATAATTGCATCTTCTTATGAATTATAACAGTATTCTGTCAAGGAGTCATAATCTACCTAAAAAGGTAAAGAGAGAAAGTAACCTTAGGATGGAAACTCAAATGACTATAAAATTTCTCTCCATCCAAGTTTTAGGTTGAAGATGACATCTTGAAGGAAATCTGAAATGGGTCATAAGAGCATCACAGGCCAAATAAACTTTATGTGAAGTAATCTTTGCTGGTGGGTTAGTATGTATGTACAAGCTTAGGTTCTAAGTGTTTGACAACACACAGAGTATGATTAGTTCTGCAAGAGGATCTTTCTAATTTATAGAAACTGATCACCTCAATGAATCAACTAGATACTCCTAAATCGTAGAGTTGATTCTCACTCTGTGAACACTTAAACATTGTAAACATAACTCAGTAAATGATGAATCCATCATAGATAATGAGTGTGTTATTTAATGTCAAATCCTACACACACTCACCATGCATCTCAAAATGTATTATCTAATAGTTGCATGCATGAATATGTCTGTTGGTGATAAATATGATGATTATCCAAACGAGAGGAATAGGGGTTTAGAAAACTAACCTAGCAGGACCCATTTAATTATGGGTACCAAAATTAGAAATATATTTAAACCTGCAGGTACTTGGTCAGTCTGACCACACTAAGGAATGATGAAGCAGAAGACTTCAGTTAAGAAGACTCAACCAGCAAAAGGCCAAGGACTGTTCAGAATTGATTCTGACAAAATTCCTATATGTCCAAGCCTGTCCTTGAAGACCCTATATGTATAGAAGCAAGCCATTCAGCCAAAGAAGGAAAGGGTCTTACATTCTCAAAAGCCAGTCAAGAATGCTATATGAGAAGAATCCTCAGAAGATTATCGAGCATCATTCAAGAGGAACTTATTACGAGAGCAGAACTTCACAAACACAACTGTCAAAGAAGACTACGTTTGTAGTGCTGTCAAATAATCGTAGACTGATCTGTCCTAAAAATACTCATCTCTACGATACAAGGAGATCTAAGTGATGATGGAGATTCCAGTCAGAAGGAGATATGCAAGGCTGCCTTTAAATGAACCTAAAGAAGAGGGAATCACATCTATCTGGGAAGACAGCGTCAACAATGGGGGAGCGAAGATCGCTAAGAAAACAGAATCTGAAATAAACTATGAAGAAATATACCAGCTACAGAGTCCCAAAACTTTGTGGATGATGAACCAAATGAAGATCCATAGTCAGCAAGAACGTCTCAAAACGTACTACTGATAACCTCTCAGCCACCCAACTCAAAATCGTTGAGTGCCTACGATCAAGCATCTGATCGCAGTGTAGAAGCAAGAAAACACCACGATTACAGCAAATAAAATTGTCTAAAGTTGGTAGAGGATCTCCCCATCAGAAAAGGTCGTATGAGATGTCATTGCAAATCACTTTTATAGCATTTCATCTGGAAAGTTCCTCAGGTACAAACCTGACCCTTAGCTCACTCTAAGAGGTTGGCCCTTCCTGAGCTACCTTGTCCCAGAAGAATTGCTTGATCAAATTCATCTCAAGGACCAAGTCAGTCAACGATCGTAGAGTTGAGGTTGAAGAGAACTCCACGATCGTAGTGCAACCTCAACGATCGTAGAAGACAACTCGACGATCGTAGTTCTACCAAAGGGTACTCCAGTTCACAAGGAGATTGGAAAATGAGACAATTGCTCAACCATTCAAAATGAGGAGATAAGTTCGAGTATATCAGTGATCAAACTATACCGCATCAAAATGAGGATAGAAGATAAAGCCATCCACTGTAGCATCTCTCAAAAGTTGATCGTTGAGTCAACAAAGGAAATCGTAAAGTCCATAGCTGCCTTACCATGCTACTCTACGAATTAAAAGGTCAACGGTCAAAGCCACGTCATCTAAACGTCTACTCTTCTAAAAGGAAATATCTAACTAAAAAGTTATGGGGAGTTACAGCTCATTACTGGGCATCATGCAACCAATGGACGGTTGACACATCACTGGTTATGCAGAGTTAGAAGGAACTACCATAAAGATAATTTTAAATCTCCAGATAGTTACCAAAAATCTATCGAACCTTTCTCCCTCCCATTTTCAAAACCCTAGAATCCTCTCAAGAGCCAAAATCAAGTTAACCCTCCAGAGCCTTACCAAATCACATTTAGTCATCTCTTATAAACATCTCTAAATCAAATACCCACATTCTTTGAACTACTCAAATGGAAAACTGGCGAGTAATCACTGGCATTCAGCTCGAAACCAAATCGTTTGAGAAATCCGAAAGGAAGTTCAGGGACATTCTCGAGCTTGTGAAGAAAGCTGGATTCTCATAATGCCTTGAGGCAAGTACTCGAGTATACATTGACCTGGTTAAAGAGTTCTACTCAAACGCCTCCATAAACTCCGGAACCCTGTCTACCAAGATTAAAGGTCAGTCTCTGAAGTTAAAGTCTTCTAACCTCAATCAATGCCTAGGTTTTTCTAACCAAGGGCTGAAGAACCTTGATGATGTCAATACTGAACAAGCAAAGAAGTTCATGGGGTACCAAAGAAACCTTAGTTTTAAAGACATGAAGAAGAAGGAATTTCCTGAAGAGTATGAGTTCCTTGCTAAAATAGTTGGAAAATGCATACTGCGGCAGGACCACCGCATACGACACGATTGTTGACTAACAGCTTGAAGATAATGTCAGCAATAGTTCTGAAGAAACAAATCGACTTTGGAGCTATCTTGTTCGATCAAATCTCCAAGTGGGTAGAAAAGGCTGAGAAGAAGAAGTCCATCGAGAAACCCCTTACTAAGGTGTTTCATGGTAGATTGCTGAGTATTGTGCTGAAGAAGAAGCTAGGAGGGAAGATCAAGGATGATGAGGGAGAGCCTCTGAATGTTCACAAGGTAATGTCTCCACAACTATTTACAAATTGGAAGAAGAACCCTAAGGAGAACCGAAGGCTGAGAACCGGGAGCAGCAGTAGAGCCTCTGTAAAGAAGAGGAAACAGAAGAGGTAGAGAGCTCTGAGTCTGATGACTCTGCACCAGCAGAAATCACACCAGTCAGAAAGAAATCAAAAGGTGTGAAGAAAGCTGGTAATGTGAAGAAAGCCAAGGCCCCACCAAGGAGTCTTTCCATCAAAGAAAAATTTAAAGAAGAAAGAGCTCTAACTGTTGAAACAACAAAGAGAAGAAAACAGTCGCTTCAAGGGCCATTCAAAGAAGAAAGCTAAGGTGGAAAATGAACCAAACCTCGACTTCCCAAAATAGTACATCTATTTGAAGAGAAGGACGAGAAAGTCGCCAGGAAGATATCAAGGCTGAGTCCTCACATACCAAATCCAGCAGTGCAAGTGAAACTGGATTGATGAATAAAAATTTAGCATCTGCTGATGAAGAGGAATGCTCAAGCCCTATGGCTGATCCTCAAAGCATTCACTCTAATGATGAAGAAAAGGTTCAAGATGACCCAACTACATCCCCAACTGCAACTGCCCCAACAAGCCCAGATAATGGGTCAGATAATGTTGTGTTTAAAGAAGAAGGATATGCCCCGGCCAATGATGAACTCTAAGGAAGTCTGTCTATTGAACCAGAGGAGTCAGAGTCTGAAGAGCAAGAAAAGTCTGACTCTCCCCAAATTGAACCTCCAAGAAGAAGGAAGAGCTACAGACTGCAAGCAAAATTTGCCTCCAAGAGGAGAAGTAATCAATCAAATGTCCCCATTGAATTAAGTGATGATGAGTCTGCATCACAGAAAGATAGTGCTGAGGATAGGACCAACAATGAAGAAAATGAATCAAAGGAAGTTCTTGCTGAAGAAAGTTTTGAGAATGAAATACAGCAAGAAGAATTTTCTACTGAAAATAATCAAGATGGTTCAGGCTCCGAGAGAGAAGAGATTGAAGAAGATTCTGGTGTTGCACCTCGGGAAGAAGACGAACAAGAAGATTATCCAGTTCTCTCTCCTATAAGATTTAGCAGAAGGATCATAGTGGAAGTTTCAAATGATCTACCAGATGCTCCATCAGAGAGATGGGTGAACTATAGAAATGAGCAGCTCAAGGTAATAAGAATGACTACCTTTGACATAGCCAAAAATCGAACAATATAGAAGCTAGATCGCTCAACCATTCTCTACAATCGACGACTTTAGCGATGAGATGGTTCTTCTAGTGGATGCCATGGCTAACGGCCCACATCAAGGAGATGGAAGCTATCTCAGCTGGTGCTTCTCTCACTTCTCAAACATGGAGTTGGTGGCTCAGAACTTCCCAAGGGTGAAGAAGTTTGCAACCAAAACAATCAAAAGACCAGCCCCACTTCAAAGTTTATCGACAGTCTGGCAATCACTATATCTGTAAGACCCCAACTTTTTGAATAAAGATTAAATTTTCTCAAAATATATTTTTGAATATTATGGTGTGGATTTAATATATAATGTAATAGTTGTGGGTAATATTTACGAATTTTGCAAAGTACGCAAGTTGTTATATAATATTCGATTGGTCGGGGAATATTCGTTTTAACAAAGAATATTCGTACAACGGCACAATCATTGGTGGACCCCCCACAACGGAATTATTATCGGATTAAGAAAACGATAAAAATACTTTATGAAAATAACGGCGGAAGTTTTACCGTTAACTGTTGAACTATCCGGTAGTAAAAATACAGTAATACGCGTGGTTGCATTGTAAGACCCCAAATAATTAATAAATGAAATTTAATTTCCTCTAATTGTTATTTTGAAATAGTAAGGGTTGATGTGATTAATGTGGATAGTTATGGGTAAAATATGCAAATATTTCAAAATAAGCAAGTGGTTATAAAATATTCATTGTTGTCGGGGAATATTCGTTTGGTCGTGGAATATTCGTAATGTCGGGGAATATTCGTACGACGACACAGCCATATGTGGGCCCCATAACGAAAAGCGATTGGAGGAAGAAAATGACAAATATAAGTTGTTTAAAAATAATTGGGCGTAGTTGTTCTGGATTTACCTTTGTTGGAATACCCGTTGTTTAAAACACAATACGCGCGTTGTTGCACAAGAAGACACGGTATTGCACCAATTATTGACTCTTACGTAAGAAGGCACTACTCAATAATGGTTACGATAATTCTTGCTCAATATTTTATTGGTTCAATAATTGTTGCGTTGATATTTTATATTCTTCATTGTTTCATAATTGTCATTACACAAGATTTTTCATTATCGAAGCAATAATTCATATTATCTAAATAATATTATTAGATAACATTATTGGCAATGTCTAGAAAGTTCTGCCTAAGGAGAGGTTTGGTCACCTAATTGCGCAAGAAGGAGAAATTCTTATTAAAAGCCCCTCTTTCCTGGAACCGCTGGTTGTCAATATTGTGATTACGTAATATTATTTGTGAGTAATTAATTATTGATTCATATGATGAGAAAAATATTGATTTTATGTGGATATAGATGGAGAAAATTTTTAATGCGACAATTGTTGAAAATTGAAATTTTATCTTTTTCTGATAAAATAATTCATTTAAATATATATATTATTATATTTTAATAATATAATAATGGTGATATTTTTACAACAAATGTGGGATATATGAGTATACGAGGAGGAAGAGTATTTTTGTTACAATAAATGTTTAAAACATGTTAAACATGTCAGTGGACCCCATTTATTAACTGAAATTTGATTATAGCCTCTAAAATCACCCGTTTGTGGATTTCGGTCAATTTCTGTTTGAAATTTGGAAAAACTTTCTTCTGCAAAGTTGTAGAGAATTCAATTTCCTAAAAAAACTTGCAAGATTCGAATTTTCTGATAAAAGAGCTATTTATTATGAATTATTGAAGTTCCGAAGTTCCGAAATAATTGATTTTTGGAAGTTTAAAATATTTTTAATTACAAAAATGTTTTTTTCATTTTTGAAACTCATTTAACATGTGGTTAGGAGGCTGAATTCAGATGGTAGTGTGCGTAGAGATATTTAGAAAAAATATAATATTAATTTATTAAATTTTACTGCTTTGGTGTTACAAGCATTTTCCTATAAATAGGTGCTTAGGTTAGAATTGAAAATCCCACCGTAAGCTCAAGTTTTCTCTCTATATTATCGAAATATTCTTGTGAGTATTTTGAGTATACTTTGAGTATTGCTATACGGTGAAAGTTCAAGTTATAGCCTATATCCAATATTCCAAATTAAAAAGTCTTGATCTTTCAAGGTAAGGGATATTATTTTTTTTTCGTAATGATATTATTTCTTCAATATCATTATCTTTGAAATATCGATGCAAGTTTTATCAAATTTGGAACTTTTGGTGCTCTGAGTTACTTATTCACGTGATATCTGACCTTTATTCATGTATCTGATCTTTCTTCATAATCGGACTATTCATCGAAAAATGAAAATTTTTCTTTTCGTCCAAAATATCTATTGTGGATACTAGCTTTGATTGTATCCATGTTTTGATCATTCTTGAATTTTACACCACTATGATTATTTTTGAGGTATTTTTGGACGTGGATAAAACGAAGTACGAATCCTTAATCCTTAATCCTTGTCATTTTGTTTCACTGGATTCGTTTCTTTTAAAAATATATATATATATATTTTTCATCATCCTCAGTCTTAAATGATGATATTATTGAATATCTTTGGCCTGTAGTGCAAAGATGAATGATTTCTGATGAATATCTTTGGCCTGTAGTGCAAAGATGAATGATTTCTGATGAATATCTTTGGCCCGTAGTCAAAGATGAGCAGTGTTTAGATGAATATGACAAACTGGTGAATGTCTTTGGCCTGTAGTGCAAGGATGAATATTTGATCCCAGATATATATTGATTGATGTTACAGGGATAAAAATAGACGATGAACTTTAGAATTCATACATAGAAGATAGTAGTTTGCATTCTCTACTTAACTCTTCTAATGAATTATTATTTCCGCTGCGAATATTGATTTAAAATTTGTTGTCTATTGTATTCTATTAGATTTTTTTTCCCTGTTGAAGACTAACGATAATTTGTTGTATATTATCTTATTCATAATATTCTTTACTGGGCTAGTTGAGCTCACCCTTTTCCTTTTTGTTCCATTTTTCTTCTCAGGAGGCGAGAATATAGCGAGTACGAGTCGGGGTATGGAATGAATGTTCTAGGGAGAATTTTTTAGTAGTCCTCACCATTGTTGAAAAATAATATATCAATAATTATGATGAGGATTTATTTGTATGTGGATATTGTCTAGATGGCAATATCTGTATTTAAACTCACAGTTTTACTATTGTAATAATAAAGTTGTAGTTGTTTCTGTACCGTGTATTGACAACTCAGAATGGGTGATGTATACCTGTTTTGGGGGTGTCACATGCATAATAGCACACGGTATTGATTATTGATGCTTACGTGAAAGGTCACTCAGTTATACTCAATTATTGCTACAGTAATTGCTGCATCATATCTCTCATATTATTGATTCAATTATTGTCATAGTATCATCTGCATAATATGTTATTTTATTAAATCAATAATTGAGACGACAAAGTTATTCATATTATTAAATTACAATATTTACAATGTCTAGAAGTTCTATCAAGGAGATGTTTGGTCACCTAATTGCGCGCCAATAGGGAGGAATCCTTATTGGAAAGCCCCCTCTTTCCTAGGAACGACCTGGTTGATAAATATTGTGAGTTATAATATTAATGATGAATGTTATTAAAATTGAAGTTGTGTTCGAAGTTGAATTTGGAGACGCAGACGTGATATTTGAGTCCGGAACGATAAAATTAGTAACAATAGTCTATAAACACAAAATTTTCCTAATTCACTATTTGGTCAAAAAGTCAACAGTTGACTTTTTTCTCGAAAAAATCAAACTTCGAAATTTCAAAATTTATATTTTTGATAAAAATGGTTTCATTGTGTTGAAATTATTTGTGTTAGTGAAAATCGACAATTATTTCGATAATAATTGATGTCTGGAGGTTATATTGACCAATCGGGTATTTAACCGGATAAATGAGCAATTGATTGCTATTATTTCACATGATTATAACTATTTGTTCACATGTGTATACTATTGTTTCACATTCTTGTTACTATTAGGGGAGTTGGTGCAAGATTGATAATACTTGCATGACTAAGTTAAAAATGGAGGTATAGATGGAGGTACTATAATGTAATTCGTATTTTCACATGTCTAGAACTATTGATTCACATAATTTACTATTGAATCACATTATTTACTATTAGGGGAGGTGGTGCAAGTTTGATAATACTTCCATGACTAAATTAAAAATAAAGGAAAAGTTGGAGGTATTGTACTAAAATTTTTCGAGCCCCAAAATGTGCAATTATCGAAACTATATTTTTATATAAATAGAAGTTCATTATTCCTTCATTTCTCACCAATTCACAAAAGCTTTAGAGCGATTATTATAGAGAGAAATTATAGAAAGAAGAAGAGAAGTCTCACTACCTCACTATTCCAAAGATCCAAATTTTTCTAAAGGTAGGGAGTATTATTTCTTTCTTATCTATGAAGAGAACTTCATTATTCCATTCATTATTATTCACATTGGAATAACTCAGATACGCTGAGCTACCCTATACTTGGTAAAATTCTTACATTGTTCCATTCTTTATCATTCTCATTGGAACATCCTGTTTTATGCGTTACACCTAATTCTGGTTCCGCTCTTTATTATTGTGTTGGAATATCCTGTTTTGTGCATTCTACGCCTGACTGATTCCGCCTTTATTATTCTCATTGGAATATCATGTCCGCATGCGTTATACACCGGACTGATTCTGCCTCTTTATTATTCTCATTGGAATATCTCGTGCATGCAAGCGTTTTACCGGACCGATTTCGTTATTTATTATTCTATTGAATAACCTGCCTATCTGGATCATCGCATGCCCGGTGATTTCTTTTGTTATTCCATTCCTTATTACACTCGGTTGGTTAAAGTTTTGACTTCTATACTCCATGAAATTAGTGGAATATCCTTGATATTTGCGCTTCATCCAGTATCTTTTCATGGAAATATTCTTCTGAGCATTCTTGAATTTTACTCTACAAAGCAATATCATGTTGACAATTTGGACGTTATTAGTTCCTGGATAAAATAATTCTTGAACTTGTTTTATTGAATTCTTATATCATTGTCATCATCCTCATGTTTATATTTTATTGAAAGTCATCTATGGCCTATAATGCATAGATGGACTTGGTATGATTATGACCAGGGATTATTAGGTGTAATCATGACCGTAATGTTACAAATGATGTGGTAAAAGTCCTCATTGGCTCGTAGTGCATTGATGGACAGTTGTTGGCATGATCATGACCATTATTGAATACACAAATATTCTTGGCCCGTAGTGCATGGATAATTGTGGTCGTGATACTAAAGAATATCCTTGGTCGTAGTGCAGGGGTGATTCGATGATGTGGATTATTTATTAAGCTGAGTCCCAGCGATAAAAGTGATGAAAAACCTTTTAAATCATAAAAGATAGTAGATTTTATTCTCTACTTGACTCTTTTAATGGATTGCTTGTTCCGCTGCAGTTAAACTTGATGGTTGTTATATTGTATCAGTTTAACACTGTTGAAGGCTAACGATAATATATTATGTATTATCTTAGTCATAAAATTTCCTACTGGGCTAGTTGAGCTCACCCTTTTACTTTTATTGTTCTCTTCAGGAAATGAGAACGTAGCAGGGACTAGTCGGGGAATGGAGTGACGGACCAGATGATAGCATTAGTAGTCCTCACTATTCAGTGAAATAGTGGAAAATAAATGTAATAATATTGAATTTGAGTTTGAATATTGTCTAGACAACAATATTTGTATTAAAACTCACAGCTTATATTTTGTCGTACTTTACACGACAGTTGTATAATTAAGTTGTATTTGTATTCTGTACCATGTATTTGACGACTCAGAATAGGTAATGTATACCTATTTTGGGGCGTCACCGATTATATCAAAGCTTAGGATATGATCCCGGCTAAGATGTGAGACTAGAACTAGGAGGGGAGAGACGGGAATTCTTCGCTTCACTATGACCTACCTAAGTTTATTTGGTATTTAATTGGTCAATGTAGTGTAGGGATAATATGTTTCATGTCAATTAACCCTTGTTTTGTGGCAGTATTTGAAAATGGCATCCGAGAATGTTGAGAACATCAATGGAGCATAGGAGACCGTTGAGTCTCCACAGATCAATAACCAGGACAATGTGCATCAGGAAGGCGATAATCCTTATGCAAACAACAACACTGACCAAATGATGAACGATGGAATGTTCCGAGGCTTCATGCAACATCAGGCGAGAATGGCTCCTGTCCAAAATGCAGGTGGAAACACTGGCAACTCCCGGACAGTCACCGCCAAACAATTCAAGGAGTTGGGACCACCGGAGTTTATTGGAGAGCCAAAACCACTTAAGGCGGAAGCATGGATAAAGCAGATAACCAAGATATTTGATATCTTGGGATGCTCCGAGGAACAAAAGGTTCCCTACGCCACCTTTATATTGCGTGAAGAGGCAAATTACTGGTGGGAATCTGTAAAACGTACCCAGCCTGACGCACTCAAGATGTCTTGGGAGAAGTTCCAAGAGCTATTCAACGACAAGTACTTTCCCGAGAGTATTCGTCACATGAAGGAGGTGAAGTTTATCAAGTTGGAACAAAACAATATGACCGTGTCGCAATACGAGGCTAAATTTATGGAGTTATCCCGGTTTGCATCCCATTTGGTTGATAATGAGGAGCGAATGACCCGAATGTTTTTAAGAGGTTTGAAACCGGAGATACGAAAATATCTTATTTCTCATAAACTGTGTTTGTATTCAGATGTTGTAAATAGGGCTCAGTTGTTGGAGCGCGATAATGAGTCAACGCAACCAAGAGAAAGCAGCCAGCAGAATGAAAATACCAGTGGTAACAGTCATCGAAGCGGTGACAACAAATGTGGAGGGAATCAACATGCCAGAAATGGTAACCACTTCAGTGGTAATCATAGCCAAGACAATAAAAATAGACATTTCAAGAAAAGGAGATTCAACAATGATGGAAAGACGTCAAGACCAAAGACCCGTTGTTAAGGAAGGAGAACGACCACCATCATATATGCTTCAAATGCGGAGGGAGGGACACATCAGTCCAAACTGTGAGATGCCGTCCAAAGCATGTTAAAATTGTGGAAGAGAAGGTCACTTAGCTCGATTTTGTCGTTCACCGAAGACAAATTCAGCTAGGATGGAGGCACCAAAGGTCGTCCCAGAAAAGTCAAAGCCGGTTGTGCAAGGGAAAGCGTTTGTTGTGACCTCCCAGAAAGCAAGGAACCCGAACGAGGTTATCACGGGTAAGCTTATCATAAACTCTAGTGAAGTCTATACCTTATTTGATACCGGTTCTACCCATTCTTTTATTTCTCCTACTTGCGCTCAACGTTTGAATTTGACTTCGGAGAAATTAGACTTTGACTTATCTGTTGAAACTTCATTAAGAGAAACCTTCATTACATCCACTGTTTATAAGTCTTGTTTGATTCAAATCGGCAACTGCACGTTACCTGTCGATCTTATCTCCTTAAAAATACTTGCATTTGATGTGATTCTAGGGATTGATTGGTTAACTACTCATCATGATAAAATTGATTGTTTTCGTAAGGTTGTTAGCTTTCATATTCCTAATAAACCTATTATGCGAATTCAAGCGACCAAACCATTAAAATCAATCACGGTCATCTCAAGCCATAAAGCTATTCGTTTATTGAAAAACGGATGTCAAGCTTTCTTAGCTCATGTCACGGATTTAAACAAAAATATGTCAGGTTTGAAGGATATTTCTATTGTTAATAAATTTCTTGGCGTATTCCCTGAAGAACTTCCTGGCCCACCCCTAGAGCGTGAAGTTGAATTTTATATCGACCTTGAACCCGGTACAAAACCCATTTCTAAAGCGCCATATCAAATGGCTCCTATTGAACTTCAGGAGTTAAAGACTCAATTGCAGGAATTGTTAGACATTGGTTTCATTCGTCCTAGTACGTCTCCTTGGGGTGCTCCTGTTCTATTCATGAAGAAGAAAGATGGGAGTATGCGACTTTGTATTGATTATCGGGAGTTGAATCATGTCACCATCAAAAATAGGTACCCATTGTCACGTATTGATGACCTGTTTGATCGATCGCATAAGGAGGAGCACAATTTTTTCAAAGATCGATCTTCGCTTTGGATATCATCAGCTGAAGGTTAAAACTGAGGATATTCCAAAGACTGCCTTCAGAACTCGGTACGGGCATTATGAATTCTTAGTCATGTCTTTTAGATTGACTAATGCTCCTGCTGCCTTCATAGATATGATGAACCGAGTATTCAAGGAATATTTAGATCACTTTGTGCTCGTCTTTATTGATGACATCCTTATTTATTCCAAAAGCCGTGAAGATCATGAGCAACACTTAAGGCTGATACTCCAAAAGCTTCGTGAATATAAGCTTTATGCCAAGTTAAAGAAATGCGAGTTCTGGCTTGAGGAAGTAGCATTCCTTGGGCATGTAGTATCAAGTCATGGAATATCCGTTGACCCGACAAAGATTGAAGCTATTCAAAGCTGGGAGCAACCCAAATCAGTGACCGAAGTACGTAGCTTTCTCGGTTTAGCTGGTTATTATCGGAGATTCGTGGAAGGATTTTCTCGAATCGCTACTCCATTAACTCAGCTGACTCGAAAAGATACAAAGTTCGGTTGGAGTAAGGAATGTGAGAAGAGTTTTCAAGAACTCAAGAGGAGACTCATTTCAGCACCTGTACTGACAATACCATCTGGTTCGGAGGGATTTGTCATCTACAGTAATGCTTCGGGCAAAGGGTTAGGATGTGTTCTCATGCAACATGGGAAAGTCATAGCCTATGCCTCAAGACAACTTAAAGAATATGAGAGGAATTATCCTACTCATGATCTAGAGTTAGCAGTTGTTGTCTTCGCACTTAAAATTTGGAGGCATTACTTGTATGGAGAGAAAGTGGAGATCTTTACGGATCATAAAAGCCTCAAATATTTCTTCACTCAAAAGGAACTCAACATACGACAACGACGTTGGCTGGAACTGTTGAAAAATTATGATCATACCATCCTGGAAAAGTGAACGTGGTAGCTGACGCATTGAGTAGAAGATCATATGCGGGTACGAGTGCAATATTCACAACACAAAAGCCCATTTTGTGTGACTTGAAAAGGATGGAGATAGAGTTAAAGACTCCAGGAACCCACATGATGATGGCAAACATACGAGTACTTTAATCGATAAAGTTAAAGCTGCTCAAGCTACAGACCTGGAGCTAATGCGTATGAAGAAGAAAGTGCAAGAAGGTGCTATGCCGGAAGCAAGAATCGATGAAGAAGGAATACTTCGAGTCAACTCCAGACTTTGTGTTCCTAACGACCCTGATTTAAAGTATAAAATCATGATGGAGGCGCACAACACACCGTTTACAATCCATCCTGGGAGTACCAAAATATATCGTGATCTTCGACATACATTTTGGTGGAGCAATATGAAGAGAGAGATAGCAGAGTTTATCTCAAGGTGTTTAACTTGTCAACGAGTCAAGGCGGAACATCAAGTACCAAAAGGTCCATTGCAACCACTTGAAATTCCAGAATGGAAGTGGGAACACATTACTATTGATTTCGTTACTGGTCTTCCCAAGGTTTCTCAAGGCATAGATGCAATTTGGGTCATTGTTTGATAATTTGACCAAGTCGGCTCATTTCCTACCTATACAGAAACTTATACACTTGAACGTGTTGCTCAGATGTACATAAACGAGATTGTAAGACTTCATGGTATGCCAGTATCCATAGTTTCTAATCGAGACCCAAGATTCACTTCAAGATTTTAGGTTAGTTTGCAACAAGCTATGGGCACGGATTTACGATTTAGCTCGGCATATCATCCTCGCATTTAATCAGGCGGTCGGAGAGGACCATTCAAACTCTTGAAGATCTATTAAGACTCTGTGTCCTTGACTTCAAGGGAAGTTGGGATAAGTTCCTACCATTGGTGAAGTTTTCCTACAACAACAATTATCAATCAAGTATTGGCATGGCTCCATTTGAGGCGTTGTATGGAAGAAAGTGTCGCTTCTCGAAGATCTTTGGGATGAGGTGGGTGAAGCAACGTTGTTGGGACCAGAGTTGGTACGTATGACTACGAAAAAGATTCAAACGATCCAACAACGTATAAAAACCTCACAAGATCGACAAAAGAGTTATGTTGATCTTCATCGAAAGGACGTGGAATTCGATATTGGAGATCATGTGTTATTACGTGTTGCTCCATGGAAAGGAGTTACAAGATTTGGAAAGAGAGGAAAGCTCAATCCTCGATTCATCGACCCATTTTTAATCCTCGATCGAGTAGGAATCGTGGCTTATAGACTTGCGTTCGCTTAAGTATGTCTCGTGTTCATAACATTTTTCACATATCCATGTTACGTAAATATGTGAAAGACCCGAACCACATTATTGAGTTAGAACCGGACGAAATAGAGGAAGATTTAATGTATGAAGAGGTTCCTGTTAAAATCTTGGATAAGAAGGAACATATTCTACGCTCCAAGGTTATACCTCAAGTCAAAGTTTTGTGGAGAAACCACGATGTTGAGGAAATGACCTGGGAGTTAGAATCTGAAATGAAATCAAAGTATCCTCACCTCTTCGACATACCAGGTACGCACCCTAATTTCGAGGACGAAATTTCATAAGAAGGGGAGGTTGTAAGACCCCAACTTTTTGAATAAAGATTAAATTTTCTCGAAATATATTTTTGAATATTATGGTGTGGATTTGATATAATGTTATAGTTATGGGTAATATTTACAAATTTTGCAAAGTACGCAAGTTGTTATATAATATTCGATTGGTCGGGGAATATTCGTTTTAACAAGGAATATTCGTACAACGGCACAATCATTGGTGGACCCCCCACAACAAAATTATTGTTGGATTGAGAAAACAACAAAAATACTTTATGAAAATAACGGCGAAAGTTTTACCATTAACTGTTGAACTACCCGGTAGTAAAAATACAATAATACACGTGGTTGCATAGTAGCACACGGTTTTGATTATTGATGCTTACGTGAGAAGTCACTCAGTTATACTCAATTATTGCTACAGTAATTGCTGCATCATATCTCTCATATTATTGATTCGATTATTGTCATAGTATCATCTGCATAGTATGTTATTTTATTAAATCAATAATTGAGACGATAAAGTTATTCATATTATTAAATTGCAATATTTACAATGTCTAGAAGTTCTGTCAATGAGAGATTTGGTCACCTAATTGCACGCCAATAGGGAGGAATCCTTATTGGAAAGCCCCCTCTTTCTCGAGGAGCGACACGGTTGATAAATATTGTGAGTTATAATATTAATGATGAATGTTATTAAAATTAAAGTTGTGTTCGGAGTTGAATTTGGAGACGCGGACATGATATTTGAGTCCGGAACGATGAAATTAGTAAAAATAGTCTATAAACACAAAATTTTCCGAAATTCACTATTTGGTCAAAAAGTCAATAGTTGACTTTTTCGGGAAAAGTCAAACTTCGAAATTTCAAATTTTATATTTTTGATAAAAATGGTTTCATTGTGTTGGAATTATTTGTGTTAGTGAAAATCGACAATTATTTCGATAATAATTGATGTCTGGAGGTTATATTGACCAATCGAGTATTTAACCGGATAAATAAGCAATTGATTGCTATTATTTCACATGATTATAACTATTTGTTCACATGTGTATACTATTGTTTCACATTCTTGTTACTATTAGGGGAGTTGGTGCAAGATTGATAATACTTGCATGACTAAGTTAAAAATGGAGGTATAGATAGAGGTACTATACTGTAATTCGTATTTTCACATGTCTAGAACTATTGATTCACATAATTTACTATTGAATCACATTATTTACTATTAGGGGAGGTGGTGCAAGTTTGATAATACTTCCATGACTAAATTAAAAATAAAGGAAAAGTTGGAGGTATTGTATTAAAAAATTTTGAGCCCCAAAACGTGCAATTATCGAAACTATATTTTTCTATAAATATAAGTTCATTCTTCTTTCATTTCTCACCAATTCACAAAAGCTTTAGAGCGATTATTATAGAGAGAAATTATAGAAAGAAGAAGAGAAGTCTCGCTACCTCACTATTCCAAAGATCCGGTTTTTTAAAAGGTAGGGAGTATTATTTCTTTCTTATCTATGAAGAGAACTTCATTTATTCCATTCATTATTATTCTCGTTGGAATAACTCAGATACGCTGCTACCCTATACTTGGTGAAATTCTTCATTGTTCCATTCTTTATCATTCTGTTGGAACATCCTCGCTCATGCACGTTTCTACGCCGGGACTGGTTTCGCCTTTTATTATTCATTGGAATATCCTCATGCATGCGTGCTTCTACGGGACCGATTCCGCCTTTTATTATTCTGTTGAATATCATGTATGCATGCGTTTTACGCTGCACTGATTTCGCCTTTATTATTATTCCGCTGAAATATCACATGCAAGCGTTTTACGCCGGACCTAATTCCGCCTTTATTATTACTCGCTGAATATACCGTTCATGCATGCGTTTCTGTGCCGACCTAATTCCGTTATTTATTATTCTCGTTGGAATAACTCACTTTATCGCGGTCTATCGCGATGCCCGGTGATTTCTTTTGATATTCCATTCCTTATTATACTCGGTTGGTTAAAGTTTTGACTTCTATACTCCATGAAATTAGTGGAATATCTTTGATATTTGCGCGCTTCATCCAAATCTTTCATGGAAATATTCTTCTCGAGCATTCTTGAATTTTACTCTACTAAGCAAAGATCATGTTGACAATTTGGACGTTATTAGTTCCTGGATAAAATAATTCTTGAACTTGTTTTATTGAATTCTTATATCATTGTCATCATCCTCATGTTTATATTTTGTTGAAAATCATATGTGGCCTATAGTGCATAGATGGACTTGGTATGATTATGACCAGGGATTATTCGGTGTAATCATGACCGTAATGTTACAAATGATGTGGTAAAAGTCCTCATTGGCCCGTAGTGCATTGATGGACAGTTATTGGCATGATCATGACCATTATTGAATACACAAATATTCTTGGCCCGTAGTGCATGGATAATTGTGGTCGTGATACTAAAGAATATCCTTGGTCGTAGTGCAGGGGTGATTCGATGATGTGGATTATTTATTAAGCTGAGTCCCAACGATAAAAGTGATGAAAAACCTTTTAAATCATAAAAGATAGTAGATTTTATTATCTACTTGACTCTTTTAATGGATTGCTTGTTCCGCTGCAGTTAAACTTGATGGTTGTTATATTGTATCAGTTTAACACTGTTGAAGGCTAACGATAATATATTCTGCATTATCTTAGTCATAATATTTTCTACTGGGCTAGTTGAGATCACCCTTTTACTTTTATTGTTCTCTTCAGGAAATGAGAACGTAGCAGGGACTAGTCGGGGAACGGAGTGACGAACCAGATGATAGCATTAGTAGTCCTCACTATTTAGTGAAATAGTGGAAAATAAATGTAATAATATTGAATTTGAGTTTGAATATTGTCTGCATTTACAATATTTGTATTAAAACTCACAACTTATGTTTTGTCGTACTTTACACTACAGCTTGTATAATTAAGTTGTATTTGTATTCTGTACCATGTATTTGACGATTCAGAATAGGTGATGTATACCTATTTTGGGGGCGTCACAATATCCCCTACGATCGTAGAGTGGACTCTGAAGGAAGAAGGAACATGATCAAGGAGATGATCGTAGAGTCTGGTCACTCTACCAAGAGATCGCTAAAATTCAAAATCGAAGCTTCCCACGTGAATCAACGCTTCCTCGACATTCCTCATCCTCAACCAATGATTGGAACTCAACGATTATTCAGATTCTCCAAGCTTTCAAAAATCTGTCTAAGGATGAAAATCGTAGAGTCAAATCTGATGCTCAACTAGCTGCTGACCAACAAAAGGATCAAACTATTTTGGAGCATGAACTACTGAAGTGTTCTGGTGAATTAAGTGAGAAGATATCTCTACTCACTGAAGAGTCACAGAAGCTGACAGCAAAAGGAGATAATTCTCTTCAGAACAGACTTCAAGCTACTATGGCTGA
This sequence comes from Panax ginseng, assembly GCA_020205605.1. Taxonomy (NCBI): domain Eukaryota; kingdom Viridiplantae; phylum Streptophyta; class Magnoliopsida; order Apiales; family Araliaceae; genus Panax; species Panax ginseng. The sequence continues at coordinate 130,485,537 of CM035136.1, read as the reverse complement.
GATATCGCTCAAACTCCAAGAAAGAGATAACATTTATCAGAAGGCCATACACGATCAGAAGGCAGAAGCTCTACGAGTTTAGAAGGCCAATGAAGAGCAGATACAAGCCCTCTTTGACAAGATTGACGACCTGAAGCAGTCTTTCTCAATGCAACTTGAGCTAGGCCAACAGGAACTCAAGTTTGAAGTTGTCAACTCCTCCTACCTGATAGAGCAGCTTAATTCCAACATGGAGCAGCTCTCTCAAATGATTGATGACAAAAAGGGGGAGAAAAAGAGGCATAGAAAGAAGAGGAGAAAGAGGCACTCAAGGAAGAGCAGATGGATAAGAGAGAAGAAGTCAAAGAAGAAGACAGCAGTTGCAGCAGAAAAAGAATCATCATCTGAGGGGGACCCAAAAGATGATGATCACATGATCGCAGAGTCTGAGGGGGGGGGCATGATCAGAAAGATGCTGAAGGGGAGCTAAGCAAAGACAGAAGGTCATCATCCCAGGGGGAGCAAGAGAAAGGAGAACAAACAGATGAGTAGCTGATCAACAGACATCCTGGAAACATACATGGAGCCAAAGAGGTACATCTCTAACTAGTTAGGTATGTTCGGATCCGTGGATGTAAAGTGTCTTAATGTATAAATTGCCATATCTTTATAAATGACATTCATGATTATCTGTTTTAGAAATATAGCTGCTCACTGTATATAAGATTCATTCATAACATGCATATGCACCTATTATTTTTGTCATAATCAAATAGGGGGAGATTGTCAGGAATAAACATATGAATGATATTCCTGTTTACATATGATTTGATTATGATATATATATGTGAATGAATAATATGCAAGTATGCTTGCATTAAGAAAAGTTGTAAATTCCTTTGATAGATAATAGAAGTATATGTACAAGGACTTAGAATGAATTGATCAAGAATGTTAGGTTGATCCTACATAAACAAAATAGCTTTGTAAAGTCCTTGAAAAGAAATGATGTACAAGGACTATAAAAATAGAAAGATCAAGCATGTTAAGTTGATCTTATGATGTAATAGATAGGCTTGTCTGATCATCGAGTACTGCACCAGAGATCGTAGTCTGCAAGGAGAGTCAAGGATAACTCGAGAGCTATCGAGGCAGAATCGTAGTCTGCAAGATAGTAGATCTCAGAGTTCGTAGACTGTCAGGGGAAACGATGAAGGATCGTGGTATATCGAGAAGAGCTTCCTCGGGATCGTAGTATACTGAGGAAGTCATGTTCAGAATCGTAGAGACAGCCTGCCTACGAGTCGATCGATCATCTGCCAAAGCCAAGACAGAAACGCAGACTACACTCGGAGTCGTAGAGTCTATCGATGCCGAAGCCATGTCAAGGATCGTGGACTACACTCTGAGTTCGTAGAGTCTATTGATTATATGCAGAGATCGTAGTCGAGCAAGATCAGATGAAGACAACAAGCACAAGGCAGAAACCGTAGAGAGTGTCAAGATCTCGATCTCGGGATAAGAGTGCTCGCATGTAGAAGGGTCAATCGTAGAGTGCAGAACTATGACCTCAACAGAAATGCTCACAATGCATAGGCAGAATCGCAGAGCAAGTACGATTCTCAACTAATGAGCACTCCCAGAATATCCAAAGGAACAAAGCCTCTGGTTGGCACTGCAATGATACATCCTACCTGAAGGGAACCAGAGAGCACTCAACGAATGACATACAAGCTAAAAGAAGATCTAAGCACCAACCCAATCAGCATCAAGATTGAGTTGTGAAGCCATTCGAGATGAAGTCTTCCACAAGATAATCATAAGAAGACTTCATGGAATCGACTAAGAAAAGTCGACAAGTGCGATGGTGTCAGTGTGAATGAAGACAACGATCTTGGAAGCAACCGAGATCGTAGTGTTTGCCAAATAAAGAAAGAACTGATGGAAAGTGAACCGAGATATTGGGTAGCCTCTGAAGAACAAGGCTGAAGTGATTAAGTGTAGGGTCAGTCCATTGATGATAAGTGAACGGGAGATCACAAGGAGAAAGCGAGCTGGACGCGCCACAAATCTGAAGTGTCTAGCTATTCAGAGGGAACCAGAGCAAGGAGTTAGGCCATCGATTATCGAGCGAGAAACAAATAAGAAATGTTGTATCAAGCATCGCATAATAGAAGGAAGAGGTGTACTACATTGGAGATCCAATCAACACTCTTCAAGATCGTAGTGTTAACTCTACCACCGATGAGCGACACTCAACAAGACACTACGATCAGTCCTCGAAGATGTGCATCCAGAATCGTAGAGTTCGAACACCCGAAGACTGAAGCATTGGCAACGGTTCAATCTGAAGGATGGTATTCGGACAAAAGCTTATTGAGAGCATCGATGCAAAAGGACAACCTCTGATCGAGAAATTAGAAGGAGATAATAAAGTCTTCAACCTTCCCTAGACATTAAAGTGACAACTCTGACGGGTAGGTGAAACAGTAGACTGCAATGTCAGATAAAGTATGACATGTCACATCAGCAGTTTAACTCTGTCAACTCGAGATCTGTGAAGATATTTGAATAGCCTTTAATGGATACTTTCCAACGAAAGGATTGAGAAGGAGTATAAATCTAGAAGAACTTCAAAGATCGAGGGTTGCTGGAGTTGCCGAGTTTGGAGAGAAGGTTGACTGTTCTTAACCACATAAGATAGTGAGTCCGAAGGCTCACTCTACGATCCACCAAGAACACTCAGATTCATGCAAAGGAAGAAGTAGAAGTGAGAGTTCTACTACAAGAAGAGTGTTCTGAACTACCGAGAGAAAGAAGAGCATCATGTCATCTTGGTGTCCATCATGGGAAGACTCTAAGAACAATAGAGAAGAGCTCACAGTCATCTTAGCAAGTCCATCATGAGAAGACATCAAATATCAAGAAGGGAGATCGCAAACATCATCATGATGGCAAGCATGAGAAAGTTTCTAAGTACCAAGAAGAAGAACTTACAGTCATCTTGGAAACCTATCATGTGCAGCCATCATGTATCTAGAGGAAAGATCTTCAAGGTAGTTCATAAAGGGATCATCCGAAGTGGTTGAGTAACCGAAGAAGCTGAGCATCATGCAAACACTCAACTGCACTTCAAGGGTGATCAAGCCAAGCTGCTAAGTATAGAAGATGTTCAGAGCATGAAGACATCTTAGCAAATTTCAAAGACCAACTCTAACAAACAAACAACTCAACAGAAGCTAGGGCCTGAGGGGTCCTTGTCCGTAGGGACTAAATGAAGTCGGGGCGGAAGGGTCCTCATCCCGAGGGACTAAATGAAGTTCCAAGCCTCTTTGGCTTTCAAGAGTTCCTAGGGAACTAGAGGAGTCCCAAGGTCAGGCCTCAAGAGTTCTTAGTGAATCAAGTCCCAAGGTCACGGCCTCAAGGAATCTTAGTGATTCAGTGGTGCTACCCTTCCTTAGTGGAAATCTCGCTAGTTGAAAGCGAAGAGTGGATTAGAAGCTTGAGTCTCCGAACCACTTAAAACCCTCAGTGTCTTTTACATTATGTCATTTACATTATGTACTATAACTCGCTATAATCTACATGTATGTTTTAACTGCTTACAACTAAACTTACTCTACGAACAATGTATGTATGATTATGAATATATCAATGAAGGGGATCTTTTACTTATTCCGCTGTGCTTGAAAAGATTCTTATGTTTGTCATATACTAATTTAATATCTATACAAAATAATAGAGAAAAGTATTTGAAATAAAAAGGATCTATTCAACCCCCCCCCCCCTTTTAGATCTATTGTGCCTACTGGGAATTAACAATATTATATCAAAAATGATTTGGACCGAAAATAAATCAATTTTTATCATAAATAGTACCCCGGGTGAATAGTACCCGAGTGAATAGTACCCCGACATTAAAATATTAAAAATTATCAAGAATGTTCAGAATAATATTTTCGTGAAAAGATACTAGATGAAACACAAATTTCAAGGATATTCTACTAATTTTACGAAGTATAGAAGCAATACTTTAACAAAATGAGTGTAGAATTCGGAATCTGAAACGAAATAATATTACTTACATACTACATAGTATGGAAGAAAATATTTTTTCTTACGAATATTGAACAAAAATAATATCTCTTACAACTGTTAAACGAGAATAATATTCCTTACGAATATTGAACGAAGATAATATTCCTTACGAATATTGAGCAAAAATAATATTCTTTACAAATATTGAACGAAAATAAAATTCCTTACGAATACGAAAAATAATATCGTAAGCGATTATGAAATAAATAATACCTTTACCTTAAAAGGAGAGTATTTCTGACTAGTAGGACGGTGATTTCTTGAAGAAAACTTATACTGTTTTCTATGGTCAAAACTTCCTTAAACTCAAAAGAAATACGCTCAATATTATAGAAGAAGAATTCTCTGATTCTGGTGTTATTTTCAATTCTAAACTAAACATTCTATTTATAGGAGAATGGAATGATACTATTTGAAAATAAAAATCACGGACAAATAATAAACAAATTCATCAGCGCGCACTAGCGAATTTTTTTGATTTTACTATTCATTATTGTGCAATAAAATATTTTAATAAAACAAAAACTTTAAATAAAATATAATATATTCTATTTATATATATATATATATATATATATATATATATATATACACACACACATATCAAAACATCACCCACCACCACCACATTTTCCACTCCCACATTCCTCACACACGCACGCACGCACGCACACACACTCAAACACATTTAATATATATATATATATATATATATATATATATATATATATATACACACACACTTTATAACTTTCTACCGATTATTTTGAAAAATGAGTAAGTGGAGGTCCATGTAATAAACAAAATTTATAACAAATACTTCATAAAAATCCCTTCTATTTATCTCAATTCACTTGGCTTCACAAAATACATTTTTAATAACATTCATCATTAATATTTATAACTCACAATATTAACAACCAGATCATTCTCAGGAAAGAGGGGGCTTTCCGATAAGAATTTTTTCCTATTGGCGTGCAATTAAGTGACCAAACCCCTTTTCTTGACAGAACTTTCTAGACATCGTCAATAATACAAATAATAATATGAATAACTTTGTCATCTCAATTATTGATTTAATAATATAAAATATTATGACAATAATTGAATCAATAACATGAGATACTTGTCAGTTAAATTCTGTAGCAATAATTGAGTATAACCGGTGACTTCTCACGTAGCATCAATAATCAAGATATCAGACAATACCGCGCGCTACTTATGCAACCACGCCAGACATCGTATTCTTATCATCGGTATTTCAACAGTTAACGAAGAAAATTTCACCGTTATTTTTATAAAAAGATATTTCGCTTGTTTTTAACTCCGATAATAATTCTATTGTGGGGTCCACTAATGATTGTCTTGCCGCATTTAATATTCTCCGATAAAACGAATATTCCTCGACCAATCGAATATTTTATAACAACTTGCTTACTTTGTAAAATTTATAAATATTACCCACAACTATAACATTATATCAAATCCACATCATAATAGAAAAATTAATCTTTATTCATAAAAGTTGGAGTCTTACAGTATATAATTTATTCTCTCGGTAATTTAGGTGCTCTTGTGGTCTAATAGTCAAAATCTCAAACTTAGTGTTTTAACAAATATAGAGAACATTGTTGACCGACAAATATTAAACAAATACGAATATTTATGTATTCGTATTTGTATACGTTTATTTGTAAATATCTTGAATATGAATAATATAGTCGAATATAAATAATATCCACTTAAACAAATAAGAACACGGAGGAATATATATTATCCGGTTACTGTCTAGCTAAACCCCATTTAGAATTAGAAGGCCAAAGGTTCACACGTGTTACATCATGTCAGCAAATGGTCCCCGGTGTGCCCATTTTGTCGTTCTTGGAGTCCTTTAGCTAATCAATGTACTTTATATAGTTAAGAATTTCAATAAAATGGAGTAAACATTAGTGAAACAGAGGACTCAAAATCTGAACCAAATAATGCATTTGTCCACGTTACTATTTCTAAGTATTGTTGTTTTGCTACCTTTATCTTCATTATCATCATCTTTCGAAGCAATTGAGGCTTTGAACAGCAATTTGGATGCCCAGCGGTCATCTTCATATGTACAAGAACTTGCAGCAAAAGCTGTTCTTCAGAGATTGCTTCCTACCCATTTGTCCAGTTTTGAATTCAAGATTGTCCCAAAGGTACTCTCAGAATATTTATTTATTTATTACTTTTTGGCAAACAAAATTCTTGGGTTTTGTAATTCTAGGTCAGTCTCATGTATGTGCTTTTTGATTACTAATTTTACTATATTTGTACCTTATAATTCTTGGGTTTTTTCATTTCTTCTCCAAGTTTGGTTCTGGGAGAAGGAAAATGAAAGGAATATGTAAGTAAAGAAAATAAATTACATTTCATATAGGCTGTTTAGTTGAGTGGGAAGTTTGTGCATTTGGTAATTTATATGGTTAATTGTTTCTTTTGATTTAACTGTTTGAATGGTTGGAACTTCTATGCCCAAATTTCCAAATTTATTGATTAATTTGCACTAGTTAAGTTGTATTTATATAGTTAACTGTTTATTTTGATGGTTATAATGTTATTTGGACTGCTGCTTTTTCTTTTCCTTTCATAATTCACATTTTGTTATTGAAATGATGTAGGTAGTGTTTGGTTGTTCGATCACTTATGTTAGATCTTTTACCCTATATTTTGGAGGATGGGTGAAAAAAGGAAAAGAAGAGAAAATTTGAGTGTGCAGAATAAGAAAAAGGAGAGAAAAAGAATTTCTTTCTTATTGTTTTAATAGTCTTCTATAGAGAGAATAGAGTATTTTTCTCCCATCTTGTTATTTGGGAGTTGAGAACAAGAGAAAACAAACTAGGTTACATTACATTGCCTATTAATTATTTGTTTAATAGAAGTGATAAACGGTGACTTCGAAATTAAGTGGATTACAAAGATCTTTGATATAAAAAAGCTACGAGGAAGGTGGATATTATCTCTCTAGTTATCTACATATTACTCATTCCATCCACCCAAAAATAGCTTCTGTACAATTTTCACGTAAAGTAAGAATGTCAAATTAGAGGAGAGACTAGACAATTAGTTCCAACTTTACCCTTATATTTGACTTGAATTTGAATACAATTATAGTTAATCCATATAATTATAACACTAGTTCAGGGTACTACAGTCTTTTTATAACATTTTAGCTTTGACTTGCGTCATTTTTGGTGGAAAAATTGTGTACTTTTGCCATTCTTTGGTGGTCAGGGGAGTATTTGCTACTCATAAATATAACACCTGTTATTTTTTCTTTGACATCATGGCATGTACTTTTGGCGCCTAAGCCTTTCTTTGGTGGAAGAAGGGAATATTTGCACTCAAATTTCACCCGGTCTTGTGGCTTCTTAAATTTCCCTAATAAAATTACTAGGGCATGCTGCTTAGAAAGCAAAATCATTGGTGTGTTTGCCAAAAAGTCTTGGAGATGAGGTCTGTCTATAAAGAAGAGTGAATAATTGGAGTTGAAAAAGATAAAAAAAAACACCACAAACAAACAGTATATTTTAACACTCTTCTGTAAATAACTGTTGATAGATACACATGATAGTCATTTCTTCTAAGTTGTGTTACATGGACATGGGTTTGGGTACTACTGAATACTCCAAAATAGTGAAAAACTAGATACAAACCCGCGCGTTGCAGCGGAATTATTCAATTTTTTAATAATGTGTTGTGCGATGATCAAATTTTACACAGAAAAACAAATGAATATATATTGTAGGGGGTAGTGGTGAGAGTTTACCGGTCTGTGCATTACACTCTAAGTATGTGATTATTGCTTTTAGGCTAGTGACAAAGTAAGTGACCTCAACTTGTGGACAAATCATTTTTTCTACTCTTCCCTTTTTTTATTTTATTTTTTCAATTTTTCTTGAACAAAGTGTAGCCAACTGATTTATTTTCCCTTTCCTTTACTACTTTTGTATTTTGTTTACTGTAAAGAAAGGGTTACCTCAACTTAACTTTTTACAATCCATCACAAAAGAGAATAAAAGGGTATGCGAAGGATTAAAAAATTTCTTAAAAATATAATTAGGAAGCCAAATGCTCAAACTATTTAGCCTAAAAATATAGCAAAATAGTTGGGCAAACTACAACCCAACTTTGTCATTTACATAAATTTAGCCTGCCAAAATATTTGTTAATATTATTTAGACTTATAAAACTTAGTTTTTCATCTAAATAGCAAGATAGTTTGATTGATTGATCAATTTTTGCACTCCATTTGATATTTGCAATTAGATTACTTATATATTTGGATAATATTTTACATAAGTAAACCACTATTTTGGAACAATCAGGCCCAATCCATACCCATAAAAGAGATGATCCATCAATAAGTCCAATCATATGGGGTCTATTTAATTATTATTTTTGACAAGTAAATAAGAATGTATCAAAAGTGCGAAAAAGGGGGTAAATCTATGTATACGGTGTAACAGAAAGAAGCATGGGAAACAAAAGTTCACAAATATGTTCAGGCTACAGCACATTACTCTCCCTATTCAATGAAGTTACTATTGTATTAGGGTCCTAGAATAAACATGGCCCAAAAATCCGCAAAGGCTAAACTCGAACCCGGAAAGACTTCTTTTCTCTAACAAAAGGCTCATAAATGCAAATCGGATCTGGTTCAAATGTGTTTTTTAGCATTTACTTGTAAAAAGAAAAGACTTGGTATGTTTTTTTGTTTGTGTGGTTATAGTTACTTATTTAATTTAACCCAAATGAACCTAGGATTTCCACGTTTAGCCTAAAATACTCTAATGAAGAACAAAATAATTTTATTTTTGCATCCTAATTCATGTGAATTTGTTTAGATACATTACAACTATAAGATAAGTGTATTTATATTTACACTATGTTATTACTATAGTGGAAAGTATAAATTCTGCCTTTGCTATTTTTAATATTACTATTCGTACTACCAAAAAGAACCTATGTTCCTTTGATCCTCACCCTTTCTCGCTTCACACCTCTCCTCATCCTCGCTTCTCAACTTTTGAAGCTTTTCTCTGCATCAACTGGCCTTCATAAACACACCCAGTGCTTTACGACCATGTGCCTTTTGTGACTACTGCACATCTTGTGAGCTATTAGTTCTATATATTAATATTAATCAACTAAATTTTTTGAAAGTTGAAAAATTCATGGATAAAACAAAAGGTAGGAATTCGGGGCTATTTACAAAATCCAAGGGATAAAATATTATGACGGCTAACAGTCCCTTGATGACAATCGGGTAATAGTGACAACTTAAGTAATGGGTGTTGTATTTAGGGGTTGATTGGATAAAATTTGTTTGGTAGTCCATCTTCTTTTTTCTAGTGCTCTTGCGCCACCCTTTTTGCTTCTTTTCTCCCTCCTTTTCATTTTAACATATACATTACATATAATGATAATTGGGACTGTGGGAAGTGGGAACATATTTTTAACACTGGTTGCTGCAGGCTTGAGAGAAACAAAGAGCATCTTTCAGGTCCCATATTCTTCTCGTGGTCCTTTTGCTTGGACTGCAACGGCTCAACAGTCCGCTCAGGCTTCTTTGAAATTGCATTCATTAAATTAGTTTTGGGCTTTTTGGGTCTCTCTGTAGTAGGAATCTCATTCCAAGAACTCCCAACTTATCTTGAATTGGTCTAAACATATCCTCAAACTGGAACAATATCAAAAATCAAAATAGTTACCAATAGGCTTAACTTTTTGATCTCTGCAGAAATCCATAAGATATTTCATGCTATTGACAACCTCATATATCTGTTCCTTGTCTTTATCCTCTACCTTAACTGATTTTGATGCAAGCCCATTGCAGAAATATTCTGCTATTAACCCAATGACTTCATCAGGCTTTCCAGAACACAAACTATAATCATAAATACCAAAGTAGTAGCTTAAACAAAGTTTACACATAAATTCACCCACCTTTTACAATCATGGAATTAAATGACACAATATGAAATTTTAATACACCTATGGTCCTATTAAAGGTGGATGTAAGGAAAAGATCACTTACTTTTGCTCATTAAACCAAAGAAGAAATCCATCCGCAAAATAAGGGCCGATAAGAAACATGAAAACAAAAAAAAGATGTAATCGGTTGAAAGCAACTTTATTTACGGTAATTACCAATTTTTTCACAGCGCTCCAAATTAGAATCAATAAATTAAGAGATAACAATTAAATTACAAATGATAATATCATAATTAAATTATAAAGGATAATATCATAATTAAATTACAAAGGATAATATCAAAACAATTAATATAATTAAAAAATGTTTAGATTTATAATAATGAGTTAGGGGATTATAATCAATAAATTAAGAGATAACAATTAAATTACAAAGGATAATACTCCCTCCGTCCCATAGTTATAGGCTGATTTTTCATTTTGAGATGTCCCAATATATAGGCTACTTACTATTTATAAAATTTAGTTGGTTCATTGTTTTACTTTTATGCCCTTATAATAAATATTCAACCATTACTCTTTTTTTGAAGAAACAACATTCAATGTCATTTTTATCACCACATTTAATGTTGTATTCTCTTTGGTTAAAGTTTATAGATTTTAATGGTCAGTACACGTCAATCAATGAAGTTGAGAGTTTCAGTGTGATAAGTAAGGAGTAATTAACTTATTCATTAATTCCATATTAAGGGGTATATGTGAAAAATTTATGTTAAAAATTGTCACTTAACTGATTTTCTTAAACTATGTGCCAAAAGAAATCTGCCTATAACTATGGGACGGAGAGATAATATTAAAATAGTTGATATAAATCTAAAAACTGTTTAGATTTATATTAGTGATTTAGGGAATTATAATCAATAAATTAAGAGATAACAATTAAATTACAAAGGATTGAAAACTTGAATTTCATGGTTCTATATGCGGATAAAAAATTGAAGTAATTTTTTTTCAGTAGAAACATTAATATACAATTTCATTACATACTTAAAAATAAATTTAACAATATAATAATTATTTTCTTAGATTTCTAACCAAGTAAATATGCACTGCATTTAATCGTTATCTTAACCATTGGTTGAAGAAACTTATAATACAAAATTCAACAATATATTATCAAAATAAATATTTAATAATTTAATAAATATATTTACTATACCAGCTGTTAATTATCGTAGTAATCAATCAAATAAATATTTATCCATCTAGTTTGTACATTACATGCATGGAGTTGCTGAGCTTGTGATTTGTTTATAAAAGAAGCGAAAAACATTGTGGAGATCTTTGATTGCATATACCACGTGAAGGTTTTTGTTTGGCAAGAAATCACATGGATTAGGATGATATCCAGTACCCACTACAACAAAAGGATTTAATTATGTCGAAAACTTAATTTGATTAAATTTTATTGGGGATAAGTTTGTCGAAAATTTGATCGAATATAAGTATTATTGACGAAATTATGGCCGACGAACAACTCGTTGCAGGTAAACTATTTTCGACGGATGAATTTCGTCTAAAATAACATGTTTTATCCTAACAACACATACAATAATCAATCAATAACTACATTTCTAACAACATACATTGTAATCAACCAATAATATAATGCAATTACTTTGAAGAACACCATATATACTCGTTTATCCGTGTATATATAACTACTTTCCCAATATCATATAAATAAAGGATAGTCAATCAACAATCCAGACAACAAATAATTACCAAGAAAAATCCCCAAAAAAAGGTTATAGGAATTCACTTCTTAGTGAGGGGAGAGATGAGGATGAGAATTATGGTACTATTTACCCTGGTTGTGGGATTTTTATGCAAGACGAAGACCCAAGCCTTCCTGGGTACTACCAGAAAAGAAAAATGGAAGTAACAGAAATGTTAAGAGGATGAGGAGGGTGTGGAGGCTTTTTTGAGTGATGAGTTTGACGAAGAAGGTGATGATTTTATGGATGACAGTAAGGGTAGTTTTGAAGACGGTGATGGGAAAGAAGATAAGTTGAAAAGTAAAGATGGAATTGATTGGGATTCAGAAGAATGAGAATCTGATTTTGAAAGTGAAGATGATGATCTTAAGGATCTGGATGGATTTACTGCTGCAAGTGTTGGTTATGGAAATATTACAGAGGAGACTTTGCAAAAGAGAAAGAGGGAGAGGTTGTCAAAATCCGAGAGGAAAAAGATGGGTAGGGAGGCACAGAGAGAGAAAGAAGAGGTTACAGTTTGTTGATATAAATCTAAAAATTGTTTAGAGTTATAGTAGTGATTTAGGGGATTATAATTAATAATTTAAGAGATAATAATTAAATTACAAAGAATAATATCATAATTAAATTTTAAAGGATAATATCATAATTAAATTAGTAAAGGATAATATTAAAACAGTTGATATAAATCTAAAAACTGTTTAGATTTATAGTAGTGATTTAGAGGATTATAATCAATAAATTAAGAGATAACAATTAAATTACAAAGGATAATCATAATCTAAAAATTGTTTGAAGGAATTTGAACAAATACAGTTGCTATATTTGAATATATGATTCCAGATTTATGGGAAATAGGGGATTGAATTTAGGTTTTTTAGAACCTGAGTTGTTATTTTAGATGGGCATTTTTGTCAAGGGTATTTTTGTCAAGAGCAATATGGAGCATTAAATAGGATAGAAAGGTGTTGAATTTGTAGAAGGACAGATGTCACAATATTGTGTCATGTACTGCAATTTAGTATATATAGATAGTGAAAAATATTCTAAAAATAGGAGAGTCCAGTGTCAGACCGAGTCCATGTAACATAACTTCTAAGCATTGAATCTATTTTTCAATGGCCAGTCAACTCCTATCACTTTAAGTTCTTAACTAGTGTTCTAAAAAATTGTTAGGTAGACCTAGGCGGTGGAGGGATTGCCTCGCGCCTAGGCCGCTAGGCACTGCCTATGCGTTTTTCTAGGTGGACTAGGCGTTTTCTTAGAGGATTTCATTAATTTATTTTTATATTCTATTTACTTGTTATACTATGCAAAACATATAGTATACGTAATTTTTTTTAAAATTTTACATGAAACATTGCCAAAAAATATACTCTTCTAAGACTTAACAAATTTATGCAAGTATTGTAGAGTTTCAAAGTACATGTTTGGTTCAGGTGGGGGCCTAGCCTAGGCGCCTAGCCGGGGGCCTAGGCGCCAGCCAAATCAAGGCGATAGAGAACCGCCTAACGCTTAGGTGGGGATTAATCGAACCTAGACGGGATTTTTAGAACACTGTTCTTAATTATGGAAGTATTATCATATTAGTTTTGTTATTATATTTCTGGAGTGATGGAATTGATGTTTCTTTTCTTTTCTTCTGATTATCATGACTGAACTTTTGATTTAAAATAATAGGTTGTTTGTGGTGGACGCAGTTGCTTCTGGATTACAAACTACAAGAATTCAAGCAAGAATTCTCCAGCTATAATGTATGGATACTTTGATTATTTTAATAAGCAAATCACATTTTTTCTTTAGGCCTTGTGAGGATGACAGAATGACCACGAGTATGAAATCCCCATACCGATATTCTTATTAAGTTTCTATAGAGAAAAAATAATAAATAATGAAATAAGGAAATCTTATCCAGTAATAAATTTGCCGTCTCAGTTACTAAAAGTATTTGAACCACTAAGAACTAAGGAGTAACTTCCAGGAAACAATCTTTGTTCTCTTTTTAATGTAGTTATGTAGTAAAAAGTTAGCTCTTAATGTGAACAATGGAGTTTATCTGTTGAATTATTTGAATAGAACAAGTAACTTTTTAGTATTTACAACAAGTTGAAACTTAATATGAGTGTGACATACATAAAGCTTAATTAAGATTTCTGTACATCCTCTTTTTTTATTTTCAGGTAATAATATGTATACTGTACATACACTGCCTTCAACTAAGACCTACTCCAAATATCTAAATTGAATTGACAAAATTCTAACTTTACGACGTTTCATAGAATTAAAATCAGAATTTCTTTCAAAATATTGGAAATTTAACTAGCTAGACACACAACATGCAAGTATCTATATAAAATTAGAATGATCCTTTTCAATTCACAAGAATTTTTACTTTTTTATGTAAGGTATTTATTTTATGACTTTTATATAGGTTCTCTTAATTAATTATTGGTGGCTTTGAGAACAGACCATATGGAGGTGCTTTCACCACCAATCTAGATTGAGATTGAGATTGAGATGCAACATGAGCCTCCACTAGGAATAGAGTGCAGCAGACTGTGGAAGTTAGATAACTTAGGGATGGGAGTCGCTATCTAGTTTCCAGTTCCTACAATAAAAACGTGGCCTCAACCTATGATTTGTCAGATACTTTTCAAATATTTGTCAGATATTTTTACATTTTGATATGTAATCACTATTATCAATGTTGTTATTACATTTGCTACAACTCAATATGAATGATTGTTGAGAATCTGTTTATACAAAACATGAACTTGGAGAGATTGATTTTCATAACTTTGTTCTGCTTTTGATTTGCATTGCGTATGAATTGGAATAGCCCTCATTGAGAATGTAGCTCATCTGAATTATGTACATATTATATTCATAATATCAAACATTTCCATATTATGACCATAGTAAATATGCTGCCACATAATATTAATATAATTTCATTAAGTTTATTTATAGTTATTTCCTGAGCGGGAAAGGTCCTGTAGTTGAGAACAAATCTTTTTTTACTACTATCTTAAGAAAGAACAGAGAAAAAGACAATTATTCATGGTTTTAAATTTTTTAGATATTATTTTGTGCAGTATTAAAGGAACTACAGCTGTTGAAATCACATCTGGCCTCCATTGGTATTTGAAATATTGGTGCGGTGCGCATGTTTCTTGGGACAAGACCGGTGGAACTCAAATAGTTTCCATCCCAAATCCAGGATCTTTGCCTCTTGTAAAAGATGATGTGGGAGTAATAATTCGACGCCCAGTCCCGTGGAACTATTACCAAAATGTTGTCACTTCCAGTTGTAAGTACTAGATTTCGCCCTTCCACTTTCCTTTTTGTTGGTTATGTCTGTCCTGGCTGCAAGCAATTATGCCAATAAAAAACTTTATAAAATATAAAAGTTAAAAATGATAAGTATACCATTCTTATATCTATGTGGTGTCAATTCTACCCTCACTGTGTGTACCAAAAGGGAAAACAAAAGTATGATGTATGTACCCATAGTTACTCCTTGCTTTTGAGATTGTTTCCTTTAGATCGGATCTTTATTCCTTTTTGTTTTATCTTTTTTTACCCTTCTAGCGGGTTGGCACATTTTTGACTTTCCGTTTTTGCATTCACTTTCCCGAAAAAACAAAATGTCTTACTATTCAAGCCATATCTTGTTCAGAAGAAGAAATATGGCACACCAGTGATGCCGGCCATCTACAGAATATAATATGATAATATCAAATGATAAAACATTTTGAGGTTCACTATTAGGCATAGAGTCTATAAGCAACGGGTTGGACAATCTTCTGATTTAGGATGGTCATCAGAAGAATCAAAAGAACTGTTTGTCTGGCATACAGTCCTCACACCTAAATGTTTTATCCTTATATATAAGATTGTAAGAACCTGTTCTTAAAAAAATATATATATATAAAATAAACTTTCACGTTAGTCATAAATCATAATAGAAAAGCTACAGATGAGCCAGATTGGTTACTTGTTAACTAAATACAGCATAGTTTTTACAGTCCTTTGGGACATTTGGCTATGCTTTTTCAGAGTACTATAAACATAAACCAAATCTTATATTTTCATTTCTATGTGCCTACCATACTGATATATCAAAGCTTCTAGTTTTGCTGCATCTTTTTTCTGAAGTCGTGATTCTGTAAAGTCCTTCAGGTATCGTACATATGTTTCATCAAATTTTAATGTTAGTTATTATTCTATTATATTGAGAAGGGAAATAAATACCCAAAACACTATATAGTAGATTAAATAATTAGAAACTAAAGTAAGCTGGCCTACTCTTTCAGAAAGACTGAGATTTCAGAGCTTGTTTTATTCAATTAATTGATGTTCCTAATTTTCCGACATTTGGTTGAAGCTGCTGTTCTTACAAGAGTACAATTATAACTTCTATTACTTATCTACAGATTCTTATGTTTGGTGGGATTGGGAAAGATGGGAGAAAGAGATTGATTGGATGGCACTACAAGGAGTTAATCTGCCTTTAGCATTTACTGCGCAAGAAACAATCTGGCAAAAAGTTTTAATGGTGAACATTATTACAGTTTGTCGTAATTTTAAGAGTAATTGTGAGGTCAAGCTCAGTGAGCTCACTATCTCACAGTTGTCCAAATTGCTGTGTATCTGCTCACATGCCACAAATGTGAGGTTGCGAACGCACTTTGCTCAACCTCATGATAATTTTTTCCTTATTCTAATACGTCCATCAGTTTGTTAATCTGATTTTTATTTTTTTTTATTTTATGTCCTAGTTTCTTTTGAGGATGTTAGTCACTGATAGCTCAAGTCCGAGCACATCTTTAATAGCATATCTACCTAAAGCCTCAAATCTGAAGACTGCCATTGTCTTTCCTTTTCCCCACTTACACTTCAGTTTGTTATTCAGTTCCAGTATGTTAGAGTTTAAGGTTACAGAACTTATAGTTTCTGCCTTGAGTGGATGCGTGTGCGCACATATATATAAATATAGTGTGTAACCACTTTCTGCTACTTGTTCAGGACTTTAATATCAGTATGCTAGAGTTAAATGATTTCTTTGGTGGACCAGCCTATCTTGCATGGGCTCGCATGGGAAACTTACATGGGTAGGCATATGTCATTCATACATCTTTTAGATTTCTTTATATTCTTTGTCAAATAAGATTTTTAATAATTTTAACTTGCTCATAATTTGGTTGTCAACGATACCCCTATTGAGATTATAAGCTTCAAAGTTTCAAAATTTCCCAATTTTTATACCACATTGTTATTTTATTGCTGAAAAAGTTAAGTGAATACGTTTCTTAAAGTCTGCATCATTTTCATATATTGTTGAAAACAAAATTAAAATTTGAATCTGTTATGATGTCCATTAGTGAGATCATGACAGAATCCCACATCCATCTGTCCATCTTTATCACATCAAAACTATGGTAAGACAGCCTTTAGCCTTCACTATTTATTTGGTTGTCTTTCACAACTCAATATTTAATATTATCACAGGTGGGGTGGGCCTTTATCACAAAACTGGTTGGATAAACAGTTGGTGCTGCAAAAACAGATATTATCTCGGATGCTAGAGTTAGGCATGACTCCAGGTAGATTTTCAATTTGAAATGGAGATGGAGGTGATTTTCTGTTGCATGAAAACTGTTATATATTCAAGCAACATCTTAGAGATGTTTAGTATATTCAAAATTTGTAGATGAGTCATTTGATTTTTCTGAAAAATTTATAACGCTTTCCCTTATAATTTTATGATGGTTCCTTTATTCTAGTTTTCTTCCATTGTGCAGTCCTCCCATCATTTTCCGGAAACGTTCCCGCAGCATTGAAGGATATTTTTCCCTCTGCAAATATAACAAGACTTGGGGAATGGTACTCACTTCTCTTTATCTTTGATTTGACATTATTTTTTTTACCTACTTCTCTTTTCTTTTTGTGTGGTTTGGTCAAGTACTTCTGCTTTTAAGTTCAACATGCTTAATCCATAAAGTTGAGTCCTATAAGCAACCAATTTGTTTTAACCATATCTTGCAACCAGTTTTTCTCTCTCCCCCCAAGAAAAAAAAATAAAAACCTTATATTGATAATGGTTTGTAGAAAGGAGATTTCCTTTCTTTTTGATTATTTTGGCCTTGCCCGAGAATTTTATTTACGTAAACATATATCTTCGGGACTGCTGGACATCAAATAGGCCAATAATTGACTTCGGTGTACTTTCCGAAGTCATGGCCTTAAGCCCTAAAGCTTTTTTGGCTGAATTTATGTTGGCTGACCGTTCTTTTACGCCTTCCGGTGTGAATCCCGATGTTGGTTTCAGTGGTGGTTCTTTGTGATGTCAGGTTGTCCATAAGGGATATTTATATGAAAATAAAATCCTAGGGCGAGGCCAACAACATGAAAAACAACCACCACTCAAACCAGCTTTAGGATCAGAACCTGCAAATGAAAAGAAGTTTGGTAAGTCCAACATGCTCCAAAGACTTGCTACCCCACTTCTATCGCCATGAAATATTCTGAATTTTTAGAGAGGGGAAGTGTGTATTTTTTTCTCCTTTTTTTTAGCCCTTTCGGAGTTGGATTTTTTTTTTCTTCCAATTTGGAACTCTTTCCTTTTCCTTGGATCTGTTGCTGTTTGGAATGGATTGGTGGGTGTGGATTGACCTGTGGAACAAAGAAAAGTACCAGAGCTTGGTGGGAAGTGCCATGTGGGGTCACACTCTGATGCCTAAGTATATGAGTTTACAATGCAATCAATAGTTGAGGGTTTTTAGGGTTTAGAGAACTTAACCTTTCCTTGCGAGAATGTCCCCTTTATATATTGTGAGTCTAGCCTTAGAGCTCTCTTTGGGACAATGGGCTTGGTTGAGATGAAGTCACCTTAATCCCTTGATTCATGCTTTATTTATTGTGCACTTTTAGGGCTAGGTCCTAGGATTAGTATCCTTATGCGTATCTCAAATAGATAGCCTTCGGGTACCCTTGAAGGCATCAGATGGGGTATGGATCCAGAAACTCCTGAAGATAGTATATCCAAATAAAGAGAGTGATATATTTTACTTTCATTGTGTAGTTTAAGTGGAGCCAGGGATGAAGCTATAAAATGTTTAGGGAGGCCAACAAAAAAAATCCTGAGGATTATTCGATATTTTAAGTTTAGTTGCTATTAAGATAAGAGATTGCATAATTTTGGTATAAGCTTTTTATAAATTTATAAAACATTAAAGAAATCTAATTAAATTATAACTCATAATCAACTACCAAATCACAATTTTGTGGACAAGAAATGCACGGGGGCTATTATATAAAGATAAAAGGTACGACAATGAACCTTTAAATTTTATGGGGTTCTATTGTGAATACATATAACTAAGGGAAAGATTATGATTGTCGTCCAACAGAATATTGTAGGACGACCTCACTGAGAAAGATGACTCCCATTTAATCTACAGTTTGTAAGTATACATTATTTGAGCTGTTTATTTCCCTGTTGAAAATAAATCATATTTGGATGTGTGAATTTTTTTAATAATCTATATTATCCATAACTTGACATGTTATATTTTATTCCTTAACCTTAGGAATACCGTTGATGGTGATCCCCGATGGTGTTGTACATTCCTTCTTGATCCATCTGATCCTTTATTTATAGAAATAGGGGAGGCATTTATTCGGCAGCAAATAAAAGGTTGGCTATACATGCTTGTAATCATTTGATGCATGCTATTATATGAATAGAGTAATATATATTCTCCATTTATCCTTGGAATGTGGTTTGGGGCTTCACGAGATCTCTGTTTCTTTGAATAACATATTGAAAAAATAGCAGTTTAAAATATTAAATAGTTGTAAAGGCATCGTTGCATATCTTCAAATTGATTCTTTTGCTGCTACATGGGATCAGAAATTTTGCATGCTATCACACCCATATGTATTTGTGTATTGACTGCCAAAAAATTTTATCTGCAAGTAAATGAACATGGCTTCATATACCAAAAGACATATACATAATTTTTTAAAAATAAATCTGTTAGTATGATATTGCTTTGGTCCAGAGTTGGCAAGATGTATTAATAGAGAAACAGAGGAGAGAACAATAAACGTCAGCCAATAATTCGGAAGGAGGTTTTACGGTCAGAGCAGTCCAACACCCCCCCAACCTGGTGGAAATCTTTCTGGATCTATGTCCTTGTGTATGCCAATGATGTTGAGTCTTCTTTCTTTGGTTTCATTCCTATTCCCCTGTGGGTAAACAGTAACCAACAGAAAAAAACGTAAAATGTCTTTAAAATATCGTTATAATAGCCACATTTCCTTGTATATATTTACATTTTGTGGATCTTCCTTTAGATGAATTCATTGCCTTTTTTAGAGTGAAGTAACGAGTTTAAGTATGTTTGAGCTATTCATGTGGTATTGAAGCTGAAGTCATTTCAATTTTTCCCTTTTCTGATTGCAGATTATTTCTTTATTAGAAAAGAGTTTACATTGAAGAATCATGATTCAGTGCCTCCAGAGCTATGTAATTCACTGACTAGTTTTGTTGGTTCATCTTTGTTGTGTTCATTGCAGAATATGGAGACGTGACAGACATCTACAACTGGTATTTTTTATTCTTATTTTTTTATTTTGCATTGATTAATTTATATATTTTCAATTGTCTTCTTTGTTAGGGCCTTAGGATTGGTATTGTTTATTTGAAGTATCTTACATGTTGTGTTACATTGTACTTATGATATTGATTTAAAGTTTGAATTGTTCTACACATGGATGTCGAGATCAATATTAGGTTAACTGGAAGGATGATGATGAAATTCACGATGAGCAAAAACTAGCATAGATAAGAGAGTTGAGGTCTAAAAAACAAGTATTTGGGTTGGAGGGTTCGGGACCTCGGGTTAGCCATAAATTCGACGGTTCAACAAATATAAACAATTGGAATTTGAGGATTCGACACATTTACATATTAACTAGTTTTTTATATACATACATACATTAAAATTTCAAAACTTAAAAATAGTAATAATTCATGATAAGCAAAAGATTTATATACTTATCATCTAGGAACTTGGGAAAATAACTAAATTCTTCTATTAATTTTGTTGATAGTATTAGTATATAAAACATTATATTGATTAGTATAATAAGTATATTATATAGTATTAGTGATATTTTCAATTCTTATCAATGAAAAAATTACTGAAGAATTCCCTAGTCTTATCTAGAAGAATCTGTTGTTTTGAATTCAGGGATTCGTTGTGACTCGAGATTCGCCTACCTACAAAAGAATATATGAAGATTCTTTGCTTTTTAAGGTTGAGGTTTATGCTTCGAGCATGGCCATATATATGAAAAACGAACACTAGAAACTATTGACATGTTAACACAAAAAATCCTTAATAAGGAAATAATCAAATAAATAAATCGCTAAGAACGAAATTTGTTTATATTTTAAATATGCCAATGAAGAAATATGTTCTTTTGAATATAAATTTTGCACTAGTGGAGGTTGTTACTTAGTATGATCCCTCCTGTGCAGGATGCTTGGAGGGACTAGGTATAACCTTCCATTCTGCATATTTACTTTTGATTGAATATGAATATATAGTGATCAGAAGAGAGAAATTTAGGTGTTATTTCTTAACCCACATCAGATTAGTGAGAGAATTGTGAATGTCGGGAATGACTTCAATCTTCTTTCATATACTATGGGGTACAACATGTTTTCTCGTGTCACTTTTACACTTTGTTTTGGATTTTTCTTTCAGAGATGACTGTCTATGATATTTATAAGGAGTGTAGGGTAGTCCTCTCCTTCAGAACATTTTGTAGTTTTTCTATATTTTTTTCTGTCTCTTGTACTTCCTCACTGATAACTTTTGTTAATTAATTAAGAAATACACTGCCTTTTTTTATCTTCACGCACGCGCGCGCACACACATCATAGTTGTCACGGCGCCAAGGCGGGACACGGCGGTAGTTGACCCCCAGGACGCCTATGCTATAAGGCGTCCTCTATGGCGTCCGTATGGAGACAAGTTGTTAACTGTTAGCAGATGTATGTAAATGTTAGTAGCATAACATGCAACATTCTTTTAGGCTTAAACATTTCCATGTTTCCTAGTTTAATCCCTAGAATGTGGGCTATCCTAATTCTATAAATGTAGCTACTTGTTATATGAAAATATACAGAAAATACATTCTTTACATGGTATGCCCATAACAGACCTGTGTTTTTTTTCCATCTATTTTCTTGCTCTGTTTCTCGCTACCGATCATCTCTTGTAGTAGAAACCTTACAAGATTAGTTTTTTTTTTGTGAAATTGAACCCATATTAAGGTTTTACAGTGCCAGGCGACCTGATCGGAGTTTTCAATTTTTCGACCCACTGTTGCACGAGCCCCCACGCACTTGACCTCAGACGCCACGTTGAACCTTTCGGCGACTTTTTCCTGCGCGGTCTCTTCCAGTTTGGCCGTTTCTCTTTCCTCTTTCCATCTACAGTGGTCGTATTGAGCAAAATTCAGGGTTGTCTGGTGTTAGGCTTCATGTTAGCTCTGTTAGTTCCTTAAAGGCTTATAGTTGCAACTGGTACTTACTGTGCCTACAGTAATTAATGTTATTTAAATGAGCTAATATAAGAGTGAATCCTAAAAGAACAAATTAACTGCATTAATTTTTTTTTTGAATAATTCCCTATTTTTTGAGCCTGAAAATTATCCTTGGATAATTCTTGTTGCTCCTATTACCTAACTATGGCCGAATATGGTTCCATTCATAGTGATGGTTCTACTGAAACCAATAAAGGGTAGTTGATTAGAAATCATCATCTGAAGAACTTGGGCTAGACTTTGGTTGGGCAATGGTAAGTTGATTCGCTTCTGGGATGATGTTTGGCCATGCCACTCCTCTTTTGGTCTTTTCCAAGTCCTGTGACTGTCAGTTACTCGAAAAGGAAAGTAAGCCCATGGAATCCCTCAAGGATAGAGACAGGGGGGAATTAAGGTTTACCCTGGTTCTTAATCCATTTAAGTTGGATGGAAACAATTATCTAGCTTGGTCACAAGCATGTCGTATGTTAATTGAAGCTAACCGGATGCAACACTTTATCGTTGATACAACAACCATGCCTATTCAAGCAGGTGTGGCCCAAAAAGAATGGAAATCTTTTAACTCTATGGTAAAAACATAGATTTTTAACTCAATGGAACCCAGTATGAGGAGTAGTTACATGTTCTTAGACACGACATATGTACTTTGAGAGGTTATCTCTCAAACCTTCTCTATTTCTAGTGATATGTCTAAGGCATATGACATCCGTAAACGAATTCGAGAGTTGGGTCAAGGGGAGAAGCTCGTGGCACAATATTTTGCAGAGATTAATGCACTTTGGCAGGAACTCGATCATTACCTAGTTTTTTCAGCCAAATGTCTAGAAGATACAACAACTTATCAAAACTTTGTTAATGAGGATCGAGTTTTTGATTTCTTGGTTGGTTTAAACATTGAGTTTGATCAAGTTCGAGCATAGTTGATCGATCAGACACCTTTCCTATCGCTGCGAGAGGCTCATGCTAGAGTCCAATAAGAGGAAAGTAGACATCGGGTGATGGTTTTAAACTTAAATTTCGTTGACCGATCATCCATGGTTGCTTCATAGTCTAAGCCTGGCTTCCCCATTCAATCGCTTGTTGAGAAGGGGTCCCGCGAATGTGATTATTGCGGGGGAAAGAATCATACCAGGGATCGATGTTTTAAACTTCATGGGCATCCTAAAGGGCGTGGAGGTCGGTCAAGTCGTGGTCGTGGATCCTAGGCCTACATGTCTTCTTCACCACTTCCTGTTGATGCACCCAGTATTTCAGAAACTACTACTTCACTTACTCCTGAGGAAATTTCAGATTTTCAAAAAATTTGTTCCAAATCTACTCATTATGCCCAGCCAAGTATCCATTCTTGTGCCTTTTTTGTTTCATCAACTTGCACTAGTTGGATTATAGACACAGGTGCCTCCGAACATATGACTGTGTTCTCAAACCTCTTTACTTCATACACGCCTTGCTCTGGAAAAGACAAGGTTCGAGTAGCTGAGGGTTTCCTGTCTAATATCTCCGGGCGTGGTTATGTATTTTGTACTCCTTCATTAACATTATTATTTGTTCTTCATATTCCTTCGTTTACTACGGATTTATTATCTGTCCAATGTCTTTCTGAATCTCTACACTATTCAATAACCTTTTTTTTCAAATCATTGTGTTTTTCAGGACTTGGTGATGGGGCAGATGATTGGGAATGGTAGTGCAGTTGATTGTCTTTATTACCTAGACGTTCCCTCGTCTGACATGTCCTCCACTCAGGCTCTTCACTTTATTTCTGACTCTAGTCTGACCTCTTTTCATCAATGGCATCGACGCTTGGGAGACATCCTTCTTTTTCAGTATTGGAGCCTTTATTTCCATCTTTAGTTAAGCAATGTAACAAAACTCAATTTTTATGTGAATCATGTGAATTCGGTAAACACAAACGTTCGACCTATTCTGCTATTAACAGTCGACATTCTGAGCCTTTTGCTATTATCCATACTGATGTGTGGGGACCCTCTCGGGTTGTTCCCTGTTCTGGTTTTAGGTGGTTTGTTAGCTTTATTGATTATCATTCTCGTGTTACTTGGATTTATCTCCTGCGTTCCAAATTTGAGGTATTTGATTGTTTTCAGGATTTTCATAAATTGATTCAAACCCAATTTAATGCTAAAGTCAAAATTCTTCATAGTGATAATGGTCGTGAATATAGCAACAATCATGTTTTGAATCTTACCTCTCTCAGCATGGCATCATTCTTCAAACCTCCTGTGTCAAAACTCCAGAACAAAATGGAGTGACGGAAAGGAAAAATCGCCACGTACTAGAGGTTGCCCGCACTCCTTATGTTCACCATGACAACCCCTAAGTTTCTGTGGGGAGATACAGTTCTGACTGTTGCATTTCTTATTAACCGCCTTCCTTCTAGAATCCTTGGGAACAAAAGTCATATCTCTTTTCTCAAACACACAACCAATCCTTTCCCTTCACCTCGCGTTTTTGGGTGTGTGTGCTATGTACATGACAAATCTTCTACTCGGGACAAATTAGATCCCAAGGCTCTTCGGTGTTTTTTCATTGGTTATTCTCCAACCAAGAAAAGTTATAAATGTTATCATCCTCCTCCTATCAAAGTTTTTGTCACTCGAGATGTAACTTTTTGGAAATTGAAACCTTTTTATTCTTCTTCCTCTTCTCCTCAGGGGGAGGATGTTACTGATAAGGAGGAGAAGCTCCCTTCTGAGGTTGGTATTACAAGCCCTGTTCCTGTTATCCCTTCTTAGGCTGGTATTACAAGCCATGTTCCTATTGTTGTTTCTGATAATTCTACACAAGGGGAATTACATGCGTCTGAGCCTGAGTTGAGGACCTATGTTTGAAAAGGCAAGAATAAGGTCACCATTTCTGCACCACTACACCAACCTTGCTCCGCATCTGTTCTTGATAATGCTAATGGTGAGAATCCTAACCTTGTTCTTCTGATGATACTGACATTCCTATTGCTCTCATAAAAGGAGTTAGATTTTGTACTCAACATCCTATCTCTAATTTCTTAGCCTATAATAAATTACCTGCTTCCTACCACTCCTTTGTTTCTTTCTTGTATTTAATATTTGTTCCTCAGGGGTGGAGAGAAACAATCAGTGATGAGAATTGAAAACAAGCTATGATTGAAGAGATGAATACCCTGAAGAAGAATGATACATGAGAACTAGTTACTCTTCCTTATGGGAAAAATCAGTTGGTTGCAAATGGGTATATACAGTCAAGCAAAAGCCAGATGGGACAGTTGAGAGACTTAAAGCTAGGCTAATTGCAAAAGGGTATACTCAAACTCATGGAATTGATTACCAGGAGATATTTGCTCATGTGACGAAGATGAACTATGTTCGTACCATAAGCTCATGTGCAACGAACTTTGGTTGGGATATTCAACAATTGGATGTGAAAAATACATAGTGATTTAGAAGAAGTATACATGGAAATACCCTCTGGTTTTGCTTCATCTGTCACCAAGGGTATGGTTTGTAAACTGCGAAAGGCTTTATATGGTCTAAAGCAATCTCCCAGAGCCTGGTTCGATAGATTCCACAAAGCAATGATCTGATTTGGGTACAAGCATATTCGAGCAGATCACACTCTATTTGTCAAATAGATAAATGGGAAGACTGTCATTCTTATTGTTTATGTTGATGACATTGTGATGACAAGTGATAATAAAAGATATAGCTAATCTCAAAGCGAGTCTGGTCAAAGAATTTGAGATCAAAGATCTTGGACCTTTGAAATATTTCCTTGGTATTGAAGTTAAAAGATCTTCCGGCGGGATTTTTTTATGTCAACGGAAGTATGTTCTTGACCTCTTAACAGAAACTGACATGTTTGTAAGCTTGCTGATTCTCCTATTGAAGTTAATCATCATCTAGTAGGAGGCACATGACCTACGGTTGATAGAGATAGATATCAACATTTGGTGGGACAATTGATATACCTTTCCTATACTAGACCCGATATATCCTATGTTGTGGGAATAGTGTGTCAGTATTTCATGATCCTCGACAATGTCACATGGAAACTGTTTACAGAATTCTGAGGTATCTCAAGTCTGCTCCTGGAAAGGGTTTATTGTTTGCACCACATGGTCATATGAAAGTTGAAGTATTTTTCGACTCAGATTGGGCTGGATCTATAGAGGATCGTCGGCTGTGTTACTCGGACTCGAGTGCGGGTGTCGGGTGTGGGTACGAATCTAAGTGTCGGACACGTGAAGTCAAAAAATAGAGGATACGCGGATATGGATCCAAATTTGGACACGGGTGCAGGGATACGATATGTTATGATTTTTTCATAATAATTTTATACTGTCCAAAATTTTATAGACATGCATTTATCATGAAACTTCAGGGGTTGAAGTGCAAAAATATAAAGAAACAGGGGCAGAATTGAAACTTCTGAAACTTTAGGGGCTAAAATGAAAGAAAACAAAAGTATAGGGCCTGATATGTAATTTTCTAAGGGCTATTTTGAACTTTCAGAAAACCTGAGGGACTAAATTAAAAAATTATAAAAACTATGGGGTATCTAACTGTAATTTTGCAAAGATATTTTTAATAGACTTACGCGACCTCAGACAGACCAAACTCAGACTTACGCGATCTCGCCTCAGACTTACGCGACCTCAAACAGACTAAGACTTGCGCGATCTCGTTGGAGGAGAAGAAGAAAAAGGCCACGAAACTTAGACCAAACTCATTGGTGGAGAAGAAGAAGAAAAAGACGGTAAGTTTCTCATGGTGTTTCCTCTTTCTTCTTCCTCCTCCTTCCTCGTCTCTTCTTCTTCTCCGATGAACAGCCGTATCCGGATTCTGTGGCCGGATCCCGCACCCGTATCAGTGTTGTGTCGACACGGGTACTCCGCCAAAAAATGGCGAGTCCGAGTAACACAGATCGTCGGTCTACATCAAACTACTGTTCATTTGTTGGAGGTAATCGTGTTACTTGTCGTAGTAAGCAACAGTCCATGGTGGCAAGATATAGTGTTGAGGCTGAATATCGAGCTATCGCCTTGGGTATATGTGAACTAATGTAGCTTCGAACCTTGTTAGAAGATTTGGGTGTTATAACTAAAGGGCCTATGCAGTTATTTTGTGAGAATATGGCAATCATTAGTATTGCAAACGACCCAGTACAACACGATAGAACGAAGCACATTGAGATTGACAAACACTTCATCAAAGAAAAGTTAACCAGTGGTCTTATCGCTTACCTTTTGTAAAAACAGATCATCGGCTAGTTGATATCCTGACTAAAGGCCTTAGTAGTAAGATGTTTCATCCATTGTGTTTCAAATCGGGTATGCGAGACATCTATACACCAACTTGAGGGGGAGTGTTAGCAGATGTATGTAAATGTTAGTAATGTTAGTAGCATAACATGCAACATTCTTTTAGGCTTAAAACATTTCCATATTTCCTAGTGTAATCCCTAGAATGTGAATGTGGGATATCCTAATTCTATAAATGTAGCTACTTGTTATATGAAAATATACCAAAAATACATTCTTTACATTAACAATTTGCAATTTATATATTATTTATTTTATTTCAAAAGTATATTGCACAATAACATTTTATATACACTAAAACCCAAAATATAATAACGAACACTATAAAAAAGTCTCCACTCTCTACTCTGTTTCTAGTCATAGTTCAAGAAAAGTCATCAATTACGAAATTATTTCCATATCCTTGACGAGCATTACTTTCATTCGAAAGAATAAGGTCATGGGATAAGTTAAGGTCATGAGTTGAGTTACTTGGGTAGTCGAAAAAGTCCACGGGTTATGATGGGTCAGGATAAAAAATGACTTAATTCATTAACTTGGGCCCGCTACTAATGCGTTAGCCTTAGCGGCTCGGCGTCTAAGGTGTTGCCTTGACCTTCTCCAACGCAGTCGTCGCCTGGGCGACATCATGACAACTATGACACACATACATATACATATACATTGTTGGAAGAAAATAATGGTTATGCTCTCTGACGAATACATATAAACATTTCATAGTTTTTTTTTTGGTTTCGTTTCCATGTTATGTTTCTTAGCTATGTTTGTTAG
Source organism: Panax ginseng (assembly GCA_020205605.1). Lineage (NCBI taxonomy): Eukaryota > Viridiplantae > Streptophyta > Magnoliopsida > Apiales > Araliaceae > Panax > Panax ginseng. Next base: position 130,457,004 of record CM035136.1, on the reverse strand, counting down.
TAGAAATATTTTGTACTTCTTACCCTTTGGGGATGTTCATTTGCACACTCATCTATTATAAAAAATTTGAAGATACTATACCATGTTTAATGTAGTGATACATTCAATGAGAACACCCCACCTACAAGTGATCCAGAGTATATTTCTTCTCTTGGTTCTGCCGTCTATAAGGCAATGTCAAAAGCAGATAAAAATGCAGTTTGGCTTATGCAAGTAAGTTCCTTAGCGTGCTACTTTGACCCTCTTTGCAGCCCCTACCCATGCCTCTTCAAGATGTTAATCTTAATCTGCTTATTTTTGCATTTAACCTTATCTGTTAAGAACTTTCATTTATTTTCACCATTTCATTTATCTCTGACTTGGTCATAACGAGATGTGGACTTTTTGGCTTTTACTTGTGATGCATGAACTGATAAACATTTCTACCTATTTGCAGGGTTGGTTATTCTATTCAGACTCGTCATTCTGGAAACCACCACAAATGAAAGTATGCATTTTGTGAGACTCCTTTCATTTACTCTATGTTACTCCCTTTAAACATTGTTTTATATGTTATGGTAACTATGAGAGGAATATATTTAGGGATACGTTCATACGTTAAAAGTAGAATTATGATGAGTGTGATATGTCTCAGGTTATTCAAATGAAGTTTTTTGTTATCCATTTTCTTGCCTTTCCTCCTTGGATTAGTGATTAGTTATATTGTGGATTTCATTCGTTGATTAAGATTTTATTTATCTTTAGCCTAAAGTCTCTTTTAGGGACATTGCCTACATTTCATCAGCATTGATGGTTAAAATATATTTTTTTGGTTAGTTATGAACACAGCTTACATTGGACAGGCACTTCTGCATTCTGTTCCATTTGGGAAGATGATAGTTCTTGATCTATTTGCTGATGTCACACCCATATGGAAATCGTCCTCCCAATTTTATGGCACTCCTTATGTCTGGTAGTGAGCTCATTTAAACTCTTTTTTTTCTCTGAAATGTTTTAGTTTCAAAATCTCTCTCTTAGTTTATAAATGAAATTAAGGGATGTGAGTGACTGTGCACCAACTTGGTGCCAAATCCCTGAAATGACGTAGTTTTAATTAATGAAAGGGTGAAATGACTAATTCATTAGTGACAGTTTTGTTATTGCACTTCATTAATCTAAATATGTCCGTATTAGGGACTTAACATCATCTAAGTTGGTTCTTAGTCTCTCACCTCCCGTTCTCTCCTTAATACTTCATCAATTCCATTAAGATTTAGTATTATGTCATGGTGTGCTTATTGTTGTATAACCTAAAATATACATCAGGTGTATGCTGCACAACTTTGGTGGAAACATTGAAATGTATGGCACACTGGATGCAGTTGCTTCAGGTCCAGTTGATGCCCGCCTCAGTGAAAATTCAACCATGGTATGCAATAAATTTCTGTTGTATTGTTATATTATGATTCGGGTAGACTTTCTTTATTTGTTTTCCCACTCTGCACTTTAAATTTCTGAAGCTTTGTCTCTTCAAAATCTGTTAACTCAATCATCAGCTTTTAGGACTTTTCAGCTGATGGTGGACTTGTTTGTTTATGAATATCTTTAAATAAGTGACATGTTATTGTTGTTTCTTGTTAATTATCTTAATAACTTATTTTTCGACTTATTTGAATTGGTCAGACAAAATTATTGTCTGGGTAAGCAAGAACATTGCTTTTCTATATCTAATTGATACTCCCTTCATCCCACGTCATTTGCTACACATTTGCTTTTTTTATGTCCCACAATTTTTGCAACATATCCCTTTCTAGAAACTCTTACTGAGTTAAGTGACCAAATGAACCTTATATTATTTCCACTTAACGTAATCAACAATATTTTAAATACTAGTGGCCTCACCAAACCATGACAACATTAGAGTTCGAAATCAAATTGTTTTCATTCAAAGATTTACTTCAAATAGTTCACGGACCCACGATTGATCGCATTGCCTTCACAGAGCATAAGAATTTTATTTTTCTAAAGGTGGCATGTATGTCTTGCTTCATGTACTTTAAACAGATTTTCTGCTTGTTGTTTATGTTCCAAACAGGTTGGTGTTGGCATGTGCATGGAAGGAATAGAACAAAATCCGGTAGTCTATGAACTGATGTCTGAAATGGCATTCCGTAGTGATAAAGTCCAACTTGAGGTGATTGGAGTTCACTAATTGATTGTTAATATATGACTAAGAGCTTCAACGTGCATGTGGCGTCAAAATTGGTTTATCGCTCTAGGTATTTAGAATAATTGCTTCTATGCTTAGGGTGTCGCAAAAGAACACAGCCATAACCCATAAGTTCTATTTCTAAAATGGGTATATATTCTCCATCAAAAAATAAAAATAAAAGTAAAACTTCACACATTCCCGGAAGTATGATGATGTCCATTGCTTGATTGATTATTTGTGGAAAAACATTACTTTGGTTTAGCATTCAAACAAGGACAATTGCTAGAGTCCCCTGCAGTAGACTCTATGCAGGGTTAAACTCTCGACTACACCCCATAAGAAGGGCCAAGTGAACGATTTGAATACCTATGGATTCTAACAACTGATTGTGTTAGTGTTACACAATCATACTGCCTCCCACAATAAGAAAAAAAGATTCTGTGTGTGAGCTGTTTGATACTTTTTTCTTTGGAATTCCAAGAATCTTTAAAATCTCTTGATTTTGGGGTAAAAAATTGAACTCAATTTATTCTTTGTAGGACTGGTTGAAAACCTACTCTCGTAGACGTTATGGTAAAGCAGTTAAGCAGATTGAGGCGGCTTGGGAAATTCTTCATCACACAGTTTACAATTGTACAGATAGAATTGCTGTATTTTTCTTTAAACTCAATTGTTTGAATGTGGTAGCTCTCATTTATTTTCGTAGCAAGTTCTTAGAAACCGAGTCTTGTGATGGTATTGCATTTCATATGTACACTTCTTGTGTCTTTTCATTTTAGTAGTTGTATCAAAGGAAATGAATAAAAACAGCAGAACAAACATATTTTTATATAAATATATGCTTAATATTACCTACCAAAAATAAAAAGATTCCTTTTGCATTTTCTGTATTGCATCCGCTCATATTTAAGACCAATATAAACCGTAATGATTATCCTGCTTGATGGCGACTGGCGCGGAATTGGTATTGTGTATATAAGATGGATATTTGAGTGTATTGACAACTTGCAACTATATACGATCTGTTTAATGAACAAGAATTGTAATGTTGAGGTTGCCTTCTGTCATCTGTATTGAAATTTATTGATTTCAGTAATTTTAATTTATGTTAGTCTTGAAACTTTATTTTTGTTAAGCAGTTACTATGGAAATCATTAATATTCTTAGCTTAGCTACAATAAAATCACATGATATTAAATGTTATAATGTTAGTTCAAGTATAAGGAATCCACATAGGAATATATATCTGTATACAAGCCCCAAGTGCAAAGTGCAAACTAACTAACTCAAGTTTTGCTTCTGAAGGTTGGGCCTATATAGGTTGCTGCAATTTGTATTTGACTGTTCCCTCTAAAACTATACCGACTTTCGAAAGAATATTTCTAACTGAGCAGAGAAGAAAGAAATTCACTAGTTACTAAATAACTTAATTAAACAAATAGTCAGACTTGAGGCCTGCTGGGTGGAAAGGCATATCTACTTAATTTCCTTTTCATGCTTATAATAAAAAGATTTTGGTGGATGAATATGTTGATTACCACTCTATCATTATCACCCGTTCCATTTATTAGCGTCACTTGAAATTTATGAGTGCTTATAAGTATTCAGTATTACTAGCGCTTTAATTCATCTGAAGTCTCAACATATGTGGCACATTTACATTTTACTTCTCAGTCATTTTATTTCTTTTACCCAATCAATTTTTTCAGGACCATAACATTGATTTCATTGTTAAATTTCCTGATTGGGATCCATCGTTGAAAATCAATTCTGACAAGACGCAGTACCAGATGCAAAAGCTAACCATGCTACACAGAAGAAGATTCTCTTTCCATGAAACAAGTTCTCCCTTACCACAGTCACATCTATGGTATTCTACTCGGGATGTCATGAAGGCGTTAAGGCTGTTTCTTGACGCAGAACAAGCTCTTGCTGGAAGCCTCACATATAGGTATATCTTTAACCTTAGTTGAATATTCAAAACCAGAGTTCCATGTGCTTCCTGACAGAAAATACAGCTACACCCTGCTTGAAATGCATGTCTTTGTATAAGGTAAGAAAACATTTCTTTTAAAAAAACTTAATATAGAAAGTGGGATAGAGAATTTTGACATTAGAGTTGGTGTACTGTGAACTCAAGAAGGAATGTGTCCTTCAATTTGTTGGGAGGTTAGAGAGTCCACCTTCTTGAGGAAGGCAAGGAATCCTTTGTAGTTGTTAGTGAAGGATAGAAAACCCTTGACATTTGTTGTGGGACATGAGTGTTCTCTGTTATTGTTGGCGCAAGACATTCTTGAAAAGTGGATGTGTGAAGTTATATATCAAGGATGATAAATCTAACTTTGGATGAATTTTTTTAAAAATTTTAAAAATCAAACTTTTCTTCTCGTGCAAATTGAAGAGGGCCTCAATTTGTGTGAGTTGAAGATATAATAATTCCCCGCTATGGTTGGTTTGAGTCTTTATTTTTAACATCATGTTATGTAACAAGTTGCAAGTCGTGATATAAGACTTCCAACTTGAGGGGGGAGTGTTAAATTTTTTTTCTAGAATCATGATCTTATTATTATTATTATTATTAGAACTTGGTCACCAAGTATGGTTGGTGCCCACACATATTTGGTCATTACTCAACTAATAGCCTATATATAATGCTTTAGTACTCTTTGTAATAATATAATAACAATATTCAATACATCTACTTTATCTCTAACACTATGTATATTTTTTGATACTTTAATGAGCTCAATCTTGTTAGATTGATTGGAAGGTTTTCATAGCATTCGACTTTTAATTCGCATGTGCCTTATTTAAATTAGCTTGTTCTCGCTTGTGGTTCTGATGTTAAATTTATAGCTAAGGTTTATTTTTATTTTTATTTTTTTTGTTCTTTTGCATTTGTTTTGCAATTTTTGTTTTTCTTCTAGACCGAATACAATATTGAGATTTTTCCCCGGAACGCGATTTTTTTGTTTTGTTTTGTTTTTTAACTTTATTTTATTTTTAGTTCGAAACTTCTATTTCCGATGAACAATGACTATTTGATCGATCTTGCTGCACCATTATTTATTTACTATCCTTTTATTGCAAGTCCCTCCATCCGTTACATTTTAGTTCTCCCCCATTTTTGGGGTTTTGTGTGACAAGGATTTTATGGCAGTTCCAATAACGCCGTAATATTTCCACCATGAAAATTTTCATGTAGCATAGTTATTTGGTGATCTGTGGATTAAAGAAGATTGATATTTTGTTATTACTAACACAAAAGGTGAAGTAAAACTTCCATTGCTAGACAAAATCTGCTTAAAACATAGCAGTACTTACCATTCATCACTTTTTGTTTGTACTTTTTACTAGCTTCCAAGATTCTTATGAAGCAACTGAATATATTAAATCTTGTAACTAAAAATAAATAAAATTGAAACAAGCAACATAATTTATAGGCAAAAGAAAATTTTAAAAATAAATTAAAATTAAAAAATTCACAAAAAAAACTAACAATGTATGGCCTTTTTGACAGGTATGACTTGGTTGACTTAACTAGACAAGTACTTTCAAAGTTTGCAAACCAGGTGTATTTGAATGCTATTACTGCTTTCCAAGATAAGGATGCAAAATCTTTCAGTTACCAAAGCCAAAAATTCCTTCAACTCATTACGGACATAGATGAGCTTCTGTCTGCTGATGACAATTTTCTACTTGGAACTTGGCTAGAGAGTGCGAAAAAGCTAGCCTTAACTCCTAAGGAGAGGAGGCAGGTAAGAATGATATTATTTTTCCGTTTTCTATGGGAAGGGGGGAAAAAGTAAATGAATCCCGACAGACCTTTGTACTAGCTTAATAAGCTCTTGAAAATAGCAAGTTCACGTTTACTTTTGTTTTGTTACCTTGTTTTTCCACTATTGAATTTATTAGGTCCTCTCAGTTGTGATTGTATTGATGAAATTGATATTCTGGTGGTCAAATAAATACATAAAATCAATGGATAGGCTCCAAATTAAATGGTTAATAGAATGGAGATTAGGTAAGTTGTGGCACTTTACCATTATCGACTATGAAAGAATAACTTTTGTTCAATATTTACTTTCTGGTAAAAAAATTAATCTCTACTCCAGCTTACATAGAGAATGTGGAAATAAGATGAGAAGCATTGGTCTTAAGGAGGCGAGGCCTTTGTGACAAAATTCCTTTTTATTTCTTTTATTATGGTGTACAATGTACAGGATTTAGTGCACATAGAGTTTTTTTTTTTTTTTTAAATTTCTTTTTGTTGCTAAATACATAGAATTATTCTTTATTATGACCTCATTTAAATTTGCTCCTATATATCTCAATATTAGTCAATTTGTATATAAATATACTCGTATGGTGTAATAACTTTTACACGTTAGTTTTTATCTACACACCCATTACCATATTATTAGCTTATTGACTATTTTCCTCCAACTCCTCCAGTACGAGTGGAATGCCAGAACACAGGTGACAATGTGGTTTGATAACACGCAGTCCATTCAGAGCCAACTTCATGATTATGGTAAACTTTCCTTCCTCAGAAACCCCGATAATTTTATTCTTCATATATTAATGAATTTAGGACTGCATTACGATGTTCACTTGTGTTGTATGATCAGCAAACAAGTTTTGGAGTGGACTACTTGAAGAATACTATCTGCCACGAGCCAAGTTATATTTTAGTCTTGTGTCAAAAAGCCTGAGAGAAAGCAAGGACTTCAAGTTGAAAGAATGGAGGAGAGAATGGATAGCATATTCAAACAAATGGCAATCAAGTACTGAGCTTTACCCTGTGAAGGCCAAAGGAGATGCTCTCACTATCTCGAGTGCATTATATGAGAAATATTTCAGTTGAAACTTGAGTGATTCAATGATATAGAAACAAACACAAGTTGTTTTGAATGTCTTTCTTTACTTGATGCTAAGTTTGGATTGCAAGAATGAAATGAAATGGCTCATTCCTGATTTGTTGTTTCATTTGGAATTGAATAATCAACCATTTTCTCAAATTTTGTGAATCGTTAATCCTTAGGAAAGTGTATGGATTGATTTATTACAGTCAGGAATGTAATGAATAATTTCACTCTCTATTTTATTCATTCACTCGTTAATTTTATTTATTCAATCTAAACGTAGCATAACAGCTCTTTGTTTGTGACAAAATACACTCTAAATTCCGAAAGTTGATGTGGAAACCCCTCCTGTTTGTGACAAAATACACTCTAAATTCCGAAAGTTGATGTGAAAACCCCTCCAGATGATTGTTGAGTATGGATCTGGTTAGCATGAAATTTAATTTTTAGTAAGTTGGTCAATTGACTAATAGAATGCTGACACACATAGAACCTCGTCTGCGTAATACTCCCTTCCTTTCCCAATTACAAAATGACTTTTAAACTTCAATTTCACATATTTTTAAATTTAAAATTGAGATGATAAATTAAATTTTTTAAATAAAAAATATTAAAATATATAGTATTTTTTAGATGGTTTACAAATTCAACAAGTATTGTAAAATTTTATCTTTTCATTAGAATTGATTACTACACCTGGACAGATCCACAAAACTACTGATGCAAAATAAAAGGCTTCGAGAGAAACTTTATTTATTTATTCATGAATGAATGAATGAATATTTTGAAAAGTCACTTCAAGTAGTACTATCTAACTAAGCCCCTCATGGCTTAATAGTAAAAAAATTACTCATAAGCTTAAGTGACTTGAAGATTAATTTAATTGATAGAATTATCATTCAAAAGTGGTATTTCAAAATAAATATTCTCGAATTTTCAGTTACTACAGAAGCCTTGTTCCTTTTAGATATTATTCCAAAACAGCTCAAATGTTGAATATTGTCGATGGAAGTCAGCTGCATATTGATTATAAATTGTCAGATGCAGTGGTTTGTAATAATAGAGTCTGTTTTGAAACTCAATTTCTCTTAGTCAAGAATATAACCCATGCAGCTATTTTGAGAACACTATTTATTAGTCTGCTTTTCCTTTTGTCCATTGATACTAAGGATATAAGCACTAATAAGGAGGGGATATATATTCGTTTTGATTTTATGTCTGAACCTCGCTTTCAAGGGATTAATATTTATTATTATTGTTGTTTTTGTTGTTGTTATTATTATTATTATTATTATTTATTATTCTTATTATGATTTATTATTAGTTATTATTTATTATTAGTATTAGTATTATTATTATTGTTATTTATTATTATTCTTATTAGTATTTTTTTTAATTATTTATGATTATTATTTATTATTAATAATATTATGTATTATTATTATTTATTAATATTGTTATTATGATTTATTATTATTATTGTTATTGTTTTTATTAATAAATAATGTAAAAGAGGAACCTACAATTTAATTAATAATTAAATTATTAGATAATTGTAAAATTAACTAACCTAAATTAAAATGAATTCCAATCACCAAGAGAATAAAAAAACAAGAAAGATAGTCTGCACGGATTTCAAACTTGTTTATAATAAAAATGTTCTCACAGATAATTGTAGAACTGATTGTATTAGTATATCCATCAACTTATGGACCAAAATACATTAGACTCTTTTGACTCCAAAAATCAAAGCCTCGAGTCATTATAGGACAAAAATAATAAAACAAAAAGTCAGCCGACTTGGTCGCCGTTAAAAATACTTAAATCAACCTAGCTAGTTCTCGAAGACCAGAAAAATATTTTTTTGGTAAGAAACCAGAAAAAATAAGGAGAAATAATAATTAAAAAAGAATATATTTAGAGTTTCTTCGGTTATCGATGTTTAGAGCGTTCAAAGCAATAGAAATAGCGTTTGGTGTATATGGAGGTACAAACGCAACGCACCACACCACTTTGGAGTTTTTGTTTGGATCCCAAGTACAGCGTTTGTGAGTTAAGTAAGTTGTGTTTGAAATAAATTACTCCCTCCGTTCTTAAAAGATTGTCGTTTAAAGTTTTGGCACATGGATTAAGAAAGTGTCATTTACCAAGTAAATTTTTTTTGAAATTTCATCACTACCATTTTATGGAAAATTGAAAACTATTAATACAAGAGAGAGAATTTATTGGGACAATGAGAGAAGGTAGGGGTAATATAGGAAAGTAAATAATTTATTTTCCTCGAAAGTTGTAAACGACAAACTTTTTGGAATAAATTTTTTCTTCTAAAACGATAATTTTTTAGAAACGGAGAGAGTACTTGTAAACAAACAAGATTCTCAATTGTGTTTAGTACGTTTAAAACCTCGAAACCAACACTTAAGTTGACACTTTGGTTGAACCTTTAAGTTGACACTTTGGTTGAACCTTAGTCTCAAAAAAATGTTATGATCACAAATTATACGTAAAAAGTTGTACACAGTATAAAAAAGAGAAAAAATATGAAGTGAGACCCATAACTGAATATTTTACATATTCTTATTAGTGAGTAATACATGAGTTCTACTCTTTGTGGCTATGCATATAGTATTATTCAAAAAGACAACTTATTACATGCTCCACCTTGTTGAAACTAACTGGTAATACCAGTAGCTGGTCGCACTTTAGTCGACCTCTTCTACCTTATATTGTTGTGCAGTTTACTCTACCAATAAGTCTTGGCGGACATATTTGTTCGATCGGAATATTGTACATTTTCACTCTTTTTTTTGTGACTTTAAAAAAATGTATAGTATTTATTTCAATTAAATTTTTTTTACAGAATATAGTATTTTAGATGTAATTTGGATACGTATACAAGTACAATCTATTCAACCATGTTCTTGTATATGTATCTAAATTATACTTAAAACATTAAAATTTCAGTTAGAATAAATACTATATACTTTTTGAAAGTCACAAGAAAAACAAAAAGAAAAAAATTGAAAATGTCCAATATTCCAATCCAAAAAAATGTCCCTGCAGAAGGACTCTTAGGGGGTGTTTGTTTAGAACTTAATGCGTCTGAATGAGTCAAGATCTGAGCGATTAAGTTATTTAAACTGTTTGTTTGTATATATCTTACCGATTCTTTTAAAAAAATTGAACTAAATGGACTGAATAGATCTGAGTACAATTTTTTACCCAAATATCCCTCGCTCCCCTCTTCTCTACAAGCTTCGATCGTTCTTAGATCCATAATTTCTTCTTCGATTCGGCATATCTGACTTTATTTTTGATTTAATTCGAAATATGCTTTCTATTTCATTTTCAGCCGTATTCTTCTTCTTCATATTGTATTTTGTGTATACTACGAGAGAGAATATAGTACTAATTTTGATGTAGATAGAAAGACATACGCCATGGAGGGTTAGAATCAATGCAGTATCAAGGTCTTGGAGCTGTTCCATAGGAGGGTGGGTAATATTTGCCATTGTTGAAGTTTTGGGAGCTTCCAAGCAGAATATATATATAGGAAGGAGAGGAGAACCAAGAACAAAGAAAAAAAGCGGATCCGGTTAGCATAAAGTTATTGTTTTGGTAAGTTGGTCAATTGGCTAATGGAATACTGACACACATACAACCTAGCCTGCGTGTCAGTATTCTATTGGTCAATTGACTAACTTACCTCAAAATAAACTTCATACTAACCATTTCCGAAAAAGGCATAGACATAAAGTACTTCATACTAACCACTTCCGAAAAAGGCATAGACATAAAGTTAAGAGGAGAGAGAAAGAAAGGACATAAACATATGCAACTAGTATAGGAGGATCCGGTTACCATGAAGTTATTTTATTGGTAACTTGGTCAATTGGCCAATAGAATACTGACACGCATACAACCTCGCCTACATGTCAGTATTCTATCAGTCAATTGACCAACTTACTCTAAAATAAACTTCATACTAACCACTTCCAGTATAGGATAGTATAATTGCTAGTACTAATTTTGAGTTTTATTGATGATAAATCTAGAAGGATTGTATGTACAAATATATGATTCATTCTACTATTAATGAATAAGATAAAATTATATACTTGTTTAATATAATATAGATGGATAAAATAATAAAATACTGTTATTCTTCAGATGTTTTAAATATGTCAATTATCAAATAATTTTTTTTATTCAGATTCAAATTCAGCTCATCTAGATTTAGATTCAATTTTTATTTATTCTACCTCTCTGAGTTGTATAACAAGTCCTGTTTCCAGGAATTTTCTGTACTCCCTTGTGTTAATAATGTGAACGTAGTTTAATTTCTCCAACAAAACTTTTCGTTCTTCTACGGAGTTTTCCTTAAAAGGCAAAATTTGCTTTTTATTTGTCTCTATTTTCCGGTCACATGTATACTTTCACAGCGAAGTTCATGTGACCTGATTGTGGTTCAATACTAGAACAAAATTTAGATTCATATTCATTCGCCTTTCGGAAAATTGCCCATGGATACCCTTGTTCAACGATGTAAATCATGTAAATCCATACAATAATGAGTCAATCCTAGTTGATTCATCTCTTTCTTCTGGTATGAACTTGGAGACCAAAGAAATTTCTTCGGATTTGAGCTCAAAAATGATAGATATGTCACAGAGACGCGATCATTACGGAGGTGTTCTGGAGTACATAGATCAGGTGCTTATGGGAGAGGATGTGCAGAAAACGCCGTGTATGTTCCATCAGTCCTCTGCTCTCCAGGCTGCCGAGAAATCATTCTATGATGTTCTTGGTCAAAAGTACCCTCCTCCCTCTGAATATGTTGTTGATGATTCTATTGATAAATCCAGTAGTAGTCAAAGCAGCAGTAATAGCTTATATGTTGTTGATGATTCTATTGATAAATCGAGTAGTAGTCAAAACAGCAGTAATAGCTTTTTTGAGTACGATCGGATTTATGATCGAGGCGAATCTGAATCCTTTCTTCATCAATCTACCCTGGTTACTCAGCCCTTTGAACAAAATTTGCAGATTTTTCATCATTCAAGCAACTTGGGTGATGTAGCCGACAAGCCAGTCAATTCTCCTGTGATTCAATTTGATGGCCTATTTGTATCCCAGATCAATGGAGCACAAGAAAAAGTCAACCGTTTCGTCCCCAATGATTATTACTTGGATCATCGTCTCGAGCTGTCAGTGGAGGATTTCAAGGGAGTGCAAGATAATTATGTGAATCATTATCTCGAGCCAAAAGAAGAGAAGGATTACCAACAAGAAGAGCAGAGTCGCAAGCAGTTGGCAAGCTGCGAGGAAGAATTTGAGCGAACAGAAATATATGACGAGTTCTTTTATGAGGAACACGTGTGCAAAGGCATCGACAAAGTTACAGCAACGTGGGCTGTCTAAAGAAACGAAAGCTAGAAGAATACGAGATAATAGACAAGACAACAAATGGGAAATAATTGATTTACCAAGTCTCTTAACTCAATGTGCAAAAGCTGTACAAAGCAGTGATATTAGGAACTCTAGCGAGATTCTTAAACAGATTAGGCAGCACTTCGCCTAACGGAGATGGCACCAAGAGGTTGGCGCATTACTTTGCAAACGCTGTTGAGGCACGCTTGGCTGGAACTGGTATAGAACTCTATACAAATTTCAATAGGAAGAGAATTTCAGCTGCTGATACCTTACAAGCTTATCAGGCATATTTTAAAGCATGTCCATTTCATAGAATGTCGAATATCATGGCTGACAAATCGATATTCAAACTAGCTAAGGGCGCAACAAGGCTACATATAATTGATTTCGGGATTTTGTATGGATTCCAATGGCCCTGTTTTATCCAGGGAATGTCCATGAGAGCCGGTGGACCTCCAAAGCTTAGAATCACAGGAATCGACTTTCCTCAACCGGGGTTTAGGCCAGCTGAGAGGGTCGAAGCAACTGGGAATCATTTAGCAAGATATTGCGAGAAATTTAATGTCCCATTTGAGTACAACGCAATAGCGAAGAATTGGGACACTATCAAACTCGAGGATTTAAAGATTGAAAAAGATGAAATGCTTGTGGTTAATTGTTTGTACAGGCTCAGAAATGTGTTGGATGTGACAGTAGATGAGACAAGCCCGAGGGATGCAGTTTCGGACTTGATAAAGAGGATTAATCCCGATATGTTTGTCCATGGAGTTCTTAACGGGACTTATAATGCACAATTCTTCACAACGCGATTTAGGGAAGCAATGTTTCACTTCTCAAGTTGGTTTGATATGTTTGAGGCTACTGAACTGCGTAAAGATAAACACAGGTTGTTATTTGAGCAAGAGGTGTTTGCGAGGGATGCTATGAATGTTATTGCGTGTGAAGGCACTGCAAGGATTGAAAGGCCAGAGACGTACAGGCAATGGCAGTTTCGGAATATGAAGGCTGGTTTTAGGCAGCTGCCATTACATAAGAATGTTATGAAGGAAGTTAGCACAAAAGTGAGGTTGAATTATCACAAGGAGTTTTTGGTGGATGAAGACAGGAACTGGATGTTGCAGGGATGGAAAGGGCGAGTTCTTTATGCTCTCTCCTTTTGGAAGCCCGTCGAGGAGTAGTTGATGATGCATTTGCTTTGATCGCGGATAGGTAAAGAAGATAGGAGGAATGATTTCTTGAAGTTTGTGTTAGTTTGTTTGCTGGCCTAGCAGTTGTAGTGATGTAGATTTCTTTCAAACTAATCATGTAAACAGTCAAAAAGAAAAAAAGTTGTCATTTTCAGATTTTCTTTCAAAGTACTATGAAACTTTATGATATCGATAATATGATTGACCATTGGTGGTATATGTTTTAAAATGTACCAAAATGACAAATAGTTGGTAATTTTGCAAGAGATTAATAGCAAGTTAGAAAAGCTTGATATGTTTAAGTTTTTTTTGCAAGTTTTCACTTATTTGAGCTTTAGTTGAATCATGTTGCTGCTTATTTACAGTACTGAAAGTCTGTAACTGTTGCTAAGAATGGACTATATCTATAAAAGTTTCAGCTAGATTTCGACTTGTTGGGATCAATTTGCCTATGATTTAAAGGGGAAAATAAGTGCAAGAGGAGTGAAAATAGTGTTATTCCTAAGGCAAAATTTCAACTCAGCCGGGAAACTCTGTTTTAAAAAATTAAGTAAGAGATCTAGCTGATTGAAATTGACTGGCTGTAGCCATAGGTGGTATTAGCTTCAGGCATCTATGATTAATTATAAATCTCATTTCACTTGATAATCTAACAATAAAAATATATTTTTTATTTATAAAGAAAGGGGTATGAATAAAGATTCTAAAAACAAACATCAATCAATCAACTAAAGAATATAAAACCTCACCCAATTTTCGTCCCTGACTATTTTGGTACCATTTTCGTCCCACTTTAGTATTTACTGCTACTGAACTGCGTAAAGATAAACACAGTTTTTTAGTTGAGAAAGAGGTGCGGGGATCCTTTAATTGCGTGTGAAGGTACTGCAAGGATTGAAAGGCCAGAGAGACGTACAAGCAATGGCACTTTCAGACTATGAAGGATGGTTTTAGTCAGCTGCCGTTACACAAGGATGTTATGAAGGAAGTTGGCGCAAAAGTGAGGTTAAATTATCAACAAGGAGTTTTTGGTGGATGAAGAAATGAACTGGATGTTGCAGAGATGGAAGAAAGGATTTCTTGAATTTTATGGAGTTTGTTTGCTGATCTAGCATTAGTGGCAAAAAGAAAAGTTTCCCTTCTACAATTTTTCTTATTTATATTGATAATATGATTGACCATTGAAGACTTGAAGATCTTCGCTAAAGTTTTTACTTGGTTGAGCTCTAGTATTTTAAGTCTTTAACCATTGCTAAAAATGGATAATATCTATACAATTTTTAGCTAGATTTCGACTTGTTGGGATCAATCTGTACAATAATTTTAAAGGGAAAATAAGTATAAGAGGGATTGGATAATACTCTTATTATCCAATCCCCCTTTGGAGTGTTTGAAAGTTCAAACGTAATGGAGGAGAAAGAGAGAAAGTTGGTCAAGTAAAATACAATGTGCACCCCAAACTTGTGTTACAGCCTTAGCCGGTCACTTTTGACCGATTAAGTGAAGAAAGTGTGCTATCTGTTACGTTTAATTGAAGTTTGGGGTGTACTTACATCTTTTTCGATTTGGGGTGCAAAAGTCAACAAAGTTTGGGGTGCAAATTGTCTTTTAGTCTATATACATATATAGGTATCCTAGTTCTGTTAACAAACTAATGCAACACAAGCCAAATCACTAAAGCGTGGAAATCAAATAATTTTTGAGCTCAAAGAAAGGGAAATGCTACTACTTTGATGGTGTGCTCAAGTACATAGACCAGATGCTTATGGGAGGAGATGACATGCAGAATCATAAGGCTCGTATGTTTCATGATGGCTCTGCTCTCCAGGCTGCGGAGAAATCGTTGTATGATCTTCTTTACGAAAAGAACCCTCCTCGTGATCATTTACTTGATGATTCTATTGGCACTACTAGTAGTCAATGCAGTAACAGCTCTAATGTTGTATTAGACAATTTTGTGGAGTCTAATAGGGTTCATGATCAAGGAGAATTGGAATCCGTTCTTAATCAGTCATTCCAACCAAATTCGCAGTCATTTACTTCTTTTGTCCATTCGGTCATTTCTTCTGTCACTCAATTTCTGATTTTAGTTTCATCTAGTGATCACCAATTTGTATGCCAAGGAAAATACCTTGCAAGTTCTGTTCAACGACAAGAATGTGAGTCCTCGTCTTGTGCCAATAGACGAGGACTCAAAATTGTCCCCCAAAGTGTCAAAGGGTAGGAAGAATCCGTATCAGGAATCTACTAATGACTATTTTCAAGAAGAAAGAAGTAACAAGTAATTGGCAAGCTACTCAGAAGAACCTAAGCAATCAGAAATGTATGACAAGGAATTTTTTTACCCTGCATTGAATCCCGGTTTGCATAGTGACGATTCCACGTCTCATGGTAGGGACTTTTTAACTAAAGAATCAAAAGCCAGAAGACCACACGGAAAGAGACAAGGCAATAATACAAGGGAATTGTGAGTCATATTCGGTTTACTATGATGTATTGGATGACATCCCGCGTCATCAATCTATGTTTGGCTTTGATTGTCTACAAAATATGGAATGAACGAAATCAAAGACTCCATGGAGAACATCCTACTGTTGCTTCTGTTATTGCTCAAGAGTGTATTAAAATTATTAAATGTAAGTTGTACAATGTCAAAAAATTTAGTAAATATTTAGACAAATACCCATGCCTTAGGGTCAGGCAATTATAGTCTTCTGGTTATAGCTTAAACATCATTGGTATGCCTTTGATGTGTCTGTTGTAGCAGCTTAGCGGGGTATGCTCCTTTTTTTTTTGTAATCCTTTCTTTCTTTTTATAATGATCTCAATTTAGCAAAATAAAATAAAATAAAACAAGGGAATTTATTGATTTGAGAAGTTTTTTAATCAATGTGCACAAGCTCTGTTTCACTTCTCTTGTTTGTTTGATATTTTTGAGGCATAGCACTGCTTGAAGATAAAAGCAGGCTGCTGTTTGAGCAAAGAGGTTTTTGGTGGGGATGTTATGAATGTCATAGCTTATGAGTAGGCCTGGGAAAATATGATAATGGTTCTATTTAAGAACTAAAACCATATTAATCATTTTTAATATGGGTTATGTGGGTTGGAACCATATGGTTATGGTTAAAAATCATATTAACCATTTTAAAATATTTTGACTTTTAAACAAAATTTTTAAAAAATGAAATTAATATATGGGGAATATGGAGGTATACAGCCGTGTAACTTGAATCGTAGAGTGATTTCACTCTACGATTTGTGAATTTACTCTACGATCGTGGACTACTCTACGATCGTAGAGTGAATTCACTCTACTATCTGGGGACTACTCTACGATCGTAAAGTGAAATCACTCTACGATCGTAGACTGTATAACTTTAAAAGTTACACGGCTGTGTACCTCCATTTTTACCTTAATATATACTATAGATAGAGAGACGGATATAAGGGATGCGTAGGTGGAGTGGGGTTGGGTGGGTAGGGGTAGAGGGTGGGTGGTGTATACATAATCGCTTAATATTAATTTTTTTTGGGAGTAGTGGGGGTGAGGTGGGTGGGAGTAGGGTGGTGGGGTGGGAGTGGGTGGGGTAGGGGTAGGGGTGGGGGTGGGGGTGGGAGGTGGGGGTATACATAATCACATAATATTATTTTTTTTGGTGGAGGTGGAGGTGGAGGTGGAGGTGGAGGTGGAGGTGGGGGGTGGGAGGTGGGGGTGGGAGTGGGAGGGGTGGGGTAGGGGGGGTGGGTGTATACATAATCACATAATATTATTTTTTTGGTGGAGGTATGGGGATGGGTGATAGGAGCGTGGAGCGTGGAGCGTGGAGGGTGGAGGTGGGGGTGGGGGTAGGGGTGTATACATAATCACATAATATTTTTTTTCGGTGGGGTGGGGTGGGGTGGGGTGGGGTGGGGGGTGGAGTGGGGTGGGGTGGGGTGGGGTGGGGCGTGGGTGGGGAGTACGTCACTCCCTTTGCCTTCGCCACCTCTGTCTCAGTTAGCATTTGTATATATTTTTTTGGCTTTGTTTTACACCTTACAAACCCCAAATCAGTCCTAACATTTCACTTTCTCCAAGAGATATTATGTATATATATATTATCTCAAATGGATAGAGTAAAAGAGAGAAATTGATCAAAAACATGTAAAATATTGAATTTTCAGGTTCTCATTTATAAAAAATTCTTATTTATTTCTATAGCATGTAGAATTAATTAATTCCTCCACTTTTTCTATGAGATCGAAAGGATTGAAAGGCCGGAGACATACAAGCAATGGAAATTTCGGAATATGAAGGCTGGTTTTAGGCAGCTGACACTGCACAAGGACCTAATGAAGGAAGCAGGCGCAAAGGTCAGGTTGCATTACCACAAGGATTTTCTGGTGGATGAGGAAATCAAGTGGATGATACAGGGATGCAAGGGGAGAGTTCTGTATGCTCTCTCCTTATGGGAGCCTGTCCAGGAGTAGTTATTACGGACTTTTATTTACGCATAGTTGTCAAGATGTTAAGTCGAGGTGAGACAGTGGAGGGTCGGACTAGGCGCTCATAAGGTCGTAAGTCTTTAATAATTCTGTTTACTGCCCTAGAATGTTTAGTGTAATATATGATTCTTGTAAATTTACCATATTCACAATTTCTTCCCTTCCAGTTGTATTTTACCCATAATTGTTAAGGCATTAAAGTCGAGGCGACGCAGTAGCCAGAAGCTTAAACGCTCAG
Source organism: Panax ginseng (assembly GCA_020205605.1). Taxonomy (NCBI): domain Eukaryota; kingdom Viridiplantae; phylum Streptophyta; class Magnoliopsida; order Apiales; family Araliaceae; genus Panax; species Panax ginseng. The sequence continues at coordinate 130,438,605 of CM035136.1, read as the reverse complement.
GCGAATAAGGCGCCCCATGTCTTTAACAATGTGATTTTAATGTTTATATTTATGGTCTGTTTACTAATATACAATGTGTAGTGTAATCTAAGATTCTTGTAAACTAATCATGTAAATATTTAAAATTTCTGCCCTTTCAAGGTATACCTCCAAAGAATTTTGAAATTTGAAGATCTTGATAAGATGATTTGACAATTGGTAGCATTGTATTCTAAATGGGAGCACTATTTGCACGTGTTTTTAATATTTCCACATGATTTCTTCTCACATGAAAGTGGAACCTACTGTATGCTCATGTGAGAGAAGATCATGTAAAAATATCAAAAATTCATTATGAGAAAAGGTCATGTCAGGTAAGAGACAATCATGTAGTGATAAAAATAAGAGTTTTATCCCGGGAGAGATTCAAAAAGCTTCTAGTAAAGAAACTTGGTAGGGTATTACCCAATTACTAAACCCTCCTAAGGGTGAGAGATATTAGTTAAAAAAGAAAATCTGGTCTAAATTCAACCAAATAAAATAGTTGAGACTAGTAAATGATTTGAACTTTATCACTACTAATCAATTTGGTCAAATTATTGGATACAATTCAACATTATTTAAGTCAATAATCCAAGTTTTGACACCTTTTTCAACTATATATAGGACTTTAGGGTGCTTACCAGTAGTACAAGTGCCTATCAAAAAGAAATATCAATAATATGTACTAGCAAGTATCAAGGATTTCTCTTGGGAAAAAGACCTCTAGTTTCCTTGCTTAGTTCATGGTTGGTTCAACAAAAATCCCTTCACTTCAACTTTGTTGAATACACTACTGCATCTTGAATAATTTTGACAGATCCTTATCACTTTAATCTTCTCCATTTGCAGAATTTTTAAAGCTCATAATAAAATTTGGGTAACATTCTACAAATCACTGCAGAAAGGGATTTGGATATCATAACCAAGGTAATTCGGACACCAAACTGTTCAATTTCATACTCCCTCCATCCCATAAAGACGGGATAAGTTTTACTTTTCAAGTAAAATTGATCATTTTTTAGAATTAATAATTTAGTAACAAATTCGATGTAGATTCTATGGTTATAACTCATCCCTTTATATTTGTACGAAATGGTATAAATTTTGATTCTAAAAATGGTCAATTTAACTTAAAAATCAAACTAAGTCAACATTTACAGGCCAGAGGAAGGATATTCTAACAAAGATTTTGACACTTTTTTTGCCCAACATATCAGAAACTATTCAACTACAAAAATAAAATATTTAAAAGTTGAACGCATAGTTAGAGTCAGAAAGATAAATTAGGCTTAATCACAGTGTCAAAAGAGTCAAATATTTTTTCTTAAGAAAGGAGACATCGACTTAAAATGGGCACTTTTAAGTGTATTTTGATGTATATTTTGATATGATCCCTATCAACAAAAAAAAACTCTCTCAACTGAAACTGATCGCAGACGAACTATCAGGAACAATCTAATCAACTTCTCATGCTATGCTTGCACAAAAAATTACATTACAATGATCTTGCAAATATCAAAGCATATAAAAAACTAAGTCAAATAACTAAGGCTTCCATCACCTGCTTGAGAAATGAGATCACCCTCTTTTGTTTTGGGCCTTCGGAGGTCTTAGAACATTCCAATCCAGCTTTTCACGCTTGTGTTTCTTGTGAGAACTTTTACTGCTTGACTTCGAGTCCTGATCACCTTCAATGTTTTTTGGCAATTTATTGGGATATGGTATTTCAGAGATTACCTCGGCATGTTTCCTTTTAAGGTCTTCATTTGCATCACCATTGTTTCTATCTAGCTTTGAGCTTTCTGATCCATCCTGTGCATACCCATTTTCTCTGTAACGATGAACCATGAGAATTTTAAAGATGCGCTAATGGAAGTTTAATTAATTAATGGAACTTGAATTTCACAGTGAGTGAGTCATAAACACAAACGTTGATTCACATGTAGGATATGCAGCATCAGATCCTTGGCTTTTTCTTGTTTTAGCCTTTCAGGGGAAAAAAAGGAATTCACAATTTTAACATCCTTGAAGTAGCATTACATACTCCATTGTGAATTGCTTTTAATGGTAGAATAATATGCAATTCCATGGTTCGATAATATTTATATAAAAGAGATCTGAAATTTATTTATTTTTCAAAAGTGAAACAGAGTCCATCTTTTACGCAATCCACCACTATCAAGGATGAAATACAGTAAATTATGAATTGACTACAAAATACCACCAGAACTTGGTACAATTAAACAAAGCATGAGGTTAATGCGTCAGCTATAAAAGTCCTGCTTTTTGTCATCAATAGCCACATTTTTTTAGTCTCAATGTCTTAACATAAGACAGATTGCTTCATGGGTTTGATTCAACAATTCCTCATGAATGGAAAAGCTGAATCTACCCTGTTTGGAGGAGATACTTCTAATTTTCATTTTACCAAATAAATATACTAGTTAATATAACAAATGTGAGTTGTTAAATAGCAATCATTGCATCTCCCCAAAACCCATGTGAAGAAAGTAGTGGACCACCGACCACATGTTGCTTCATTGTTTGATGGTTTCTATCTGTGGGGCTTGGTCCTTCTCTTTTGGGGGTTGCTAGGCAGTGTTTGGTGGTTAACTTCTTGCAGGCCTAGGGAGGAGTGAAGGGTTGGCAAGGAAATGTGGTCGACTCATTGGTTGTAGTGGATAACTTGGAGAGAAATGAGTAGGAAATGCTTTGAAGATATCGAGAGATCAATTGTTCATATTCACTGTTTATTTTACGTCTTTTTTTTCTTTTTGACAAAATGAAATTTATCCAGCCTTTTTTATAAATCGATTCATTATGGCAACTTGTCAAGGGGACATGGTGTGACTCCAAGGAAAGTTGAAGGTGCTTATAGGGGTTATACTTAATTTTCTGGTCCAAGAGGTTCTTTTTTTTCTTTTCTCCTTAGTCCTTTGCATATAAGCCGTGTATACATGTAAAAGGCTCCATTTTAGCATCTCTATTTTAATAACTTATACTTATTAAAACAGAATTGGGTAGATTACACAGAATAATTTTATTTTGTATGTTTTTGGATAAGACACTCAGAAAATATATGTTGAGCACTTGAAGGGTTAAACTGCCAACCTATTTGCTCTGCCTTGATTACCAGAAGATGTATTTGAGCCTCCTGGTTGTTGAACTTTGTCAGCTTCTTCATTCAATTTCTACCAAGACAAGGTTGTGACATAAGCAAAGCATAAGATACAATTACACAAGAAGTGAATTGTGATTCAAATAGTGTTCAGGTCACTCAACCCTTATACTCACATCAACAGAAGGATTAAAACTTTGAAATGACATCCGGCCTCTCATCGCACCTGGATGAGGATCCCCTTCCATAATGACCACGCTGCAAATATAGATATTTCAAAACAAAGATCAGAATTCAGACAAACAAGTGAAACAACACACAAAATAAACAAACAAAAAGAGGTAAAACAAATGCAGCTTAGTCAGGAATTCAGCTAGAAACAGCTAATTAATTATAATAAGCATAGTCTATCAGTGTGAGGCTTAATGGAACCTTGTCCCCCTTCAAATCATAAGACTATTCAAAAATTAATTCCTATATCATCCAAGAAGAGGGGCAATATAACTGACCCGTGTAAAAGTTTAAGCTGCTTTAACACAGCCATCACAGGATAAGAGCCAAAAAAAGAAAGAAAGAAAGAAAAAATCCAATAAGTAATGAGCAGAGCATTTAATATCGGATAGCTTGAAAAATCATATCATTTTCTAGAAACATAAGTTATGAACTGGTACTAAATAGCAAAGGCAGGATGGCAATCTGTAATCCCACATTCAAAAACAACCAAACAATGCTCCCTTGAGAAAAGATCAGATCCCTTGGTACAGTACAACTCATCGTTTCTCCGGAGGTAATATAATGCTAAAGATGCCTTAACCCTGAATTTAAAGAATAAATGATATGCACCTAACCAATCAACAGGGTACTAATGTAATTAATCAGTGCATCACAAGCAAATGACACTTTTAGAATCAATTACATGCTCATAGAGAGAGGGAGGGAGGAACCCCACGGGGATAGAGAGAGAGAGACAGACAGACAGACCACCCTAAACCCCAAAAAGAAAGAAACAGGACATTGCAACAAAATGACAAATTCTCCAGAAAAGCTGTGTACTTCCTTATGCACTAACTTCACAAACAAGTCATTTGGACGGATATAATAACTTCAAAATATCAATATGACGGGGAACCAAGTACTAAACCCTACACACAATGGAGAAGTTATGACATGTGGGTTCAATGAACATGCAAATATAGGTAATGCAAGCAGTATCCATTTCAGCAAGCAACCAGAACAACATAATATCTGAGGAATGCAATGGTATAAGACATGTGAATCTTGGTAGTCCAAATTATTCTGATTAAACAACGTACAGTAGAGAAGCATATATTAAGATTGTTTTGTTATGGCTGAAAGGCAATCATGGACATTATCGAGCTGGTTGACTGGTGGGAACTAAGAACCACACAGTGAAGTGATATCCATATATAGGAGATTATTTAAGCACAGTTTTGTATTGAATTTTACAATAGTATACACTATATCTTGTAATTGACAGACAAGCTGTTTGCATTTTTTTCTTCTGTTTTTTTGACAAGTGGCAAGGCAAAGTTTCCGTTTAAAATAGGTTAATTTTTTAAAAGACTCTTTTATCTTTAAAAAAAATCCAAAGGACCTTTCATATTTGTGTTTACATCTGAGTTCGATACTAAAGAATGTAGAATTCTAAGAAAGACCCAAAAGTTCCAAATATTGCGGAGTAGAATTATGGGAAGAATAGAAATGAGGTTAGCTGCCGAACCAGAAGAAATGGTTCATGACCTCCTTGCATGGAATTCACTAACAAGCACCAAGATTGCTTCCTCTCTAAAAGCTTTTCCCACAGGGGAATAAAAATAGCCTTTCTTAAATAGGAGTAATATTCAACTGTATTAAATTTAAGCCAATAATGAAATAGTTATAGGACTATTTAGAGAATCGAATAATATCGCGCATGTAAGAAACCAGCTAAAAAGATGGTTCAGTACTAACTATAACTAAACAGTATATTCATTAGCATGAACTTCTCGCAAGTTGTCAAATTGAATGCGCAAGTTTCTTATAGATACCAATAAACATGATCTCAAACAATGCCGATATCCAATTTTTACCTTCCGCAATCCAGGGGATAGGAAGTAAGAAGAAACAATAACATTCTAACTGTTTTTGTTTCATCAATATATTGGCAATAAAATTCAGTAGCATATGATATCCTAGCCTCTTGAAAAAGTTTTCTTTAACTCATTGATTGCTTTAGTATAGCCTAGCACCACAGTTTTACTTAGCAAAAACTTCCTAAATAGCATGACACACATGATTGGTAAGAAAAACAAATTTAATGACACAAGCTCACGTACATACTTAAGCAGGGGGTAACTCATGAGATTAAAGCATCTAATGTGAAACCAAAGACACTACCCAGACCAACAAATACTTGAAAGTTCATAGCAAAGCCTGCTAACCAGATCAAGCAATTATTAGTTTACCATGAATATAAGTTAGATTCAAACTACAAAAAGATAAAATCTGGTCATCCCGGCTAAACACCTCCTACATTTACCTCCTGGGCTCATTATCCAATGTTTGCAGTAAGACTAACTAAGAGCATATTAGGTTGGACTATAAATTGTGTTTAATATATAACATGCTTATGGAACAATCATGCAATTATAAACTGCTACAGAAAAATCCAATACTAATAAGAATTCCACAGCTTCACAATACTGGGATTCAGGAATCAAATTCCAACTGTTACCAAAAAAAAAAAACTTTACATCCTTACCCAAAGGAATGTAACAAAAATTCAAATAATATAAATAAGAACTCCATAGCTTCACATTCAAACTGGAATTGAAATTTCACATTTTGATTACCATTTCTTTGGGGTACTTGAAGATGGAAAGTTCCCATCAGGTATGACCTCTTCTTCTACTTTCTTAGTTTTCTCCACTCTCTGGGTTCCCCTTTGCATAAACTGCAATAAATAACAACAAAATCCCCAAATTGAGTAACAAATTTATGCTGAACCGAAAATTTAAAAACCCATATGAATTCAGTCAAAACCCAGTTCTAATTGCAGGCCACCATATCAAAATTAATATGCTTTCATCTGCAAAATAACAATCAAAACAGCAGTCAAAGGTGGCCATTGTTGTACCTTTAAGTTCTTCAATGTGCTAGACAGCTCGCGTTTGGCCATTGCAATTTCTGACAAAGAGCTCTATGCAAACTCTCCTCTCTCCTCTCTCTCTCTCTCCCCTCGACAATAAAAGCTTTTGTTTTCTTCGGCGGGATAATCCAACCAGAAGAAGGAAAACCGAGCCGCCGAGGGTTTCAGGAGATCAATCTCCGTCTAATCGTAGGATGACTATTTCTCTCTCACGTTACGTAGACCCCACTTACTATTAAGAAATTTATCAAATCTCTATAAATAAGTACTAATTTTATCTATAGTCAACACTAGTACACCAGTCCCTCCTTTCCTTTTTATTTATCGTTTAAACGGTGCGGATCTTAAGTTCACCCTTTATTTAGTTTATTTTATTCACTTCTTTTAGTGATGGACCAGGCATTGATTCGATCCGTTACTATATATAGAACCGTCGTCTTAGCTTTTAATGACGGACAACATATAGTGACGAATAACATATAGCGACGGACCGAATCGTCGTCCAGTCCATCGCTAAAAGAGAATATACAAGGTGAGCTAGATAAGGGGTGAGCTTAAGATTCGGACCGATCGTTTAAATATATATATATATATATATATATATACATATATATATATATAATAATAAAATACAAATAATTTTGAATTTCCCGCTCACTCAATAAATCATCTGGGCCGTTCAAAGTTTGAGATAAATTTCACCGTCCATACAGTGCCGGAGGCACGGGATCAAGCTAGTATATATATATAGAGAGTTTGGATCAGGTCTGGACTCCCAGATTTTGTTAAAATACGGACTTTTTTTTGCTTTTTTTTAAACAACTAAAAAAAAGTTTAATATTTTATGGAATGGAATTTTTCACAATAAGTGCAGTCATGTTTTTGTTATATGTATCCAAAATCACACCCAAAACAACATATTATGGAAAAATTCAAGTTCCATAAAATATTAAACTTTTTTTTAGTTGTTTAAAAAAAGCAACAAAATAAAAAATAAAATAAGGTCTCAGATTTTAATCAGTCCGAGTCCTGGACACGATCCTCATTCTATATATATATATATATATATAAATAATTAATACTTTATTTATCTAATTGATCAAAATAATTATAAAAGCTCAATTTATCCTTCTAAAATTCATTAAAAATATAAAAAAATAAATTAGTATTTAATATAAAAATAATATAAAAACTTAAGTCATTAATACTTTTTTAAAATCTAAAAATGACAAGTAAAAAGAAACAAATTTTACTCTTTAAAATAACATGTAAAAAAGAAAGGATGGAGTAATATACTAATATACTCCCTCCTATTCATATTAAGTGTTTTTTTAGAGTTAAGCATACTTATTAAGAAATAACACAAAATATCTTTTGTATCTCTAATTAAATATTTCTCTCTCTACAATAGTCCATGGAATTGCATTTACTAAGCATATTAAATAGAGGGGTAAATTAGGAAAAAATAGTGCAATATTGCATAGGAATTCCAAAATGACACTTATATTGAATAAAATAAAACTCTCCAAAACGACACTTAATATGAATAGGAGGGAGTATTTCTTTAAATTTAGTGGATCCCACTTTTGTGTACTTTTGAAGATAAATTAGTGTTAGGGGTTATTTTATTTTTGACTTGTGTACTTTTAGATATTTTTTTTTGGACAAAATATTTTATAATTAAAGATATCTTTTAAGGGCAGAATGAGTATACATTTTTTCTCTTCGATTCTTTTATTTATTTCTTTACTTTTTGTTTGACTATTATTTTTGTCAAATATTACAATTCAAAAAAATATTTTGGAAAATTATCGACGTCGGAAAAAAATTCTTTTATGTTTTATTTTTTCTTTTTTCCTCTTTTTGATTTGTTTCTATCCTTTATATTTCGATATGTCGATTGATTTTCTTAAAGGGTGAGGTTTAAGGAAAAGACCGACATTAGTCGACTTATTTTTTAAAGTTTGATTTTATTGATTAATTTTGATGATTGGCTTGAATGAGACAGAGTCGCCAGTTGGTATGGTTTAAATGGATGTACCAATTCATCCGAATTTTAAAAGTTTTCGCAATATGGTCCTGTGACGACCCCAAAATAGGTCCATTCCATCCAACCCATTCTGAGTCGCCAAATACATGGTACAAAAACAAATACAACTTCAATAATACAATTGTCGTGCAAAATACGATAACACATATACTGTAAGTTTAAATACAACTATTGTCTAATAGACAGTATAAAAACTCAAAAGGGGTTCTCATTACAATTATTGATACGCTATTTCACATAATAGTGAGGACTACTAATGCAACCATCTGGACCGTCAATCCATTCCCCGACTAGTCCCAAATTTATATTCTCATTTCTGAAGAGAAACAAAGAAAAGAAAGGGTGAGCTCAACTAGCCCAAAGAAGAAAATATTATGACTAAGATAATATACAACAAATTATCATTAGTTTTCAACAGGGAAAAATCTGATAAAATATAATAGACAACAAATTCTAGATCAACAACTGCAATGGAATAAGCAATCCATTAGAAGAGTCAAGTAGAGAAATAATTCTACTATCTTCTAAGATTTAAAAGTTCATCATCAATATTTTATCCCTGTAACAACAATCAATAAACATCTTTAATCAAATATTCATCTTTGCACTACAGGCCAAAGATATTCATTTGTATCACCAGTTGGTCATGTTCATCTCAACACCTGTTCATCTTTGCACTACGGGCCAAAGATATTCATTAGGTAATCATTCATCTTTTCACTACAGGCCAAAGATATTCATCAGTTAATCATTCATCTTTGCACTACAGGCCAAAGATATTCAGTAATATCATCATTTAGGACTGAGGATGATGAAAAATATATTAAAGAAAATGAATCCAGTGAAACAAAATAACAAATATTAGAGATTTGTATTACAGTTTATCCAAGATCAATAATACTCCATAATAATCAATTTTGAAGCAAAATTCAAAAATAAAGATCAAAACATGGATACAATCAAAGATAGTAACCATAATAGACATCTTGGATAAAAAGGAGAAAATTTCATTTTTCAGTGAATAGTGCCGTATACGTGAATAGTAACTCCGACACCAAAAGATAAAAATTCCACAAGAAAAATCATCATGCTTCGTGAATAGTACTCATGAATAGTAACTCGTGAATAGTAACTCATGAATAGTAACCCCGACATGAAAAGCTTACACCGTATAGCAACACTCAAAGTATCAAAATACTCACAAGAATACGCTCGATAATATATAGAGAGAAAGAGAGAAAACTTATGAATTCTGGTGTGATTTTCAATTCTAACTAAGTAACCTATTTATAGGAAAATGCTTAGAACGCCATAGAAGACTAACTTGCTACCTGATGGCTTTACCTGTTACTATTGCCACCCACCATATTTGAAATTCAATTGAGCACATTTCTCACCAACCAATTCTAGAATTTCCAAAATGTTTTATCATTTAAACAATAATCGAAACTTTAATAATTCATAGAAAATAGCCTGCTTATCGAAAAATACTTAATTTTATGTCCATTCCACACAAAATCGAATTCTTTACAACTTTGTAGCTTTGAGTTTTTCCAAATTCCAAATGAAAAAACCCACCAAATCCACAAACGGATGATTTTAAATACTTCCAATCCGACAAAATCTTGATAAAACATCTCAAAGATTAATTCCTTCATTAATAACCACATAAATAAATCCATCATTTATATCCACATAAAATAAATATTTTCTTATCATATGAATCAATAATTAATTATTCACAAATAATATTACGAAATTATATTTATGACAACTAGGTAGCTCCTGGAAAGAGGGGCTTTCAATAAGAATTTCTCCTTATCGCACGCAATTAGGTGACCAAACATCTCCTCGATGTAACTTTCTAGACATTTCCAATAATGCTATCTAATAATATTATTCAAATAATATGAATTATTGATCCGATAATGAGAAATATCGCAAGTATGCGTGACAATTATTGAAACAACAATAATATAAAATATCAACGCAAAATTATTGAACCAATAAAATAAAATATTGAATAAGAATTATCGTAATAATTATTGAGTAGGCCTTCACGTAAGGATCAATAATTCAACAATACCGCGCAATACCGTGCTTCTTTATGCAACCAATGCCAGACATCGTATTTTAACCACCGGGTATTCCAACAAAGGTTAATTGGTAATAACTACACTGCTATTATTATATAACAACCCAAACTTTATCGTTTTCTTCATCCGACAGTTATCCGTTATGGGCCCACAAATGGTCATTGCTTGGCAGCATTTAATATTCTCCAACAAAAAGAATCTTCCACGACCAAACGAATATTCCCCGACACAATAAATATTTTATTACCACTTGCGTATTTTGTAAAATTTGCACATTTCACCCATAACCAAAGTATTATATCAAATTAATACCTTATTATTCACAATAATAAATAGAGGAAATTCGATTTTATTCATTAAAAAGTTGGGGTCTTACAACCTCCCATCCTTATGAAATTTCGTCCTCGAAATTGACGTACATACCTGGTGTTTCGAAAAGGTGAGGATACCTCGCTTTCATTTTTGATTCCAACTCCCAGGTCATTTCTTCAATAGCATGGTTTCTCTACAAAACCTTAACTTGTGGTATAACCTTCGTGCGTAGGACATGCTCTTTCCTATCCAAGATCTTGATAGGTACTTCTTCGTACGTTAAATCTTCAGCTATCTCGTCTGGTTCTAACGCAATAATATGGTTTGGGTCGTCCACATATTTACATAACATCGATACGTGAAAAACGTTATGAACACGTGACATACTTAGCGTTAAGGTGAGTCTATAGGCCACAGTTCCTACTTGATCGAGGATTTCAAATAAATCGAAGGCTTGAGCTTTCTTCTCTTCATCGACTCTTACTTCTAGAATAACGATTTCTTGCACCTTCTTCTTTATATTCATCACTCCGAGGTGTAGTTTGAACGATTTTAAATTTATCGATTAAAGTCGATTCTACTCGTATATTCGTTATCTTCACGTGGGTCCCTAGAGTCTTTAACTCTATCTTCATCATTTGTAAGTCATATGGAATGGATTTTTTTTTGTGTTAACAACATCGCACTCGTAAACACATACGATCTTCTACTCAACGCGTCAGCTACCACTTTCGTTTTCCCACGATGGTATTGAATGGTACGATCGTAATCTTCAACAGCTCGAGCCAACGTCTTTGGCGCATTATATGTTCGTTTTGGTTGAAGAAATATTTAAGGGTTTTAGAAATGGGTTTTGTACTGGGGTCAATACTAAATTCGATTTCACACTCTAGAGGTAGACTAAGAAGTCCTTCGAGAATACGTCAGGAGATTTATTAACAATAGAAATATCATTTAAAATCGTGACTCTCATCCAAGACTTGGATAAACATGAAATGAAGGTTTCTACTAACGAGGTTTCAATCGATAAGTCAAAGTCTAACTTCTCTAGAGTTAAATTTAAACATTGAGCGTAAGCAAGAGAGATAGAATAATGGGTAGAACCCAGATTCTAATAAGGTATAGACTTCACAAGAATTTATAATTAACTAACCCATGCTAACTTCGTCGGGTTACTCGCTTCTTTGAGAAGTCACGAAAAAACGCTTCTTCAAAACCACCGACTTCGTTTTGTCCGTATCCTCCTTTGGTGCCACCGTCCCAATCGGACTTGATTTCGCTTCAGACAAAAAAATCGAGCTATGTGACCGTCTTTTCCACAACTAAAACATTTCTTGGAAATCAGTGAATGTTTGGACTTATATGTCCCTCATCTCGCATCTCAGAAGATCTAACCGACGGTCGTTCTCCTCCCTAGAATTTGTTCTTTGTGTTGGTACTTTGTTAACGTCTTCCGTCATCGTTAAATCTTCTCTTCTTGAAATTTCCACTTGAATCATTTCTTCTATTATCTTGGCCATGATTACCACCGAAGTGGTTACCATTTCTGGCATGATAATTTCCTCCACGATGGTTATCATTGTTCCGAGGACCGTTGCCACCTGTACGATTATTATCGTGTTGTTGCTCGTTATCCTTCAGTTGGGCTGGCTCATTATCGCGCTCCAATAACTGAGCCATATTCACTACATCTGAATATAAATAAAGTTTGTGAGAAATGAGCTATTGACATATTTCGGGTTTCAAACCTCGCAGAAATATTCGCGTCATTCTCTCCTCATTATCAAACAAATGGGATGCAAATCGGGATAACTCGGCAAACTTAGCTTCGTACTGCGACACGTTCATATTGTTTTGCTCCAGCTTGATGAACTCAACCTCCTTCATGTGACGAATACTTTCGGGAAAGTACTTGTCATTGAATAATTCTTGGAACTTCTCCCAAGACATCTTCAGTGTGGCATGTTGAGTATGTTTTACCGATTCCCACCAGTAATTTGCCTCTCCTCGCAACATAAAAGTGGCAAAGGGAACCTTTTGCTCCTCGGAACATCCCAAGACATCAAATATCTTGGTGATCTGCTTTATCCATGTCTCTGCCGTAAGTGGTTCTGGCTTTCCCAAAAACTCCGGTGGTCCCAGCTCCTTGGACTGCTTAGCGGTGACCAACCATGGGTTGACATTGTTTCCACCTACATTATGAACATGAGTCTCTCTCGTTTGGTGTTGCATGAATTCTTAAAAGCTCCTAAACGTACCGTCGTTCATCATTTGGTCGGTGCTGTTGTTCACCTGAGGATTATTGCCATCCTGATGCACATTATCCTGGGTATTGATCGTTGGTGACTCAACAGTCTCATATGTTTCATTGCTTATCACAACATTTTTAGATGCCATTTTCAAACACTGCAGCAAAACAAGGGTTAATTGACATGTCACATATTATCCCTATACTCTGACCGACCAAATAAATACCAAACAAACTTAGGTAGGTCATACTAGTGAAGGAATTCCCCGTCTCTCCCCTCCTAATTCTTGTCTCACACCTTAGCCAGGGATCATATCCCTAAGCTTTGATACCAACTGTGACGACCCCAAAATAGGTCCATTCCATCCAACCCATTCTGAGTCGCCAAATACATGGTACAAAAACAAATACAACTTTAGTAATACAATTATCGTGCAAAATACGACAACACATATACTGTGAGTTTAAATACAACTATTGTCTAAAAGACAGTATAAAAACTCAAAAGGGGTCCTCATTACAATTATTGATACGCTATTTCACATAATGGTGAAGACTACTAATGCAACCATCTGGACCGTCAATCCATTCCCCGACTAGTCCCAAATTATATTCTCATTTCCAAGAAGAACAACAATGAAAGAAAGGGTGAGCTCAACTAGCCCAAAGAAGAAAATATTATGACTAAGATAATATACAACAAATTATCATTAGTCTTCAACCGGAAAAAATCGATAAAATATAATAGACAACAAATTTTAGATCAACAATTGCAATGGAATAAGCAATCCATTAGAAGAGTCAGTAGAAAAGAATTCTACTATCTTCTAAGATTTAAAAGTTCATCATCAATATTTTATCCTCAGTAACAACAATCAATAAACATCTTTAATCAAATATTCATCTTTTGCACTACAGGGCCAAAGATATTCATTTGTATCACCACCATTGGTCATGTTCATCTTAACACTGCTCATCTTTGCACTGAAAAAAGATATTCATTAGGTAATAATCATTCATCTTTTGCACTATGTGCCAAAGATATTCATCGATTAATCATTCATCTTTGCACTACAGGCCAAAGATATTCAAGAATATCATCATTTAGGACCGAGGATGATGAAAAATATATTAAAGAAAAACGAATCCAAAGAAACAAAATAACAAATATTAGAGATTAAATATACTACAGCTTTATCCAAGATCAATAATACTCCATAATAACCAATTTTGAAGCAAAATTCAAAATAAAAGATCAAAACATGGATACAATCAAAGATAGTAACCATAATAGACATCTTGGACAAAAAGGAGAAAATTTCATTTTTCTATGAATAGTCAGATATCGTGAATACTACGTGATACGTGAATAGTAACTCCGACACTAAAAGATAGAAATTCCACAAGAAAAATCATCATGCTTCGTGAATAGTACTCATGAATAGTAACTCATGTATAGTAACTCATAAATAGTAACTCGTGAATAGTAACTCATGAATAGTAACCCCGACATGAAAAGTTCCAAATTTGATAAAAAGTTCCAACCAATATTTCGGCATAATGATATTGAAGAAATAATATCACTTACGAAGAAAATAACATCCCGCACCTCAAAAAGATAATACTTACGGGTGGAATCTTTGGATATAGTCTTTGAAGGAACTTGCATCAGATAGCAACACTCAAAGTATCAAAATACTCACAAGAATACGCTTCGATAATATATAGAGAGAAAGAGAAAACTTATGAATTACGGTGTGATTTTCAATTCTAACTAAGCACCCTATTTATAGAAAAATGCTTAGAACGCCATAGAAGACTAACTCACACCCGATGGCTTTTTACCACATTACTATTGCCACCACCACATTTGAAATTCAATTGAGCACATTTCTCACCTACCAATTCTAGAATTTTCCAAAATATTTTATCATTTAAACAATAATCAGAAACTTTAATAATTCATAGAAAATAGCCCGTTTATCAGAAAAATACGAATTTTATGTCCATTCCACACGAAATCGAATTCTCTACAACTTTGTAGCTTTGAGTTTTTCCAAATTCCAAACAAATTAAATACCCAAAATCTACAAACGGATGATTTTTAAATACTTCCAATCCAACAAAATACTGATAAAACATCTTAGCATTAATTCCTTCATTAATAACCACATAAATAAATCCATCATTTATATCCACATAAAATAAATATTTCCTTATCATATGAATCAATAATTAATTATTCACAAATAATATTACAGAATCACATTTATGACAACTAGTAGTTCCCTGAAAGAGGGGCTTTCAATAAGAATTTCTCCTTCTCAAAAGCCTTGATTAGGTGACCAAACCTCTCCTTGATGAACTTTCTAGACATTGCCAATAATGCTATCTAATAATATTATTCAAATAATATGAATTATTGATCTGATAATGGAAAATACTGTGCAGTGATAATTATTGAAACAACAATAATATAAAATATCAACGCATCAATTATTGAACCAATAAAATAAAATATTGAGCGAGTAATTCTCGTAATAATTATTGAGTAGTGCCTTCTTACGTAAGGATCAATAATTCAACAATATTTGTACATACTGCGTGCCATCTTGTCTTAACCACTGCCGTATTCATCGTATTTTAACCACTTAGGTATTCCAACAATGTTAATTCAGAATAACTACTGCCAGTTATTTATAACAACCCAAACTTTGTCATTTTCTTCATCCGACAGTTATCCGTTATGGGGCCCACAAATGGCTACGCCGTCGTACGAATATTCCCCGATAGAAAGAATATTCCACGACCAAACGAATATTCTCCGACACAATAAATATTTTATTACCACTTGCGTATTTTGTAAAATTTGCACATTTCACCCATAACCAAAGTATTATATCAAATTAATACCTTATTATTCACAATAATAAATAGAGGAAATTCGATTTTATTCATTAAAAAGTTGGGGTCTTACAACCTCCTCTCCTTATGAAATTTCGTCCTCGAAATTGACGTACATACCTGGTGTTTCGAAAAGGTGAGGATACCTCGCTTTCATTTTTGATTCTAACTTCCAGGTCATTTCTTCAATAGCATGGTTTCTCCACAAAACCTTAACTTGTGGTATAACCTTCGTGCGTAGGACATGCTCTTTCATATCCAAGATCTTGACAGGTACCTCCTCGTACGTTAAATCTTCGGCTATCTCGTCTGGTTCTAACACAATAATGTGGTTTGGGTCGTCCACATATTTACGTAACATCGATACGTAAAAAACGTTATGAACACGCGTCATACTTAGCGTTAAGGCGAGTCTATAGGCCACAGTTCCTACTTGATCGAGGATTTCAAATAAATTGAAGGCTTGAGCTTTCTTCTCTTCATCGACTCTTACTTCTAGAATAACATATTCTTGCACCTTTTTCTTTATATTCATCAGCTCCATTATTATAATAGATGATTTCATCGGTTGAAATCTCCATTATGACCCATTAGGAGCCCCTCACATCTAATTAAAGATCTAGGGCTCTACGGAGTGACCAGGACTGACCAAAAGCAGTAAAACATATAGATCTGCCATGAATCTAAACCGATCTAGCATATAGGTTAGAGCCTCATCCTCCATAACCATTCAAAGAGCTACATCTGGCTTCTATATATGCACAATATAACCGGTAGAAATTTAATGTCTACCAACTAATACGTAAGATATATGTAACAAGTTTAAACGGTATAAATTGCTATATCTACATAAATCTGGTATTTATAACAACATTTACACAGAAAGTGACCAAATGAGTGTTTTTCATC
Organism: Panax ginseng; assembly: GCA_020205605.1. NCBI lineage: Eukaryota > Viridiplantae > Streptophyta > Magnoliopsida > Apiales > Araliaceae > Panax > Panax ginseng. The sequence continues at coordinate 130,421,799 of CM035136.1, read as the reverse complement.
TTGGGAAACGTGTTAATAAACTTCTTGCTCATATATATATAAAGTGACCAAAATAAGTGTTTTTCATCTCAAGACATAGATGCAATTTGGGTCATTATTGATATATTAACCAAGTCTGCTCATTTCTTACCTATACGAGAAACTTATTCACTTGAACGTCTTGCTCATGTATATATAAATGAGATTGTAAGATCGCATGGTATGCCAAATCCATAGTTTACGATCGAGACCCAAGATTCACTTCACGATTTTGGGTCGGGTTTAGAAAAAGTGAGCGCAGGATTTATGATTCAGTTCGGCATATCATCCTCATATGGACGGATAGTCGGAGAGGACTATTCAAATTCTTGAAGATTTATTAAGACTCCATGTCCTTGACTTCAAAGGAAGTTGGGACAAGTTCTTACCATTAGTGGAATTCTCCTACAACCACTACAAGAAAAAGGCCTAACAGCGACCAAGACTATCAGCGACCCATGTCCGGTCGCGGATAATACTAATAGCGACCGACATCAGCGACCATATTTTAATCCAGTCGCTATTTAATATCATCGACCGCACGGTCGCTGACATGAATTTCCCTCCCAAAAATTGGTGCAAAAAGTTGGCGCATTTGTTGTTTGCGACCAATATGTATCAGCGACCGCATAGCAGTCGCTGAATCGTCCACGTCATTAAAAATCAGTGACCGCAGGTGGTCGCTAATCGTCTAAAACTTATTCAGACTTAGGCATTCGTTCTTTCAGAAGACGAGAGAAGAAAACGAGGGAGAAAAGAAAAGGGAGAAGAGGGAGAAGGGGGAGAAGAGAAGAGGGAGGGAGAAATTGAACGCCGCACACATTCATGCATGGCTTCATGCCGCATGCTTCATGCATGCTTCATCGCCTTCGTCATGCTTCATGCATGCTTCATGCATCGGTCCCTTTATCATCATCAGCCCACAGTAACCCTAATTCTCTTTATTTTTGAATTGGATATAGATTGGGTGTTATTGAACTTTTTCCCCACTGCATTTTTCTTTGAGTTTGGGTATTCTACCTTATTGGTAGTATGTAATTTATTTCATATACATGCCACATTGACATAATTTCTAACAATGTGGTCAGAAATTATGTAATTTATCATGTTGTTTGCCAAATCTCATGCCATTATGCCCCCATTACAAAAGCTGCTGCGAAAATTGGGGCAAAAATTATGTGCATTTCTATAATAATAAAGACTTTCAAATTCTCATCTATTGTATTGGATGTATGTATTTATTTATGATAGGACTTCTATGTGCATGTATGTGTATGTCTCTCATATTTTCATGATACCTATCTATAACAAGTTGTAAGAAGCAATTTGGGTTTGGTCAGAAGTTCAATTAAATAAAAATTAATTGACTTAATTTGGTTGGTATGCTTTATACTCTCCACTTTTGATTGTAAAATTGAAAAGTTGTGAACCACTTCATAATCTTATTTATGGTATTGAATCTATGTATTTATTTATTATTGGAATTCTAGGTGTATGAATGTATATCTGCCATATTTTCATGCAAATATAAAAACAATAGTGGTGTAAATTTTGTGTTCTTTTAAAATTCAGCAACAATCTTTTCTCTTGTCTCTCCTCGACCTCTAATATTTATATGTACAAGAGAATTGATATATTTGGTAGGAATTGTCTCTTCATTGATATGTAAAATCAACATCCATCCATAGTCATACCACAAAACTTATTTAAACTATGTTTGTTTGCAAGGATTATAATCTCAATACTATTAATCTTAGAATTATAATCCCAAGATTATAATTAGAATGTCAAGAGTCTCAAGTATAAATTTGAAAATAAACAAGACACTTATGAACAAATACACTTAAGACATGCTAATTAATTCTGCCATTTTGTACAAATGGTGGATTGATCCATTTAGATTGGAAATTTGTATATTTCTCTTGGTTTGTGTCTTGGGTGCCTAGAAATGATCATATATACATGTCGTCGTGCATGTGGCTAGTCCATATTATAGGGGAGAATCTGGCAAAAAATTTTTGTTGGTCGAGTAGTTGCGAACATTTATAATATTAACGAGCTCAAGTCATATGCTTACTAGCTAGTATGCTTAAGTCATATGCTTATAAGTATGGCTTAAATGTTAATCATATGCTTCCAAGTATGCTCAAGTCATATGGTTACACGTATATATGCTCAAGTCATATGTTTACAAGTATGCTTAAATGTTAATCATATGCTTACAAGTATGCTCAAGTCATATGGTTACAAGTATACTCAAGTCATATGCTTACAATCATGCTATACCTTAATAAGCTCATGTTGTCTGTAGTAGGTACCGTGGAATCATGGACCTCTATTCAGACCGTAGTTGGATGGCACGACGAAAGTCTTGAAAAAGGCCAATCGAGTATCGAGACATGATGATGGGGGAAATGTTGAACTAAATGGTCGGCTCTCTATATTTGGTCTATCAGGTCGCGCGGAAAAGGGAAGCGCATATTCCTCTTTGAGCAAGAATTATATGCTGCACATACTTACATTCTTCTCAATTGCGAGGAGATTGACGAATTTGTGAGGTACACATGTAAACTTGATAATTTATCTTTTTAGTTGAAAATTTATTCCAATATGTTAATGTTTTTAACATGGTATAGATTGTACGATGACGAGTTAAAAGTGAAGCATCCCGGCATAACTGATAAAGATATTCAAATCAATCGTGATAAACAATTTGCACTTTGGCGGAAAAAGTAAGTTCAATTTCTTAAGCACGACATATATATATACTCCATATTAACTATGACTTCATTTAATAAGATGGAGTTTTTGTAGGCTTTGACTGAGGGATCAACTATTTCGGCTAATGTACAAGTCCTAGCTATGGGACCAGACAGGGACCAAGTCAGTCGCAATGGTCATAAAATAAATGGTTATGAATTTCATACAAAGGCATATGGGCGCGATAAAAGAACAACGAACTCTGGAGTGTGTGTCCAAGGAGATTGTTACAATGAGCTTGGTCGTGCCTTTTATGGGGAGTTGGAGGAAATCGTAGAGTTGTCGAACAAGGGCACGTACGGGGGTCATATTCACTTGTTCAAGTGTCGTTGGTTTGATTCAGAAAAAGGGATACGTGTTAACAGACATGGAATCGTCGATATTGATCTCCATAGGTCCGCGTACTCCAACGAACCGTTTGTTTTACCAACTCAAACAGTACAAGTATACTATACTCCTAGTCCTGTTAGGAAAAGGGATAGACCGCCTACAGATTGGCAAGTTGTAATTCATACTCCCGCGCGTAGTTGTGTAGAAGTAGTTAATGGGGAGATTTACCAAGAGCAGATGCTTCATAGTCAAACTATAATAAATGTGGAGGACGACATTAATGAAGTAATCCAGTTCGATGGTGGAGATGAACCAAATGAATTAGATCCTGAGTCAATACTTGTGTCAGATGACATTGATACTGAGGAGGAAGAGTTATCGACTGAATCTGACACTGAATCTGAAGCAGATGATGGTTATGAATGTGCAACACGTATACAAGATGATTCTGAATTAGACACTTGAACAAATGAAATGTATGTTTAGCATTACATGTTTTTTATATCATTGTCATGTTTATGTACTTAACTATTTAAATGCAATTTTTGTTTATTGCCATTTTATATATTCATATATACATGTTTATATCACTGTCATGTTTATTGTCATTTTATATATTCATATATACATGTTTATATCACTGTCAATTTTGTTGTCATTTTAGATATTCATATATATATGTAATCAAATATAACTCATATATACATCTTTAAATTTGTAATATACAGATGGCTTCTGAACCAACGCAGAAAAAGCGCGGGTTGGGTAGGGGACCTAATCATGTGCCCAAGGCCCCTACTAATCTGGATGATTGGATTCTTATTCAGATTCGCCCTCCTCCGAATAGCACGTACATCTCGTACCATTTATACAAGATTTATAGAACTTAGATGTAAATTGCTTTAATATATCTACTTATCGTTGATGTAAATTGTTGTATACTATAGTGATTTTTCAGATAATAAGATCGTGAAGTGCATATCACAATTTGTGTTTACGAAATTGGCCTACACTGTGATTATGTGGGCGAAGACACACTATCGCCCACAAGGATCTTTGTTTGAAATTTGAATTTCAAGTATGTTTTTTTTAATTATGACATATAATATAATATTCTAATTAAGGATAATTGTTTAGTAATGTTATTATTATTGTTTTATCTGCAGAAAAGGTATAGATGGGAGGACGTGCAGGCTTTAGTGATTCAGACCTTATTCTGGAAGAAGTGCGCCGTCTGCACCAAGGATAATTTGAACAAAGAACGACAAAAAGCCCTTCACAATGCCGAGATCGACCATCCAGGCCAGGGATAGGATTATATGCACGAGCATAGCCCCCACAGTGGTGCACCCAAATTCATATAAATTTGAGATGTGTGACTAATGGAGAGCTGAGAGCCAGGTGAAAAGACGAAAGACTGCCGCCACCAATAGATCCTCGGGTGTACTCGATGGAAAGGCTAAAAGAATATACAAGGGCAGCAGTATTTCACAGTTGCAGCATATAACTGCCAAGGTACGTATTTACAAGTTTTAATATATTTATAATCATGAATTTGTAGAAAATATATTACATTTTTACTTAGTAATATTGTGCTATTTTTTGTATAGAGTCTCGGTCTCAAAATTACCTATTCATTTGTTTGGATGTATACGTGGCCACCCGTGATGAATTCCGCTTGATGCTATCCAGATAGCGGTAATAAGTTTTAACAACTTGATCTTGTTTATCAATGCTTACATAATTTATTTTTAACTATTTAATTATTAACATGATGACAGGATACTTATAAGCGTTTATTGAATGAGCGTTATCCTGAAGGCACTCCACGTCCGCCTATTGATCAAGAGTTGTGGGAGAGGGCGTCTGTTGTGAAGAAGAACTACATTAAAGGTCAAGGACAACGACGACGTCCATCCTTCAGTGGCTCAGGTGGCTCTTCTACCCAGTCTTCATCCAGCTATTCATACTCCGGCTGACTGTGTGAGAGCTATATGTCGAGATCGAGATCTTCTGAAGATACTGGGCGGGCATCTGGGGGCTCTGAGTCCTGATGAGTTAGCTAAAGTAGTAGCCGCGGCAGCAGCAGGACAACATAGGGATGGCGGCGAGGTATAAAATCAATTTGTTGTATATATTGTCGTAATATATACCAGTATCAACATAGTTACTATATTTGTAACTTGTTTTATTATTTTGTTAATTACAGGGTGATCAAGGAGGCGATGATGCTTGACGTACCTGCTTAAGTGTTGTTTTGTAGTTATTTGATAAGCTTGTACTTGTATATTCATTCTACAAAACAGTGATGTATGTTACTTAAACAATATTAGATTTAATTTGTTTATATTTATTCAATTCATATTGGTTTTTAAAGGTTTAAATACTAGTTTGGTGTATGTGTCGATGGACGATGGATGTTTATATTGTTGTGCATGCTGTTTATATTGTTGTGATTTTGTGTTGGGATAAAGCAGGTACAAAACAGGTACAGGTTTTTGGGAATTCTGCAAAACAGCAAAAATCTATTTTTCATTTTTTGCATATCAGCGACCGCATGTGGTCGCTGATAGTTATTAGCGATGGCTGAACATTTGAGTGTATCAGCGACCGCATTTGGTCGCTGATAGTGGTCGCTACCACGTGAACCACGTCAACTTTAGCCTTGGACCATGCTGACTCAGCTTAGCAATTGCATTTATCATTTTGGTCGCTAATATTGGTCGCGGATAAGTCGGTCGCTAGTAGTGGTCGCTGATGTGCATCCCAACGACTAGATTTTATGCGACGACTATTAGCGACCGCATTCGGTCGCTAATAGCTATCTGCGACCAACTGCGGTCGCTGATACGCGGTCGCTGATAGACCCTTTTTTTGTGTGAACAACAGTTATCAAGCAAGTATATGCATGGCTCCATTTGAGGTGTTGTATGGACGCAAGTATTGTTCTCCAGTATGCTGGGACGAGGTGGGTAAAACAACATTGTTAGGACCGAAATTGGTACGCATGACAACGAAAAAGATTCAAATGATCCGGCAACGTATAAAAACTCACAAGATCGACAAAAGAGTTATGTTGATCTTCATTGAAGGGACGTGGAATTCAATGTTGGAGATCATGTGTTATTACGTGTTGCTCCATGGAAAGGAGTTACGAGATTTGGAAAGAGAGGAAAGCTCAATCCTCGATTCATTGACCCATTTGAAATCCTCGATCGAGTAGGAACTGTGGCCTATAGACTTGCCTTACCGCCAAGTATGTCTCGTGTTCATAACGTTTTTCACATATCTATGTTACGTAAATATGTGGAAGACCCGAACCACATTATTGAGTTAGAACCAGACTAGATAGCGGAAGATTTAACTTATGAAGAGGTAACTGTTAAAATCTTGGATAAGAAGGAACATATTCTACGCTCCAAGGTTATACCTCAAGTCAAAGTTTTGTGGAGAAACCACGATTTTGAGGAAATGACCTGGGAGTTAGAATCTGAAATGAAATCAAGGTATCCTCACCTCTTCGTCATACCAGGTATGTACACGAATTTCGAGGATGAAATTTCATAAGAAGGGGAGGTTGTAAGACCCTAACTTTTATGAATAAAGATGATTTTTTTTCTAAATTCATTTTTGAATATTAAGATGTGAATTTGTTATAATATTATAGTTGTGGGTAATATTTACAAACTTTTCAAAGTAAGCAAGTTGTTATAAAATATTCGTTTGGTCGGGGAATATTCATTTTATCAGGGAATATTCGTACGATGACAGAATCATTGGTGGGCCCTACAACGGAATTACTATCGAAGTTAGAAAATGACAAAAATAACTTTTTATGAAAATAATGGCAAAAGTTTTACCGTTAACTGTTGAAATACCCGGCGATAAAAGTACAATAATATGCGTGGTTGCATAGTAGCACACAGTATTGTACAATATCTTTGATTATTGATGCTTACGTGAGAAGTCACACAATTTTATTCAATTATTGTCACAATAATTGCTGCATAGTATCTCACCTTATTGATTCAATTATTGTCATAATATTTTATATTATTAAATCAATAATTGAGACGACAAAGTTATTCATATTATTATTTGCATTATTGACGATGTCTAGAAAGTTCTGTCAAGGAAAGTGGTTTATTTTTCTTATTACTTATATATATAGTTGTCTTGCCATGAGGGCAAGGGAGTATATATATATTGTAGACACTCGAAATTTTCTGTACTATTGTTACTAATATTGCAGGAGGACAGATTCGTCTTTTAAGAGGGAACCCTGAAAGACAATCCATATCCATACCGGCTACTACCGGAAGCTCAGCATCAACCCCGGAGCCCACTCTGGGAGTAACAGTTCCAACCTTGGATGTAACCCCGAGGCATGCAGATCCAATATCGGAACACACACCGGAGAAGACCGATTAATCTCGGAGATAACCCCGAGGTATCCAGTCTCAGTCCCAACCATGGGAATAGCCACCAACCTTGGTGATAACCCCAAGAAATGCAGTTTCGGCGATAACCCCGGAAATGCTTGTTTCAAATGCGACCAACTTCAATCTCGACGCTCACAACGAGATACACTGTACCAACCCGACGATTACATCGGTAAGACATGCACATCTCAAAGATGACAATAAGGACCTTCAACAATTGCAGCAGTCCAATCTCAGCGAAGTTTGAGCAACGTCGCTGATCGGCCCAATCCAAATGATAACACCAAAGGTGAGGAAACATCGTCATCTCGCCAACGCGATGCCATGCCACGTCGTCTCAACATCTCTACGCAACGATGTCCCACAAGACTAACCAATCCCGAGTGACTATTGTGCGGGGTAACGGATGAAAGTTGAAGCTTGAAGACCGGAGGGCACCGTCCCATCTTCAATGACTTCGTACAAACTCTGATCCCATGCCATCGTACATCTCTCGACAACGGCGGTCCGAAATAGGTCCTGTATACCTCAAACGGATGCCCAAATTTTACTTCTTAAAGTTTGAGTGGACATTACAGTGCCTAAGTGCACGTACTTCGAGACGACCCGACCCAAAAAACCCGGGCCCACCCGGGTTGCCGCAGGTACACCTGCGGCTAAATCATCTATAAATAGAGGGCTTGGGCTGCCCATTTTGCAAGAGAAAATGGCGAGGAAGCCCTGCCCAATTTGCTCTGCACTCACCCCATGCAGTGTACTTTCTCATTTTAAACATCTATGAGCTCATATATAGCCCTTTTGTACCTACAAAAGCCAGTGTTTACCCATTCTAAAGATATAAAAGTCTTCTTTGGCAATCAACTGTAAGCCTTCTCACACACTTTAGAGTCTTTCTTTCATCTCTCGCACACACCCTTCTTCACGCTGAGAGTCGTGTGTTGCAGCAGCATTTGCCCTTGACTTTGGTCCGTGGTTTTATTTCACTTGTATATATATAAATATATATATATATATATATTTATATATATTGACTAACATTATCGAGTTATGCCTCGATTGAGCCTAGATTTCGATGCCTGAGAGCATTTATTTGCTTTAATATATATATATATATATATATATATATATATATATATATATATATATATTTATATATATTAATCGTGTGTCTAACTTTGTTCGATGAGCCTGAACTTGATGCCTCTAGAAGCGTTTATTTGCTTTAATATATATATATATATATATATATATATATATATATATATATATATATATTTATATATATTAATCGTGCATCGAACTTTGTTCGATGAGCCTGTACTTTGATGCAAACGTTTATTCCCTTATATATATATTTATATATATATGAAGCGTAGTCGGACTACATTCGATGAGCCCGGATTTTACATCCTATGCGTTTACTACGCTTTTATATATATATATATATATATATATATATATATATATATTGTGGACTTTACTCGCTTCGATGAGCACAGATTTTACATCCGTGCGTTTACTACTTTTTGTATATATATATATATATATATATATATATATATATATATTGTGGACGGACTCATTCGATGAGCACAATTTTACATCCTGCGTTGCTTACTCGCTTTTGTGTGTATATATATATATATATATATATATATATATATATAAGCAATAAACGCATTTGATGTAAAACCTCAAACTCATCGAATGTAGTTTGACAACATATATATATATATATATATATATATATATATATATATATATATATATTCGCCCTGCACTGAGTTTCCTTCGTGGCGATTGATCGCTTTTACGACTTTATTTACATTTCGTCCCTACTTGAGTTTCCTTCGTGGCGGTTGGCCGTATTATAAGCTTCATTTACGTTTTGTCCCTTTGAGTTTCCTCCGCGTGGCGATTGATAGCTTTTACAGTTTTATTTACTTTTCTGATCCCCCATGGAGGTGCTTCGTGGTTGATGATCATGTCTGTATATATATATTTACAGCTTTTATATATATACCTGCTTACTGCTTTCATACAAATTGCAGTATCTTGTGCGCCTAGGAATCATGTAATCACAGATTCAGCCTATTGGATCTAGATTCGGTTCTTGTGATGGACATTTTCAGCTGTAAGCAGCTTGTAAATTATTCCGCGGTGTCTAAATTTCCTCAGATGGTTCCATACCCACGAGGAAGTCGGCATTATTTTGTACATTATTTTCATACGGATGCCTCGCAAATATAAAATAAAATCAATCAAGCCGAACACTTAATAAAATGGGAGTGTAAAAGGTCTCAATTACTATTGAGCATCAGGGTTTGAAAAACCTCTTTTATAAAACATCACTGCCATATCTTGCTTAAAACTGAATTTTTACATAAATTCAAACCCTGTGTATATAGGTGCGAATGAGGCCTCGCACTACTTCCAAAAAATAGCACATTGACCCACACACACATACATTCAGATAATGATTTCTTGAAAAGAGGCGGTCACCGTGGTACACGGTTGTTGGGGAGTGCCTAACACCTTCCCTCCGCATAACCAAGTCCCCGGACCCTAATGAATCTCGGTTTCAATTTAACTTGGTTTAAGCATGTCACATCACTTGGTCAATGTGCAAACCTTTTCTCGGTTGTGTTGGTACAACCATTTAAAAAACCAACTGGCGACTCTTAACAGTCCATCGTCAACATTATACATGTCGGACCTTTTTCACTTATTTTTTCAAACAAATCTCACCTAAAATGAGAACACCAAAGAATAAGTAACGGAAAGGGACATCTCAAAATCCCGACGTCGACAGGTGGCGACTCTGCTGGGGATTCCAGTAAGAGGACTTGAGCCGCTATTATAATCTTTTTAAAACTGTTATGTGCTTGTGTGTGGATGTTGCATTTATATTTGATGAATGTGTACGAATGCATTTCCTTATTGCACTTAGTGCTTCGCACCATAACTGCTTGTGATGTTAGTGCTTCGCACCATAACTGTTTGTGATATTAGTGCTTCGCATCATATCTGCTTGTGATATTAGTGCTTCGCACATGTCATCATTTTTCATACGGTGAGACGCGATGTATGTGAATGTATGTTGTGTGGTCCCTCCACCAGAGGAGGCTATCCGTCGGTGTTTGATTCTTTGGACTCGTGAGAAGACTAATTCTCCGAGGCTCAGGAAAGGCACCACCCAAATTCACTCCAGTTGAAAGACCGGATTAACTTCCCGTCAAGTAGATTGCGATGATTTGGGAACCTTCATGCCAAAAAGCCGTGAGAGTAACCTAAGATAGGTCAGCCTCTGATAAACCCAAAACGGAGGAAAGTCTCTTCATGCTCTCATTTCAAATTACTTGTAAACACAATTACTTGTAATTCCATTCCATATCTATCTCCATGTAATGAGAGATATGAAGAAATGTGTACACATACATATTAACATGCTACAAACAGCTGACATCCGTTTTACAGGATAAAATTCCTAAAATGGACACATCACATAGCATGTTATTATCACATTCCCTAAAGACTAAACTATACAAGTCTTTCGCAGGGAACCAATCGGACCTACTACCCGGTCAAAGTCTAAAAAGGCAACAGGCCTACAGTCAATCATGTCGTCATCCGACCAGACTGAACATAATCTAGTTTCTCGCAAAAAATTCAACGGATTAAGCAAACAAATTATAGATTTGGCTGTTCTACTCAAAGAATTACACCAGTCTACACAGGGTCAAAAAATACCCGTACATGCTGAATCCTCCACACAAGGAGGAACCCAGGTCATTACAATACCTGAACTGCAGTTGGATACGACCAACAAAACTCATGATGCTGCCCATCCCACTGGAGACCCAGACACTGGTGACATCAAAAAGAAAGTCCTCCAAATGGAAGAGACCATTCGTGCTATTAAAGGAATTGGAACACACGGGAGTGTTTCATATGCTGATCTGTGTATTTTCCCTGGTGTTCATTATCCAGAAAAAATTTAAAACCCCGACTTTGAAAAATATGACGGGTTAGGAGATCCTTACACACATTTAAAGGTGTTTATTGGGGAACTTGGATCTTATGCAGAGGACGAAAAGCTTAGAATGCAATTGTTCCAAAGAAAGTCTAACCGAGAAGCCTTGGATCGTGGTACACAAGATTAGACTCTTCAAAGATCCATAGCTGGGAAGAGCTAGCACATGCTTTCCTCACTCAATACAGCTTTCAAACTCAGATGGCTTCTGATTGGTATCAAATTACCAAGATCAAGAAACAGTCTAACGAGTCTTTCAGAGAGTATGCTCAAAGGTGGAGACGCCTAGCTGCCCAAGTTAGTCCTTCCATGACAGAATCAGAGATGATCATGACTTTCATAGACATACAAGAAGCTCCGTTCTATGAGAGAGTTTTAAATGGCATCGGCAAACCATTTTCCTCAAATGGTCAAACATGGGAGATGGTGAGATGGGATTGAAGTCCTAAAAGATTCAAGACTTAGTTTGCACTCAAAGTCATTCTTTGATCACATCCAAATCGAAAATTATGGGAACAACCCCAAGAGGGTCCCTAAAAAGAAAGAGGAAGATGTTTCCCTAATACTACAGGGGCAAAAAGGCAATCAGAACATGCCTATTCAAAGAAGAAACTACACTCCCTTTCAAGCACAGTATGTGAACCCTCCAATCCCAAAAGGTGGAGAAGTCAAACGCCCTCGAGTGTTTACACCCTTAGGGGATACCCTCAAGAATATTCTAACTCTTCTGACAACACAGAAGAAAATTACACATCTTCTTCCACCCACCAAATTTCTAATGGATGTGGTTTTAATCTTTGCTTTCGAAAATGTGCTTATCATGCCGGGGCACCTGGACATGATACTCAGGATTGTTGGGCCTTGAAACACAAGATCTAGGACCTGATAGACAACGGAGAGATCGTGGTCACCAAACCAGATCAGCCTCACATTCAAGACAACCCTCTTCCTCAACGCAAAGAAGAAGAGGTCAACATGATAAATTGGAGTAACGGACAGAGTTCCAATTTCAGCTGTGAATCATCCCAGACCCTCAAAGACGGTGATGACAAATGGGATTATGCCAAGTTCCAGTTCACAATGGAACGAAAGATAAAAGCTTTAGGCAAGCAAATTGAGCAATTGGCGAAATTGGTGACTTATCAACATCAAGTGACACGTCAGTTAATCATCCAGGAGCATACCAGTCTCCTACCTCTTGTCATGAATATTCCCTTGTCATTTTCAGAAAATGAAATGCTGGAAGACAAAGTGACAAAGAGAGCAAATGCCAAGGCCCGTTGGGATTTTGCCAACAAAAGGGAATTCACCTATTTAGGCCAACCTATGGAAGAAATCCTTCATATATTAATCAATGAAGGAAGGATCAGTTCCCTTCTACCTCCAATCAACCCCCGTTCAAGACGGTACAATTCCGATGGAGTATGTCAATATCACTCCCAGTCTCGCCATGTCACAAAGACGAAGAAGAATCTTTGGGCACTCCGCCACCTTATCCAAAATCTAATTGACGGTGGTGTCCTGCGCTAATGACGGACGGCGATCTTGTGTTACGTGCAAGTGAGAATTCAGGTCCTACTAAGTGGAAGAGTGTGGTAGCAGTCATATCCACTGAAGCTGATGGGGTTAACAAATCACTCACAATGCCAACGATTCAACTCAAGGGAAGCAACAATCCTTTGAAAGTGGCCTCTCCCGAGCCAATCAACTTGTCGTGCAGAGCACAATATCCTATTGTTAGCTTGCGCAAAGTTTTGTGGAATTATGGAGAAGGTGAAGGATCCACCTCACATACGACTGCTATAGTGTCGAAAGAAAATCCACTGTATCTTCCCCAACGGGTGATGAAGCCTACCATCAAATCAAAGGGGAAAATACCCATGGAGAAAATTGAAAAGTTCCTTCGCACTATAGGTCATAACGAAGCCACGGTGGTTTTAAGCTTAAAGGAAGCTCCACAACAAATATCAATTTTGGACTTGGTCCTAACTTCTGAGAATCACTGGAGGGTCTTGGTGAAGGTTTTAGAAGAAGCCTATCTGCCGACATCAGTTGATACGAAAATATTTCAACATATGGTTGATCACATTTTCAACAATAATGTGATATCCTTCACTGATGATGACATACCGCCCGAAGGGACCGGTCATTATAAACTGTTACACATTGCGGTCTTGTCCTCCGGATACATGCTAGCTGGAGTAATATTAAATGGAGGTTCATCTCTAAATATCTGTCCATACGCTACTTGGGTGAAGATGAATATCAATCTCAACCGAATTCAGAGTAGCCATACTATACTCAAAGCTTTTGATTGAGCCCGACGAAATTCGGTCGGAGTAATTGAGCTACCAATCGAAATTGGTCCTCATACATTCTGCGTATCCTTCTATGTGCTCAAGATAGATTCAGGATATAACATACTCTTAGAATGACCATGGATTCACATGGCGGGGGCAGTCCCCTCCACTCTTCACCAACAGTTGAAATACATTATCAACAATAGCCTGATCACGGTCAACGCTGAACTAGAGATTCCTCAGAACGGAGACGTGCCATTCATCAATGCCAATGCAGACGTTGAGCCAATCAGTTTTCATGCTTTGGAAATAAGCAATACCCAATACCATGCTATTGGAACACCATTGCCCGAACCCAAGATTTCTGCCAAGGTAATGTCGGCTACTCAAGAAATGATGTCGTTGGGTTATAAACCGGGACAAGGGTTGGGTAAAGATTGCCAGGGTATCAAATACCTAATTCGATTAACCAAGCAAACTGGAACAGCTGGGCTAGGCTATTCTGCCAGTTCTAGTCACAGGAATCCTCATAAGCATCAACAGATTCCTTCAGCTTCAACCATGCGGCGTTTATCTTCGCTTTCAAACCACCGAGTCCGCATAACCTCCTCAGAAGGTGCCACCAATGTAATGGCTATGTTATTTCCCAAGCCGGAGTCTGCATGCGGTGAAGAAGAAAGAAGTCTTTGTTCCAAATCCCGCAGTGGAAGAGGAGGAACGAAGAATCAAGCAAGACGTCATCCGAATGATGTCAGGCATACGCATCATCGTTCATGATGAACATACCAACATATACACCCCAGACGATGATTGCCCAGACATAATGGCCATCATTCGGGATAGGGAGGATGATGACAATCCCTCCATCACTGCGGTCCACCTGGACTTTGCCCTTGCCAATTGGAACAGCATTCCTTGCATTGGTCGTCAAGGGTAAAGCGGACAGAAACTCTTTCTGCCCTGTAGATATAATAACTGCTCACTTTTCTCGCATAAAGATTAGCGGTTTATTTTGCCAAGATATGCTAACACCGTATGATCAACACATTTTATATATACTAAGTGAAAGCATATTTTGTTTCGGGACTCAATTTAGATGTGCTGTCATTTTACGACATGGTGCCTCTTCTCCACAAGGATTGTACCTTTGATGTAGAGATGAATTCAGCCTTGATGGATATACATGATGACATTGAGGTGCCTCCAGAAATTCAAGAATGGGTCAAAGACAGACCTAAACCCAACCTTGATCAAACCACTTCTTTCAATCTCGGAACCTTAGAAAGCCCTAAGTTAATCCAGATTGGTTCAGACCTTACCCCAAACCAACAGAATGACATGGTTATGCTATTAACCCAATTCCAAGATGTGTTTGCATGGTCTCACGAAGACATGGTGGGTTTGTCCACTGATATTGTCCTTCATCGCCTTCCCATTAAAGAAGGATTTAAGCCAGTCAAACAAAAGCTCAAGCGATTGAAACCTGAGTGGAGTTTAAAGGTGAAAGAAGAAATTATGAAACAATTTCAGGCTGGCATCATCATGGTGTCTACATATCCTGAGTGGATATCCAACATCATGCCCGTACCTAAACCTGGAGGGAAGGTGCGAGTTTACGTGGATTACCGGGACTTGAACAAAGCTTGCTTAAAAGATAGCTTTCCCGTGCCATTTATCCACATTCTCATTAATAATCTTTGCGTGTACGACATGTGTACCTTTCTTGATTGCTTTGTGGGGTACCATCAGATCATGGTTGCTGAGGAAGATCGTGAAAAAACTGCTTTCATCACGCCTTGGGGAACCTGTTGCTATAGAAGGTTGTCATTCGGCCTTATCAATGCCGGAGCCACCTATCAACGAGCTATGATGGCTCTTTTCCATGACTTAATGCACAAAGAGATCGAGATCTACGTGGATGACATCATTGTCATGTCCTGGAAGGAGGATAACCATATAGACCTTCTCAGGAAGTTGTTCAACAGGTTGCGTAAGTACAACATGAAGTTGAATCCAGCTAAATGCACCTTTGGTGTTATATCAGGCAAGTTGCTAGGATTTCTAGTCAGCCACAAGGGGATTGAGTTGGATCCTGCCAAAATCCAAGCCATCAAAGAAATGCCCATTCCTCAGACAGAGAAGAAAATACGGGGATTTTTGGGAAGAATCAACTTCATTCGCAGGTTTATCTCTCAACTCACAGCAACCTGTGAGCCAATCTTCAAGCTATTAAGGAAGAACTCCTCCATGAAATAGAATGATGAGTGTCAAAATGCCTTCCTCACAATCAAGAAACAGCTAGTCAAAGCTCCCGTTTTGGTACCACCCAGGGATGATGTTCCCCTATTTATGTACCTGTCCATAAATGATAATGTCATGGGCTGCATGCTGGGACAGAAGGACAATAGAGGCCAAGAATGAGCTATCTGTTACCTCAGCAAAAGGTTTATCAGCAGCGAACACAAGTACACTCTAATCGAAAAGTCGTGTTGTGCTTTAGCATGGGCTTCCATGAGGTTACATCATTACCTCCATGGTCACACAACCCATCTCATATCCCGCGTGGATCCTCTCAAATACGTGTTCAACAAACCCATGTTAAATTGCCGGCTGTCCAGATGGCAGTTGATCCTACAATAATTTAACATCGTATATGTGACTCAAAAGTCCATTGAAGGTCAAGGAATTGCAGATCAACTGGCCGCCGCACCTGCAGGGGATTTCAAACCCTTGGAAACATATTTCCCTGATGAAGAAATAATGACAGTTCAGCAACATCATCAATACGATACACGCCAAGCATGGAAGATGTATTTTGATGGAGCTTTTAATCTGGAAGGTTACGAGCCGGAGCAATTCTAGTATCTCACATTACGGGGAAGCGATATCCGTTGTCGCCAAATTACGGTTTATCGGCACCAACAATACTACCGAGTATGAAGGCGCTCTCATACGGGCTAAAACTTGCCCGCTCAATGGGCATCAAAGCGATTAATCGTCTTTGGAGATTCGGAATTGGTAATCGACAATCCACCGTAATCTATCAAACCAAGGAACTACATTTGCTACCCTACCATCAGTGAGTTTTTGAAGATGGCTTTGGAGTTCAAGAAATCTCCTTTCTACACATTCCTCGTAATAGGAATGACTTTGCGAGCACGCATTAGCAACTTTGGCCTCCTTGATTCAGTATATCGATAAGGAACACTTGCCAAGCGTCCATAATTTCCTAACCGCAAAGGCCCCACTTTGGAAATTACGTTGGAGAAGTATCGGATGAGCTACCTCCCATCCAACATCCTTGGTATCAGCATATCAAGGAATATCTGCGAGATGGATCTACACCCGCTGAGGCGAGCCTGACTGAGAAAAGGCGGATCCATCAACTTGCTATGAAATTCTACTTGAGTGGAGATGTGCTCTACAAAAGAGATGCAGGAATAGGTCTCCTCAGATGTTTAGACAAAGATCAAGCCCAAAGGCTTATGGATGAAATCCATGGTGGAGTCTGTGGCCCCCACATGAGTGGCCCCCTCTGTAAGACCCCAACTTTTTGAATAAAGATTAAATTTTCTCGAAATATATTTTTGAATATTATGGTGTGGATTTGATATAATGTTATAGTCGTGGGTAATATTTACAAATTTTGCAAAGTACGCAAGTTGTTATATAATATTCGATTGGTCGGGAAATATTCGTTTTAACAGGGAATATTCGTACAACGGCACAATCATTGGTGGACCCCCACAACGGAATTATTATCGGATTGAGAAAACGACAAAAATACTTTATGAAAATAACGACGGAAGTTTTACCGTTAACTGTTGAACTACCCGGTAGTAAAAATACAGTAATACGCGTGGTTGCATAGTAGCACACGGTATTGATTATTGATGCTTACGTGAGAAGTCACTCAGTTATACTCAATTATTGCTACAGTAATTGCTGCATCATATCTCTCATATTATTGATTCGATTATTGTCATAGTATCATCTGCATAATATATTATTTTATTAAATCAATAATTGAGACGACAAAGTTATACATATTATTAAATTACAATATTTACAATGTCTAGAAGTTCTGTCAAGGAGAGGTTTGGTCACCTAATTGCGCGCCAATAGGGAGAAATCCTTATTGGAAAGCCCTCTCTTTCCTGGGAACGACCTGGTTGATAAATATTGTGAGTTATAATATTAATGATGAATGTTATTAAAATTGAAGTTGTGTTCGGAGTTGAATTTGGAGACGCGGACGTGATATTTGAGTCCGGAACGATGAAATTAGTAAAAATAGTCTATAAACACAAAATTTTCCGAAATTCACTATTTGGTCAAAAAAGTCAACAGTTGACTTTTTCGGGAAAAGTCAAACTTCAAAATTTCAAAATTTATAGTTTTGATAAAAATGGTTTCATTGTGTTGGAATTAATTGTGTTAGTGAAAATCGACAATTATTTCGATAATAATTGATGTCCTGGAGGTTATATTGACTAATGAATTATTTAACCTGGGATAAATGAGCAATTGATTGCTATTATTTCACATGATTATAACTATTTGTTCACATGTGTATACTATTGTTTCACATTCTTGTTACTATTAGGGGAGTTGGTGCAAGATTGATAATACTTGCATGATTAAGTTAAAAATGGAGGTATAGATGGAGGTACTATACTGTAATTCGTATTTTCACATGTCTAGAACTATTGATTCACATAATTTACTATTGAATCACATTATTTACTATTAGGGGAGGTAGTGCAAGTTTGATAATACTTCCATGACTAAATTAAAAATAAAGGAAAAGTTGGAGGCATTGTACTGTAATTTTTCGAGCCCCAAAACGTCTGATTATCGAAACTATATTTTTCTATAAATAAAGCTCATTCTTCCTTCATTTCTCACCAATTCACAAAAGCTTTAGAGCGATTATTATAGAGAGAAATTATAGAGAGAAAGAAGAAGAGAAGTCTGCTACCTCACTATTCAAGTTTTTCCAAGGTAGGGAGTATTATTTCTTTCTTATCCATGAAGAGAACTTCTGTTAGTCCATTCTTTATTATTCTGTTGGAATAACTCAGTATACACTGCCAATACCCTATACTTGGTGAAATTCTTTTGTTGTTCCATTCTTTATTATTACTCATTTGGAATATCCTGCGTCGTGCTTTTTACGCCAAACTCGGTTCCGCTTTTTTATTATTCATTGGAATATCCATGCATGCGTTTCTGTGGGACCGATTCCGCCTTTTATTATTCTATTGGAATATCCCGTCTGTGCATTTTACGCCGGACTTGATTTCGTTATTTATTATTTTGTTGGAATAACCTGCCTGTGCGGTCTATCGCATGCCTGGTGATTTCTTTTGTTATTCCATTCCTTATTATACTCAGTTGGTTAAAGTTTTGACTTCTATACTCCATGAAATTTGTGGAATATCCTTGATATTTGTTCTTCATCTAGTATCTTTTCATGGAAATATTCTTCTGAGCATTATTGAATTTTACTCTACAAAGCAGTATCATGTTGACAATTTGAACGTTATTAGTTCCTGGATAAAATAATTCTTGAACTTGTTTTATTGAATTCTTATATCATTGTCATCATCCTCATGTTTATATTTTGTTGAAAGTCATATGTGGCCTATAATGCATAGATGGACTTGGTATGATTATGACCAGGGATTATTCAGTATAATCATGACCGTAAAGTTACAAATGATGTGGTAAAAGTCCTCATTGGCCCGTAGTGCATTGATGGACAGTTGTTGGCATGATCATGACCATTAATGAATACACAAATATTCTTGGCCCGTAGTGCATGGATAATTATGGTCGTGATACTAAAGAATATCCTTGGCCGTAGTGCAGGGGTGATTTGATGATTTGAATTATTTATTAAGCTGAGTCCCAGCGATAAAAGTGATGAAAAACCTTTTAAATCATAAAAGATAGTAGATTTTATTGTCTACTTGACTCTTTTAATGGATTGCTTGTTCCGCTGCAGTTAAACTTGATGGTTGTTATATTGTATCAGTTTAACACTGTTGAAGGCTAATGATAATATATTCTGCATTATCTTAGTCATAATATTTCCTACTAGGCTAGTTGAGCTCACCCTTTTACTTTTATTGTTCTCTTTAGGAAATGAGAACATAGCAGGGACTAGTCGGGGAACGGAGTGACGGACTAGATGATAGCACTAGTAGTCCTCACTATTCAGTGAAATAGTGGAAAATAAATGTAATAATATTGAATTTGAGTTTGTATATTGTCTAGACGACAATATTTGTATTAAAACTCACAGCTTATGTTTTGTCGTACTTTACACAACAGTTGTATAATTAAGTTGTATTTGTATTCTGTACCATGTATTTGGTGACTCAGAATAGGTGATGTATACCTATTTTGGGGGTGTCACACCCTCCTTGTCAAGAAAGTCCTCAGGACGGGACATTATTGGCTATCTCTCAAAGCTGATTGCGATGACCACGTCAGGAGATGCTATCAGTGCTAGATTCATGAGAATGCTATCCACGCCCCTCCACGGGAACTCCACAATATGAGTTTGCCTTGGCCCTTCGCAATGTGGGGAATGGACGTGATTGGGCCCATTGAGCCTAAAGCCAGTAATGGACACCGGTTTATCTTCACCATGATCGACTACTTCACCAAGTGGGTAGAAGCAGCCTCCTTCCCCAGGGTTACTAAAGAAGTCATCATTTCTTTCATCAGAAATAATGTCGTTTATCGATATGGACAACCAGAGGTGATTGTGTCAGACAATGTCAAGAACCTCAACAACAAAATGATGGAGGAATTATGCATTAAATTCCACATAAAACATCTTAACTCTGTCATCTATCGTCCGAAGATGAATGGTGTTGTTGAAGCGGCTAACAAAAACATCAAGAAGATTATGCAAAAGATGTCCGCCAACCACAAAGATTGGCCTGACCTATTGCCTCTGACTCTGTTAGCCTACAGAACCTCAATGCGCACTTCCACTGGGGCAACCCCTACGCATTAACCTATGAGATGGAAGCAGTATTCCCCATAGAAGTTGAAATGGAATCCCTCAGAGTGTTGATAGACGCTTAGCTGGATGAAGACCAATGGGTACAAGACAGGTATCACCAATTGTCTCTAATAGACGAAAGGTGAACCGCGGCTATCTTCCATGGTCAGTTATATCAACAAAGGATCGCCAGATCCTATAACAAAAAAGTCCGGCTATGGCAGTTTAAACAACATGACTTGGTTTTGAAGAAGATTCTTGACAACCAAGATCAATCTAAGGGAAAATTCGCTCCTAACTGGGAAGGCCCGTTTGTTGTCAAAGAAGTATTGACAGGGGGCACTCTCAGATTACAAGAAATGGACAGCGATGAATTTCCACAACTCATTAACTCAGACGCCGTGAAACGGTACTATGTCCAAAAGTAATTCATAAACATCACAGTGCAGAACCATCGGATCACCACCATTCTGGTTCTTTAACCCTTTACCACCTACAACTTTTCTACACTTTGCCCCTCAGGGAAACATACATTTCAAGCCAGCAGCCTGGCTCTCCTTTGCGTTCCTATGACTTAGGTCATCCCACCGCAGATTGAACCTATCGCGCTTGTAGTTTGGCTACCCATACATGGGATCAAACTTCTCATACCTATAGTTTATCCTCAACCTAGGATTAAACTTTCTCCTCCCCGCACTCTGACCTGCACATGGGATTACGCTTTTCGTCTCACCCTGAGGGGCGAACTACATCGACCTGATCTCCTCTTCAATAGGAGTACATAGGCAACCATTTCATATGGCCCGGTCGCAATAAAACAAAAACAACAAAAACATTTCTACCCTTACAAAAACAAAAACAACAAAAACATTCCTACACCATTTCTACCATATACAGCGTTGAACCTCTTACACCACGTTTGAACTATGCAGACCTGATCTCCTCTTCAATAGGAGTACGTAGGTAACCATTCATGGTGCGGTCTCACCCCCTACCAAAACATAAACCCTTGTCAATTGGTATTGGGATCATCCTTCAATCCACTACATTTCATTCGGCTTCAGACCAAAGGGATGGAATTACCTGAACTCCTCCCAAATAGAAGATTCGGCGACCATCTAAGCTGAGGTCATACCTTGAAGAGCAACACCAATCCATAAGAGGTGGAATTAATTAGGCTTCTCCTAAATAGAAGTACTGGTGACCATCTGTGGTGCGGTCAATATTAGAGAGGAAAGCCACACTCCTCTCCACATTTTCATCCGTAAACCAAATCCCCAAGACACCGAGAGATGGTAGGGATACGAGAGATCGATGATCCATTATGAACTATCCAGAGACAACTCAATGTCCATCCACCCAGGAGGAATTCAGAATACATCAAGACCACACGCCCTGAAGCAACAGGCAAAATATCAAGAAAGTAGGCATATCTAAAAGGGAAGTGATCCAAAAATATATTTCCCTGTCATATATATAAAGTTGTTTGATATATACAATGTAAATTGTACATGACAAAATGGCTAAGCTAGTCTGTGCAGGAAAATACAAGCTCATCTACAAGTCAGGGTATATGCGAGCTAACAAGCCCAACATGGCGTCCCTCTCAGAGGATGGAGGTGAAGCTGTGGTCTTCTGTACGAGAATATCCACACGACCCAACAGATCTGCAGCCATCTGCATGGTGACCATATGGTCATCAATATATGTGCTCATCTCTGTGATCATGCCAGTGGTAAGGACCCTCACTAAGCGAGATTATCTGTGATTTCCACCACATCCCGGCAGATATAGCATTATCCTCGCTTTCGACTATCATCTGCGCGTCTCGGTCGACATCGACCTCATCTCGCTCAACAAATGCGACATCTCTGCATGAATGCTAATGCCTCGTCTCTCTCTAATAGAGTGCAAGGTCTCCCATCAAGGCGGCAACAACATCATAGATCGAGCATGATCTCTCTCAAAGGTCATCAGATGAAGACTCTGCTCTAGGTACTGTGTCGAGTGATGAATCACAACAGTACTGGTACTAGGAGAATCCAGAAGAAATGTTGGTAACCCAGCAACGGGCTCCTTCTCGATGTATGAATCTATGTCCTCCATGGGCTCTACAT
This sequence comes from Panax ginseng, assembly GCA_020205605.1. Taxonomy (NCBI): domain Eukaryota; kingdom Viridiplantae; phylum Streptophyta; class Magnoliopsida; order Apiales; family Araliaceae; genus Panax; species Panax ginseng. The sequence continues at coordinate 130,398,778 of CM035136.1, read as the reverse complement.
CATCTGACTCACTATCCGGTACTGGGGACACTACCGCCATCGATAAAATCTTTGTCTCCATCCATGCGGAATACTATGCAGAACAACCTGGATGACTGATAGAAAAAGAAGCTATCTCACGCTGATCCCAACAAGCATACATGTGGGATCGGTCCTCTGCTGAGAGATATCGAGAAGCTGAACGCTGACCTATCGCCCCCTCGAAAGGATAAAAGTCCTGAAACTGGTCAAACTGTGACATTATGGCCAATGGGTGATAAGTAGTGACACCTCTCAAACCAGCCAGAGGGAGGTAGTCCATGCCCGGAGCGTGAGTAATGAAGCTGTATGGTGAGCTAAGCCCCGAACACGGCAATATACTAAAAGGATCTCTGATATCTGCCAAAAATGTGGACCAGGACAGAGCATCTATACACTCCGATGGCTGAAAAGGTGTTGAGATGAACATGACCAACTGGTGATACAAATGAATATCTTTGGCCTGTAGTGCAAAGATGAATATTTGATTAAAGATGTATATTGATTGTTGTTACAGGGATAAAATATTGATGATGGACTTTTAAATCTTAGAAGATAGTAGAACTCATTCTCTACTGACTCTTCTAATGGATTGTTGTTTCCGCCGCAGCTTGTTGATCTAAAACTTGTTGGCTATTATATTTTATCGATTTTTCCTCGTTGAAGACTAACGATAATTTGTTGTATATTATCTTAGTCATAATATTCTTTATCGGGCTAGTTGAGCTCACCATTTTCCTTTTGTTCCATTTTTCTCGGGAGGTGAGAACATAAGCGAGAACTAGTTGGGGTACGGAGTGATGGTTCTAGAAAGATGTTTTAGCGATTCTCACTATTTACGTAAAATAGTGTTTGAATAATTATAACGAGGACTTATTTGAGTGTGGATATTGTCTAGAAGACAATATTTGTATTTAAACTCACAAGATGTATGTGTTGTCGTATTTTGCTTACGATAATTGTATTTTTGAAGTTGTAGTTTGCTTTACATATCATGTATTTGGCGACTTCGTAATGGGTGTTGTATACCTATTTTGGGGGTGTCACAGCTTGGTATCAAAGCTTAGGATATGGTCTCCAGCGAGATCGGGAATAGAACTAGGAGGGAGAGATGAGTAAATCCTTCGCTAGTGTGTCTTATCTAAGCTTATTTGTTGGTCACTCATAATATAGGGATATTATGTGATATGTTAATTTGTTTAATTAAACCTTGTTTTATTGCAGTATTTAAGAATGGCCGCTGAGAACGTTAACAATGGAGTGTATGAGACTGTGGAACAACCTTTAATTATAAACCAGGAGAACGTGCAACAGGAAGGCAATATCCTCCTGTAAACAACACTACCGAGCAAACGATGAATGATGGAATGTTTAGGAGCTTTTTGCGCTTCATAAAAACCGCATTTAGGAGACTCGTGCACAAAATACGGTAGAAATGATAAGAATGCGCTGGCTTGTCACAAACCAAGCGCCAAGGAGTTAGGACCACCGTAATTTAAGGGAAAGCCGGATCCGATCATGACGGAAACGTGGGTCAAGCAAATTACCAAGATATTCGATGTCTTGGGATGCACGGAGGAATAGAAGGTTTCATTCGCCACCTTTATGTTCCGCGGTGAGGCGTATTCTTCGGTGGGAGTCTCATGAAGCGTGCTGACCAAATTGCATACTCAAAGATGTCTTGGGAAACGTTTAAAAACTATTCAATGACAAGTACTTTCCTGAAAGTATTCGTCATATGAAGGAGGTGGAGTTTATCAAACTGGAACAAAACAACATGACGGTGTCCCAGTACGAGGTGAAGTTTGCAGAGTTATCCAGGTTTGCACCTCATTTGGTCGAAAATGAGGAACGAATGACGAGGATGTTTCTGAGAGGTCTAAAGCTTAGATTCTGTAAATATCTTATATCTCATAAATTTTCTTTATATTCAGATGTTGTAAACAGGGCTCAATTATTAGAGCGAGATAATGAGTATGTTCAACCGAGGGACCACAATTAGGGTCATACCGGTGACAGCAGTCATCAGAGCGATGATAACGAACGAGGATGGAAAAATACGAACAAAGGCGGTAACCAGTCGGGTGGTCATCGTGGCTATGATAATAGGAGAGGTGAGTCAAGTGGAAATTTCGTAAATGAGATTCAACAATGATGGGAAGACATCAACAAAGACAGACCAAAGACCAACAACAAATTCTAGGGGATGAGAACGACCGCCAGTTAGATGTTACAAATGCGAGAAAGAGGGACATATCAGCCCAAACTGTCCACAACAATCCAAGGTATGTTACAACTATGGAAATGAAGGCCACATAGCTCGGGATTGTTCTTTAGCAAAACCAAGTTCAACGGGGATGGTGACTCCAAGGGCTGTCCCGGATAAGTCGAAATCAGCGGTTCCTGGAAGAGCGTTTGTCGTGACTGGCCAAAACGCGAGGAACCCGAACGAGGTGATTACGGGTAAGCTAATCTTGAACTCTTGCGAAGTTTATACCTTACTAGATACCGGTTCTACCCATTCTTTTATCTCTCCTGCTTGTGCTCAATGTTTAAACTTGACTCCGGAGAAATTATACTTTGATTTATCAGTGGAGACTCCATTGGGTGAAACTTTCGTTACATCCACGGTTTATAAATCTTGCATGATCCAAGTTGGCACTATCACATTACCTGTTGATCTTATATCTTTAAAGATACTTGCTTTTGATGTGATTTTAGGAATTGATTGGTTAACCACTCATCATGCCAAAATTGATTATTTTCGTAAGGTTGTTAGTTTTTATATTCCTAACCAACTTGTCATACGAATTCAAATAACTAAACCACTAAAATCAGTCACTATCATATCAAGCCATAAAGCTATTCGTTTATTGAAAAATGGATGTCAAGCTTTCTTAGCCCATGTTATGAATTTGAACAAAGACAAGTCGATTTGAATAATATTTCATTGTTAGAGAATTTTCCGATGTATTTCTGAAAAACTTCCCGCCTCTACCCCGAGCGTGATGTTGAATTCTTTATTGACCTTGAAATGGGTACAAAACCCATTTCTAAAACCCCATATCGAATGGCTCCTATTGAACTTCGAGGAGTTAAAAGTCCAACTACAGAATTGTTAGACATAGGTTTCATTCGGCCCCTAAGTACATCTCCTCGGGGTGCTCCTGCTTTATTCAGTAAAGAAGAAAGACGGGAGTATGCGACTTTGTATTGACTACCGAGAATTAAACCATGTCACCATCAAAAATAGGTATCCGCTATCTCGCATTGATGACCTCGCTCGACCAAATTGCAAGGAGCACAATTCTTTTCAAAGATCGATCTTAGATTCGGATATCATCAAATTAATTAAAACCGAGGATATTCCAAAGACTACCTTCGAACTTGGTACGGCATTATGAATTCTTAGTCATGTCTTTTGGATTGACTAATGCTCCTGCTGCTTTCATGGATATGATGAACCGTGTATTCAAGGAATATTTGGATCAGTTTGTTGTTGTCTTTATTGATGACATCCTCATCTATTCCAAAAGCCGTGAAGATCATGAGCACCATTTAAAGCTGATACTTGAAAGGCTTCGTGAAAACAAACTTTATGCCAAGTGAAGAAATATGAGTTCGCTTGAGGAAGTAGCATTCCTTGGGCACGTGGTGTCAAAACATGGAGTATCTGTCGACCCGCGAAGATTGAAGCAAAGACAAAGTTGGGAGCAACCAAAGTCGGTGGCCAAAGTGTAGCTTTCGGGCTTAGGCCGGTTATTATCGGAGATTCGTGGAAGGATTTTCTTGAATCGCTACTCCGTTAACTCAGTTGACTCGGAAAGATACAAAATTTGTATGGAACGAGGAATGCGAGAAGAGTTTCCAAGAGCTCAAGAGGAGACTCATTTCGGCACTGCTCGCAATACCATCTGATACGGATGGATTTGTTATATACAGCGATGCTTCAGGCAAAGGGTTAGGATGCGTTCTCATGTAACATGGGAAAGTCATAGCCTATGCCTCACGATAACTCAAAGAATATGAGAGGAATTATCCAACTCATGATCTAGAGTTGGCAGCAGTCGTATTCGCGTTGAAAATTTGGAGACACTAGTATGGGGAGAAAGTGGAGATTTATACGGACCATAAAAGCCTCAAATATTTCTTCACCCAAAATGAACTCAACATGCGGCAACGACGTTGGCTTGAACTATTGAAAGATTACGATCACACTATTCAATATCATCCTGGAAAAGCGAACGTAGTAGCTGACGCATTGAGTAGAAGATCATATGCGAGTACGAGTGCGATATTGTTAATGCAAAGGCCCATTCTGTATGACTTGCAAAGGATGGAGGTAGAATTAAAGACTCTAGGGACCCACATGATGATGGCGAATATATGAGTAGAACCGACTTTAATCGATAAAGTTAAAGCTGCTCAAGCTACGGACCTGGAGCTGATACGTATGAAGAAGAAAGTGCAAGAAGGAGCTATTCCAGAAGTGAGAATCGATGAAGAAGGAATACTTAGATTCAAATCCAGACTTTGTGTTCCTAACGATTCTGACTTGAAGCATAGAATCATGATGGAGGCACACAACACCTCGTTTGTAATCCATCCTGGGAGTACCAAAATGTATCATGATATTCGACATACATTTTGGTGGAACAATATGAAGAGAGAGATCGCGGAGTTTATCTCGAGGTGTTTAACTTGTCAACGTGTAAAGGCGGAGCATCAAGTGCCAAAGGGTCCATTACAACCACTTGAGATTCCCAAATGGAAGTGGGAACACATTACTATGGATTTCTTTACAGGTCTTCTCAAAGTTTCTCAAGGCATAGATGCGATTTGGGTTATTGTTGATAGATTAACCAAGTCTGCCCATTTCTTACCGATACGTGAGACTTATTCCCTTGAACGTCTTGCTCGCATATACGTGAATGAGATTGTGAGATTGCATGGCATGCCAATATCTATAGTTTCGGATCGTGACCAAAGATTCACTTCACAATTTTGGGTTAGCTTGCAGAAAGCTATGGGCACGGATTTACGATTCAGTTCGGCATACCATCCTCAAACGGACGGACAATCAGAGAGGACTATTCAAACCCTTGAAGATCTATTAAGACTTTGTGTCCTAGATTTTAAAGGAAGTTGGGATAAGTACTTGCCACTGGTGGAATTCTCCTACAACAATAGTTATCAAGCAAGTATAGGCATGGCTCCATTTGAGGCATTGTATGGACGAAAAGTGTCGCTTCTCGAGATCTTTGGGACGAGGTGGGAGAAACAACGTTGTTGGGACCGTAATTAGTACGCATGACTACGTAAAAGATCCAAATGATTCGACAACGATATACAAAGCGGCACAAGATCGACAAAAAGAGTTATGCGGATCTTCATCGAAAAGACGTGGAATTTTATATCGGGGATCATGTATTGTTATGTGTTGCACCATGGAAGGGAGTTACAAGATTTGGGAAGAGAGGAAGCTCAATCCACGATTTGTTGGTCCATTTGAGATTCTTGACCGAATAGGAAATGTGGCCTATAGACTCGCATTACCTCCAAGTATGTCTCGTGTTCATAATGTTTTTCACATATCCATGCTTCAGAAATATGTGAAAGACCAAACCATATTATTGCGTTAGAACCAGACGAGATAGCCGAAGATTTAACGTACGAAGAAGTACCTGTTAAGATCTTGGATAGGAAAGAGCATGTCCTACGCACCAAGGTTATACCACAAGTTAAGGTTTTATAGAGAAACCATGATATTGAAGAAATGACCTGGGAGTTGGAATCAAAAATGAAAGCGAGGTATCCTCACCTTTTCGAAACACCAGGTACGTATGTCAATTTCGAGGAGGAAATTTCATAAGGAGGGGAGGTTGTAAGACCCCAACTTATTATAAATAAAATTGAATTTCCTCTAATTATATTTGTGAATAATAAGGTATTAATTTGATATAATTCTCTGGTTATGGGTGAAATGTGCAAATTTTGCAAAATATGCAAGTCGTTATAAAATAATCATTGTTGTTTGGAATATTCGTTTGGTCGTGGAATATTCTTGTTGTCATGAATATTCGTATTTACGACGGCTAGCGATCATTTGTGGACCCCATAATGTAATAATCCGCTTATGAAGAAAACGACAAGTTTGAGTTTTTATAAATAACGACGTAGTTGTTACCGTTAACACTGTTGGAATACCCGATGGTTAAAATATAGTAATACGCGTGGATGTACAGTATTGATGAATTATTGATCCTTACGTAAGAAGGCACTACTCAATAATTGTTACGGTATTTACTGTTCAATATTTTATTTTATTGATTCAATAATTGCTGCGTTGATATTTTATATTATTGTTGTTTCAATAATTGTCATCGCACAAGATTTCCCATTATCGGATCAATAATTCATATTATTTGAATAATATTATTAGATAACATTATTGACAATGTCTAGAAAGTTCATCAAGGAGAGGTTTGGTCACCTAATCATGCGCCAATAAGGAGAAATTCTTATTGAAAGCCCCTCTTCCTCGAACTACCGTGGTTGTCATAAATGTGATTCTCAGTAATATTATTTGTGAATAATTAATTATTGATTCATATGATAAGGAAATATTTATTTTATATGGATATCAATGTTGGATATATTTATTGTGGTTAAAAATGAAGGAGTTAATGTTGAGGTGTTTTATCAAGATTTTTGTTTGAATGAAGGTATTAAAAATTAAACTAGTGTTTTTGAGATATATTGTGTGAGTTATAATTTTTAATCCCAACCGCTGGATCGTTGTAATTTTTTGGAGATGTTATACATATATAAGTTGAGTATATGTCTACAAATTTTGAACCGTTAAAAATGAACGTATGATTTGTTATGAATTTTAAGATGTGACTGATTCAGAAATTAGGTTTATAAATGATTTTGGTGGAAAATTCTAGAATTGAGTGGGCCCCACTTGTGGTTGGTGAAGGAATGTGCTGAATTTATTTCAAATGTGGTGGGTGGTAGTAGTAGCAGGTAAAGCCATCAGGTTGCAGGTCAAGTCTGCTAACATTTTCCTATAAATAGAGGGCTAAGTTAGAGTTGAAAATCACACCAGAAACAAGTTTTCTCTCTTTCTCTCTAGATTATTGAGTGTATTTTGTGAGTATTTAGACACTTTGTGAGTTTCTATTCATCAGTGCAAGTTTTCTTCAGCCTTATACCGATATTCCGATCAGAAGTACTGATATTTTGAGGTAAGGGATGTTATTTTCTTCATATATGATATTATTTCTTCAATATCATTATGCCGAAGTATTGATCTGAATTTTTATCAAATTTGGAACTTTTTGTGTCGGAGTTACTATTCACGTATACGGTATTATTCACGAATACGGCACTATTCACCGAAAAATGAAATTTTCTTCTTTTTGTCCAAGATGTCTTATGGTTACTATCTTTGATTGTATCCATGTTTTGATCTTTATTTTTAAATTCTGCTTCAAAATTGGTATTTATGAAGTATTATTGATCTTGGATAAACCTGCATATATCTGAATCCCTACTATTTGTCCTTCCGTTTCAATTGGATTTGTTTTCTTTAAAATATTTTTCATCATCCTCAGGTCCTAAATGATGATATTACTAAATATCTTCTACCAGTAGTGCAAAGATAAATGATTAATCGATGAATATCTTTGGCCCAGTAGTGCAAAAAAATGAACAGTGTTGAGATGAACACGACCAACTGGTGATACAAATGAATATCTTTGGCCCGTAGTGTAAAGATGAATATTTGATTAAAGATGTATATTGATTGTTGTTACAGGATAAAATATTGATGATGGACTTTTAAATCTTAGAAGATAGTATAACTCATTCTCTACTTGACTCTTCTAATGGATTGTTTGCTTCACTCAGTAGTTGTTGATCTAAAACTTGTTGGCTATTATATTTTATCGATTTTTTCTGTTGAAGACTAACGATAATTTGTTGTATATTATCTTAGTCATAATATTCTTTATCGGCTAGTTGAGCTCACCCTTTTCCTTTTTGTTCCATTTTTCTCGTGAGGTGAGAACATAAAGCAGAACTAGTCGAGGTACTGGAGTGATGGTTCTAGAAAGATGTTTTAGCGCCTCTCACTATTTCGTAAAATAGTGTTTGAATAATTGTAACGAGGACTTATTTGAGTGTGGATATTGTCTAGAAGACAATATTTGTATTTAAACTCACAAAGATATATGTTGTCGTATTTTGCACGATAATTGTATTATTGAAGTTGTAGTTTGCTTTCTGTACCATGTATTTGGCAACTCAGAATGGGTGTTGTATACCTATTTTGGGGGCGTCACATAAACCACACATACAGCATGATCGAACTCCCAGTGAACACTCTTGTTGGATAAGTGCAACAATAGGATGCTGACCGCATGGTCTCTGCTACAATCATAAGTACAATGGTACAACCCTCTCTAAGAGCTCTCACAGCCATGATGACACCTATGTCTAACTCATCCATATATCGTGGCATATAGACATATGACATTATGCATAGCAGTAGTACATCAACCCTGGCCAAACGCCAATGATCCTCCGGTGCGGTAAAATCCCCAAAATATCGTGAATAGCTATCCTCCGAGCCAAATTTGTCGTACAAAAAATGTTGGGATATCACGTGGCTAGATGTCAGCTCATCCTGTACTACTCTACGCCGAAATCCAGTGAGAATCATGAATCATCTACTCATGTCTCCCAAAGCTAGGTGCACGCAAGGTCTGTCTAAAGGCAGCATCATCAATCGTGCATATTCCTCTAGAGTAGGAGTCAACTCGTGGGTCCCGAATCAGAAAACCTGCCTATCCGGTATCCAATGCTCTAACATCCCGTCTACAAACCCTGCGAGAACCTGAAACGTCAATAAGGTCATGGTATGTTACAACAAATGATCTACAGTCACCCTGTCTGGTGGTGACATACTATCGTACCACGATCGCATACCCAATGCCACCAATGACGGTGGGGTATGATCTATACGGCTAACTGTCGAGGAAGACATCTTCGCGGGCCATGTAATAAGACCATCCAGGGGTCAATGCCGAATATCTCTGGACATGCATACATATGCATAACATGATACATGCATAACAGATAATGGATGGCAATATGATATAGAGAATGGAAAAACTGTGCATACATTCCTAAGTATATCATCATCTAATACATCATCTCTATACAGCTACAAATACAGGGAAATGGGGCACAAATGCCCTACTACTAATAGAGGCCTATCAAAAGATATAGCGAAAATGGGGCACAACCACCTAATATCTAACAGAGGCCTATCAAAAGATATAACGAGAATATACATCAGAAGAAGACAATGGTGTCGTTGTCCACATCATCAATCCTGTCCACCTGATGTAACTCCTCCTGAGTCACTGGATCTCTATCAACAGGGATATTAGGCCTATAAAGAGGAGGATCTGCGCCGGCAAAACCGAATGGGTCATCTGAGGGGCCAACGCCTGAGCTGGAAGGAACAAATGAAGCCGCCTCTGCTGGATCTCTGCCCAAATGCCAGATAAATATATGTGCCTGGTCCAACTGCCGGGTCAAACTATCAATCTGGGTCATATGAGTCGGATCTCGGACACAAGCTATCCAATCTGTCATCATCAAGGATCCTGGAACCATATCCCCCATAAACTGAGTGGCACGGGATTGAGCTCCAATGGTGCGAGGAGACTACCACCGCTGGAACGTCTCCTGGGTACATGGACCCTTTGACAATGCAAAACCGTCAACCCCCAACAATGGGATATCAGTGACGGGTGACTGTGATACAGGCCAATGACGCCTGACAGGAGGCAAGATCGGCATACGGATCTCCCCTGTGGTGCTCCTAATAGCACGCTCTCCTAAATAGAGCTCCCAGCCTCCATCTGTGAAGAGAGGAACTCTCCTGGTGGAAATCAAGTACTCGACTCCAGTCGGGTACCCATCCTCAAAGCCGATGGTCAAGTGTTCCCCTGAATAGGGAATCCATGTGATGGCGTTAATATCGGCAACTCCACCAATGCACGGCAGCGGTGGTGAAGCCCTCACCATGTGGACCTCCTAAGAAATAGAATGGTGCCATCGTCGTCCTCGTGGATAGGTATCTAAACCTAACACACTCACAGGACGCAAGCATAGGAGCCTCTCATAGGCCCAAAACTGCCAACACAATGGCAAAATATCTGCTATCAGTAAACAGTCTTAATCTTTAAATGGGAAATAACAAGAGAAATACTCACCAGCAAAAATGGGTAAAAGCCTAGCCAAGCCTCGATCAAACCCTGTGAGCGCATACGCATGCCCCGGAGAAAATAGGCAAAGGTATAGGAGCCCCAATCATACTCTCCAATACGGTCCACATCACGTGTGGCGCTGATCAAAGTGAAAGACACCGTAGAAGAGTTATCTGCTATGAAGCACCCTCGAATGATCATCAAGAACAATCGCCGCAGAACGCGATCCCTGATTCTGACATCATCAGGCATGGGCTCACTCAAAAGCCCGCTCATAGCATCTACGCTTAAAGGACCTAAACGGATAGTCCCGCGCTTTGAGTGCCTCCGCGAACTCCTAACAAGAATCGACTAAAGAGGGGGTAATATTCGCCATGCAAGGCAATCGCCCCTCCAAACTCCATACCGTGATAAATCGCCAATCCATCTGGCCATCATCGCCGCAATCCAGCAGATGGAGTGACTAAGTCTGATGAAACCATCGCTCAGAAAATGCCCAGAGGTAACCCCAGGGACAACGACAGGGAAGGATGGAGAAGAATGCCCCAAATCCCCACTCATGCACTATCGCTCTATAGTCAGGATGAAGCGCCTGGTATATGGAGTGAATGCTGAACCAGTTCCCTCGAGGCTGTGTAAAACCCAGAACCTATATGAAATGCAGATCAACATCAAAACCCTTTGCTCCTCAACAATAGGAAAGAAGGAAGATCAAAGTCTAACGCCATACCTCATTAGCATGCAAATACATCGATGGATGTCTGCTCAAATCACCCAACAGCTCTGGGTTTGCCACCTGAATACTCGGGAGTTCCCTACGAGGGACATGTGTAGCAGGAGCGGGATCCTCAATCGGAATATCCGCCTCCTCATCCTCGACGTCGTCCCGCACATCTACCCGACAGATTTAATCACGACCTCCACCAACCGACAAGGTCATTCGACAGTAATCTGGATGAGGCACTTCGAAGCCCTCCGCCAGACGCCGTAAGTGGTCCTGTGGAACCGCTTCATACCGATCCAGATCCATAATATCCGGACAACAAGTCTCCAAATCACCTCAAAAAGGGTGTGGTATTTCCTTACCTGAAGTTTTATAGAATGCATTTTATGACTATATGCATGCATGCATTTACTTTAACATACAATAAAGTTAAAATGCATGACTACCCAATGCCTACATTTTGAAAAATTTAGCCATAATCCCCTTTGAAAATGGGACTATCCACATGCACATAGGCATGTCTAGGTGGCCATTCAGTAGCACACCTGCCTAAAAGTCATATACACAATATATGCATTAAAAATCAAAATCATCCATGCATAAGGTTAACCTTAATATCAGGAGTACTTTGCCTTTCTACCTTTGCTCATTGGACCTCAAATAGGACAAAAAATAGCAGAAAAAGGTGCCAATTTGACTGTCTCAAAAGTTAAATATTTTTACATCATTATGTTCAGCATGGTTTAATAATAACATTTACTATGTTGAATATTTTTTATCAAGTCATTTGTGCATACATAATTACTACTATGTGTTTAGATGCATTTCATGCTATAACTCAAAATCCAACGGATAAAAACTGGAAAAAATACATGCATACGTTACCAGGATAGTGCAGAACACTTGTACGGTGACAGAATTTGCAGAAAATAGCCCGAACTCAGCAGATCTGAAGGAGGCTCACGAATTTCCCTTCGCGCGTAAAGCTGAAAATGACTTGTGAGACCAACCTGCTGGATTTTATCATCCACGGTTGGCCGCAGGCTCACCTGCGGCTGCAGGAGGTGCACCTGTGGCACCCCTATGTGGGTCTCACCCCTCTGGCTCGGTCTAGTTTGAGTTGCAAAGGAGTTCTTACGGACTAAAAAGGTCAAATCGAGAATAAAAACGCCACGCGATTGAGCAAAATAGCATACAATCCTGGCCTTCTCAGGTAAAACCTTGAGTGTGCACATCAATCATTGGTAGTCACCCGAACATGAGGTATACTCTGCCAATGATCTCATTTGTTACAAACCACATCCGGCAATACCTTATACAGGTCCGATGCCGCCACTCCGGGTCATTACCCTAAATGAGTCCCCGACGGGGGTTACAATGTGAGTCCCCGACAGGGGTTACAACGTGAGTCCCCGACGGGGGTTACAACATGTGCTCATCCATTGACACACAAATCAGCGAAGGTCAAGCAGCCTTGACATCATGATAACCGTTGGAAGCAAACCCAACAGAGCATCGGAAACCATCCGAGGACCAGTCACTGCTACACACATCAGTGATGGTTACAACGTGTGTCCCCAATGGGGGTTACAACGTGAAGCCCCAGCAGGGGATTACAACGTACATTTAAGCCGTTGACACGCATATCAGCGAAGGTCAAGCAGCCTTGACGTTACCTCAGCCGATAACAATTAAACCTATTAGAGCTCTAGATCTATTCGAGGCTTTCATGCTCGATTACTCATATTCCCCCAGCAGATCCCCGGCGGGGGTCACAATGCAATGTTCCATTGATTCACACATCAGCGAAGGTCAAGCAACCTTGACGATCTACTCACGAGTCTCGTACCTGATTCACATCGTCAAATGAAGGTCAAGTAGCCTTGACGAAGATATTCTATGAGATGATTTTTCAAATTGGTTGATTCATATATCGGTGAAATACACGTCAACGAAGGTCAGGCATCGCTGACAGCATTTGATGTTGGCAGTAAATCCAACAGAATCTTGACATGTCCTGGCGATACCAACTAGGAAAGGTCAATGTTATCAAAGAGGATAAATGATGTAATATGTTATATGTGACGCCCCCAAAATAGGTATACATCACCCATTCTGAGTCGCCAATAACATGGTACAGAAATAACTACAACTTTATTGTTACAACATATAAACTGTGAGTTTAAATACATATATTGCCATCTAGACAAATCCACATACAAATAAATCTTCATCATAATTATTGATACATTATTTTACAAAAATGGTGAGGACTTCTAAACAACTCTCTAAAACCATCATTCCATATCCCGACTCGTACTCGCTACATTCTCGCCTCCTGAGAAGAAAAATGGAACAAAAAGGAAAAGGGTGAGCTCAACTAGCCCAGTAAAGAATATTATGACTAAGATAATACAGAACAAATTATCGTTAGTCTTCAACAGGGAAAAATCTAATAGAATACAATAGACAACAAGTTTTAAATCAATACTGCATGATGGAAAATATTAATTCATAGAAGAGTTACGTAGAGGATGAAATCTACTAATATCTATGAATTTAACAATCCATCATCAATATTTTTTATCCTCGTAACATCAATCAATGCACCTCTTGAATCATATATTTATCCTTGCACTACAGGCCAAGGATATTCATCAGTTGGTCATGTTCATCTAAACACATGTTCATCTTTGCACTACGGGCCAAAGATATTCATCAAAAATCATTCATCTTTGCACTACTACAGCCAAAGATATTCAATAATATCATCATTTAAGACCGAGGATGATGAAAAATATTTTTAAAGGAAATGAATCCGATTGAAACAAAAGAACAATATTAAGGATTAGTATTTTAAACAATCCAAGTTCAAAAATACTTCATAAGTAATCGGTGGAGTAAAATTCAAGAATGATCAAAACATGGATACAATCAAAGCTAGTATCCACAATAAATATTTTAGACGAAAAGGAAAATTTTCATTTTTCGATGAATAATGTCGATTCGTGAATAGTATCGATATCGTGAATAAAGTCCAGATACGTGAATAGTAACCGACACCAAAAGTTCCAAATTTGATAAAAACTTCAGATCAATATTTCAACATAATGATATTGAAGAAATAATATCATTACTGAAAAAATAATATCTCTTACCTCGGAAGAGAAAGCATTTTTAACCTGGAATATTTGGATATAAAGCTATAACTTGAACTTTCACCGTATAGCAATACTCAAAGTATACTCAAAATACTCACAAGAATACGCCGACAATATAGAGAGAAAAACTTGAGCTTACGGTGTGATTTTCAATTCTAACCTAAGACCCTATTTATAGAAATTGCTTAGAACACCAAAGCGAAAAATTTAATAAATTAATAATATATTAATTAATATTCCTACGCCAACATTTGAAGAACTGAAATCACCATTAACATCACATGCAAGACCCACCATTAATGCCAAAATCGTTTTTCTTATTTAAATTATTTTAAACTTCCAAAATCAATTATTTGAACTTGAACTTCAATAATTCACAATAAATAGCCCTTTTGTCAGAAAATTCAAATCACGCGAGTTTTTATAGGAAATTCAATTCTCTACAACTTTGCATATAAGGAAGTTTTTCCAAATTCCAAACAAAAATTGACCAAAATCCACAAATCAGGCGATTTTACTGCACTATATTCAAATTTCAAATAAGAAATGGGGTCCACCGACATGAAAAACATGTTTTAAATATTTTTGGTAACAAAAATACTCCTCCTCCACATATACTCATATATCCCACATTCATCGTAAAAAATATCATCATTATTATATTATTAAAATATAATAATATATTTAAATGAATTATTTTATCGTAAAAAGATAAAATTTCAATTTTCAACAATTGTCACATTAAAAATTTTCTCCATCTATATCCACATAAAATTAATATTTTTCTCATCATATGAATCAATAATTAATTATTCACAAATAATATTACGTAATCACAATATTGACAACCGTGCAGTTCAGAGCAGAGGGGCTTTCCAATAAGAATTTCTCCTTACATGCAAGAATTAGGTGACCAAACCTCTCCTTAGATGACAGAACTTTCTAGGCATTTCCAATAATGTTATCTAATAATATTATTCAGATAATATGAATTATTGCTTCGATAATGAAAAATACTGTGTAATGACAATTATTGAAACAACAACAATATAAAATATCAACGCAACAATTAATAAAATACTAAACAGTAATTACTTCAACCATTATTGAGTAGTGCCTTCTTACGTAAGAGTCAATAATTGGTGCAATACTGCAGTAATCATCTTGTGCAACGCCAGACATCGTGTTTTAACCACCGGGTATTCCAACAAAGTAAATTGGAATAACTACGCCGTTATTTTTAAACAACTTATATTTGTCGCTTTCTTCCTCCAATCGCTTTTCATGTTATGGGGCCCACACATGGTCGCACTCGTCGTATTTAATATTCCCTCGACAAAGATCTAATATTCCACGACCAAACGAATATTCCCCAAACAACAATGAATATTTTATAACCACTTGCTTATTTTGTAAAATTTATGATTTTACCCATAACTAACCACATTAATCAAATCAACCCTTACTATTTCAAAATAATAAATAAAGGAAATTCCATTTTATTTATAAAAATTCGGGTCTTACATTATTTTTATCCTCAAATGCACACAAGCTTTATCCCCACATATCTCTTGCACTATCCCCACATATCTCTTGCACATAAGAGGTACCTCTTCAGGGTCAAGTCATTATCAAGAACACAGGAATTTGGTGATAAATCCAACATCAACATCCTAACAGATTTGGCTTACACATCAAATCTGGTCAGCATTGCCAATCCCCAGTTGAACCAACATGGATCCATCAATCATCCCCAGCATGTTGGGCTACAACCCCATACACATGCATTATACATTTGCATCATTTTGCTACCCATAGTACCATGTTTGTCTTATTGCGTTTCAAGTGTCTAGGATTCTTTATCCTACCAATGCATCGCCATGCATGAGTATGATAAATAGGGGCATCTGTAGACACTCAAAATTTTCTGTACTATTGTTACTAACATTGCAGGAGGACAGATTCTTCTTTTAAGAGGGAACCCTAAGAGACAATCCATATCCATATCAGATACTACCGGAAGCTCAGCATCAACCCCGGAGCCCACTTTGGGAGTAACAGTTCCAACCTCGGATGTAACCTCGAGGCATGCAGATCCAATACCGGAACACACACCGGAGAAGACCGATTAATCTCGGAGATAACCCCGAGGTATCCAGTCTCAGTCCCAACTATGCGAATAGCCACCAACCTTGGTGATAACCCCAAGGAATGCAATTTCGGTGATAACCCCGAAAATGCTTGTTTAAAATGCGACCAGGTTCAATCTCGGCGCTCACAACGAGATACATTGTTCCAACCCGACGATAACATCGGGAAGACAAGCACACCTCAAAGAAGACAATAAAGACCTTCAATAATTGCAGCAGTCCAATCTCAGCGAAGTCTGAGCAACGTCTGCTTTATCAACCTAATCCGGCGATAACACCGGTGAGGGGCAACATCGTCATCTCGCCAACGCGATGCCACGCCACGTCGTCTCAACATCTCTACGCAACGATGTCCCACAAGACTAACCAATCCCGAGTGACTATTGTGCGGGGTAATAGATGAAAGTTGAAGCTTAAAGACCGGAGGGCACCGCCCCATCTTCAATGACTTTGTACAAACTCTGATCCCATGCCATCGTACAACTCTCGACAACGGCGGTCCAAAATAGGTCCTGTATACCTCAAACGGATGCCCGGATTGCACTTCTTAAAGTTCGAGTGGACATTACAATGCTTCGAGTGCACGTCTTGAGAGACGACCTAACCCAAAAAACCGGCCCACCCGGTTGCCTCTAAGACACCCATACGGCTCAAAGACAGGTACACCTGTGGCTAAATCGTCTATAAATAGAGGGCTTGGGCTGCCTATTTTGCAAGAGAAAATGGCGAGGTAGCCCTGCCCAATTTGTTCTACACTCACCCCATGCAGTGTACTTTCTCATTTTAACACATGTGAGCTCATATATAGCCCTTTTGTACCTACAAAAGCCGGTGTTTACCCACTTTCTAAAGATATAAAAAGTCTTCTTTGGCGTACAACCTGTAAGCCTTCTCACACACTTTAGAGTCTTTCTCTTATCTCTGCACACACCGCTCTTCACGTTGAGAGTCATGTTTACAGATTTACCTTTGACTTTGGTCCGTGGTTTTGTTTTCAACTTGTATATATATATATATATATATATATATATATATATATATATATATTGACTAAAATTATCGAGTTATGCCTCGATTGAGCCTGCACTTGATGCCCGAGCGTTTATTTGCTTTAATATATATATATACATTTATATATATTAATTGTGTGTCGAACTTTGTTCGATGAGCCTGAATTTGATTAGAGCATTTATTTGCTTATATATATATATATATATATATATATATATATATACATTTATATATATTAATCGTAGTCGAACTTTTGTTCGATGAGCCTGAACTTGATGCAGGAGCGTTTATTTGCTTTTATATATATATATATATATATATATATATATATATATATATATAAAGTAGTAATAGGATGTAAATCGAGGCTCATCGAGGCAGTCATTACGATTCATATATATAAATATATATATATATATATATAAACCGTGGCCTGACTGCATTCGATGAGCCCGGATTTTACATCCGATGCGTTTATTGCTTTTATATATATATACTAGGGATCAAGAGCATTCTCCTTAAATAGCATTCTTTTATTAAAACTACGTCATTTTGAGGGGGCGTGATGGTATTTTGTGTAAATATAATGCCACCGCGTATTTACAAAATGCCATGCTGCGTCCTCAAAATGACGTAGTTTTAATAAAAGAATGTTATTTAAGGAGGAATGCTATTTAAGGAGAATGCTCTTGATCCTTACCTTATATATATATTTTCGTCCTGCCTGGAGTTTCCTTCGTGGCAGTTGATCGCTTTTACAGCTTTATTTACATATCGTCCCGTCTGGAGTTTCCTTCGTGGCGGTTGAACGATTCTGACTTCATTTACATTTTGTCCCGCCTGGAGTTTCCTCCGTGGCGGTTGATAGCTTTTACAGCTTTATTTACTTTTCTGATCCCCCATGGAGATGCTTCGTGGTTGGTGATCCTGTCGGTATATATATATTTACAGCTTTTATATATATACCGCTATCGCTTTCATACAAATTACGTTATCTTGTGCGCTAGGAATCATATGATCACGATTCACTTATTGGATCTAGATTCGGTTCTCGATGGACATTTTCAAATTGTAAGTAGCTTGTAAATTATTCTGCAGTGTCTGAATTTCCTCAGATGGTTTCTATACCCACGAGGAAGTCGACATTATTTTGTACATTATTTTCATACGGATGCCTCGCATCTGTAAAATAAAATCAATCAAGCCGAACACTTAATAAAATGGGAGTGAAAAACCTCTTTTATAAAACATCACTACCATATCTTGCTTAAAACTGAATTTTTACATAAATTCAAACCCTATGTATATAGGTGCGAACGAGGCCTCGCACTACTTTCAAATAACAGCACATTGACCCACACACACACACACATTCAGATAATGGTTTCTTGAAAAGAGGCGGTCCACCGTAGTAACACGGATGTCTAAAGTGCCTAACACCTTCCTCCGCAATACCAAGTCCCCTGACCTAATGAATCTCGGTTTCACCAACCCGTTTAGCGAAGTCACATCAACAAGGTTAATGTGCAAACCTTTTCTCGATTGTGTTGGTACAACCATTTAAAAAACTAATGGCGACTCTTAACAATCCATTGTCAACATTATACATGTGGGACCTTTTTTCACTTGTTTTTTCAAACAAATCTCACCTAAAATGAGAACACCAAAGAACAAGTAACGGAAATGGACATATCAAAATCCCGACATCGACATATATATATATATATATATATATATATATATATATAAATTTTGTTTTTTTATATAAAATAGAATATATTATATTTTATTTGCATAGTACTGCATAGTGCAACATAGTAAAATCAAAAATTTTAAAAGTTTTTCGTCGGTTGAGCACCCGTGATTCCTATACTGTTCACCCGTGATTTTCTAAATTCAAATAGTGCCCTGTCATTCTCCTATAAATAGGATACTTAGTTTAGAATTGAAAATCACACCAGAATCAGAGAATTCTTCTTCTATAATATTGAGCGTATTTCTTTTGAGTTTAAGGAAGCTTTAAGCGTAGAAAACGGTATAAGTTTTCTTCAAGAATATCCCCACCCTACTAGTCAGAAATACTCTCCTTTTAAGGTAAGGGATATTATTTTTGTTCAATATTCGTATGAAATAATATTTTCTTCCATACTCTGTAATATGTAAATAATATTATTTCGTTTCAGATTCCGAATTCTACACTCATTTTGTTAAGTATTGTTTCTATACTCCTTGAAATTAGTAGAATATCCTTAAAATTTGCGCTTCATTTAGTATCGTTTCACAAGGATATTTTTCTGAACATTCTTGTTAAAATTTAATCTTTTCATGCCGGGGTACTATTCACGGGGTACTATTCACCCAGAAAATTGATTTATTTTCTGTTCAAATTATTTTTGATACATGAATATTATTCTTGAATTTTATTCCATAAAGCAGTTATCATGTTGACAATTTGGACATTTTTAAACTTTGGATAAATTAAAAATCTTTAATATTTATCCTTGATTTCGTTTGATTGATGCTTATATCATTGTCATCATTTTCATGCTTATATTGTGATAAAAGTCATCTTTGGCCCGAAGTGCATAGATGGACTACTGATTGGTATGATTATGACTATGTATCGGTATAATCATGACCATTTGTGATAATACGAATATCATTGGCCCGTAGTGCATGGATAATTCAGTGATTTGGATTATTTATTGAGCTGAGTCTCAGCGATAAAATTGATGATAAACTTTTAAATCATAGAAGATAGTAGATATCGTGTTCTACTTGACTCTTCTAATGGATTGTTTGTTCCGCTAAAGTTAACCTTGTTGTCTATTGTATTCTATCAGTTTAACACTGTTGAAGGCTAACGCTAATTTATTCTGCATTATCTTAGTCATAATATTCTTTACTGAGCTAGTTGAGCTCACCCTTTGTTTTCATTGTTCTCTTCAGGAAATGAGAATATAGTTGGGACTAGTCGGGAAATGGAGTGACGGTCCAGATGGTTGCTTTAGTAGTCATCACTATTCTGTGAAATAGTGTAATAATAATTGTAATGAGGACTTTATTTGAGTTTGGATATTGTCTAGGAGATAATATTCGTGTTAAAACTCTCAGCTTATGTTACACGACAGCTGTATAATTAAGTTTGTATTTATATTCTGTACCATGTATTTGATGACTCAGAATGGGTGATGTATACCTATTTTGGGGGAGCCATAAGTTGCATCTACTGCCATACCATTGGCAAGTTATCAAGATAGCTAAGAAGTTCGAAGAAATAACCTTCATCCACATGCCTTGAGATAGGAATGACTTTGTTGATGCATTAGCAACATTGGCTTCCTTGATCCATATATCTGAGAGGATAGGAATTCCTGATATCAAATTTGTAAGCCAGAAGGCAACAACATGTGGAAATTGCATTGGAGAAATATCAGATGAACGGCCTCCCATCAAACAGCCTTGGTATCATGACATCAAAGAATATTAAATTTGTTTGGCCTTATAGGTCTCCACCTTGCCATTTACTCCAAAGATTCATATTAGATTTCATGGTAATATGTCATTTCTCTGAGTGTCTACAACTCTTAGCCTCATCGTATGTAACTGGATCATCATCTTCTATAATGCGTACCTCATCATCATCATCTATGATGAATCCATACCTCTCAGGTATCTTCGATACTTTTTTAGATTTACAATTCGGTTGTGGTATAATAGGTCTATCTATAGGTTCCTCCCTTTTGACTTATAGTGCATTGTGGTTCTTGAACTCTCTAAATAACTATTGTCCTCTCACTAGCCCCTTCAATGATAAACACCTTTATCTAAGAAGGTAGTGTGTTTTGCAACAAACACCTTTTTCTCAGTATGATTATAGAACTCTTATCCTAAACTTACTTTAGGAAGTTCCACAAATCTACATTTATCAAATTTTGTCCCAAGTTTATCCTTTTGAAACCTTTTCACATAAGTTGGACAAACCCCTTATCTTAACATAATTAAGATTAGGAATTTTCCATATCCATATCTCATATGGAGTCTTAGGGTCGAATTTTGAGGTTACCTTATTTTGTAGATATGCAATCGTTTCTAGGGCATAACCCTAGAAGGATATTGGAATGTCAGTAAAAATTATTATGGACTGCATCATGTCCAATATGGTATGATTTTTCCTTTTAGATACACCAATCAATTATTGTGTATCAGAAAGCGTCCATTGTGAGAAAATACAATTTTGAGATAATCCAGAAACTCATTGCACAAGTATTACTTCCTCGATCTGATTAATGAATCTTAATACTTCGCCAATTTGTTTCACTTCTGAATTCTTTGAACCTTTCAAATGATTCGGACTTGTATTTCATCAAATACTTATATTCAACTCTTTGACTAATATCCTATTCTTTTACTAGTTTGTTCAATTTGCAAAATTATTTTCATGTAAGTCAAGTATGTAAAGTCCATTCGGTAAATTACCAACACCATATAAAATATTTTATTATAAATAGAACAACTGTTATTCTTTATTATAATATCAAAACCATTCATATCCAATACAGAAATTTAAATAATATTTCTTATAAATAATATTTCTTATAAGTGTTGAAACATAATAACAGTTATTTAAACTAATGGACTTGCCTGTAGGCAGTGCTAAACAATAAGTTCCTATGATTAATGTATCAACTTTTTCTCCATTCCCCAGACGCATGATGACTTCCCCTTTGTTTAGCTTTCTACTTTTGCTTGGTCCCTTCATAAATCTATATTTATAAGAACCAAAGTTGGTATCCAATACCCAAGTAGAAACTTGACTTACAAAAAGATTTATTCCAATCATGAACAAACATGTATCTATAACTGAAGCTTCATTAAGCTTCTTCTGGTTAGCCTGTGCAAGATGCTTCTCACAGTTTCTTTTCTAGTGTCCAGGCTTATTCTAGTGAAAGCAAAATCCTTTGTTATTCGTATCAGTTTTGTTCTTATTATCCTTTGTTTTTGCCTTTCCTTATACATTCTTTGAATTATTCTTCTTTTCAGAAGATCCTTTGGCCCTCTTCCGCTTCCTGAAAGAATCATCTACTAGTAAGACTTGGTCTTTCTTGGCTGAAAATTGATTCTCAACAATTTTCAGCATGTTAAGCAAATCAAGGAGGCTGGCATCTAGCTTGTTCATGTGAAAATTCACAACAATTGTGAGAAG
This sequence comes from Panax ginseng, assembly GCA_020205605.1. Classification (NCBI taxonomy): domain Eukaryota; kingdom Viridiplantae; phylum Streptophyta; class Magnoliopsida; order Apiales; family Araliaceae; genus Panax; species Panax ginseng. The sequence goes on along the minus strand of CM035136.1, from coordinate 130,376,222 downwards.
GAGTCCGGGAGTGACTAGAATATCAAATCTTGACTAAACTCTTCATCCATGACAAAACCCCGGTTTCCTAATGGTTCAATCAAATTGATCATTTTAAGGACATGTGTTTGTACTGTAGTGTCATCGGTTATTCTATATCAGAAGAGCTCCTTAGATATCTAATATCGATCAGTCCTAATTTCCTCACCATTCAACTACTTGAAGTGCAAGAGTATATTAGGAGCATTCATAGTTTCATGCTGACGCTAAAACTCATTACTCATGGAGGCGAGCATGGTGTATTGAGCCAATTATGTATCATCTTGTCACTTTCTAAAAGTAGTAATCTCTTCCTCAGAAGTATTTTTTGCAATCATTGCAAGGATAGGCGTATTAAGGACATAAGATAGCTTTTCAGCCTTGAGAACTATTCTCAAATTCCTTAACCAATCCGTATAATTATGTCCGGTTAATTAACATCTAATATGCTCTGCAGTGATAGTGAATTAGACATTGTAAAATTCAGTAAATAAATTTGTAATTTAACAATATTTTAGCATATATTCATTTTATTGATTACCAAAATAAATTAGGTTTTTATTTAAATTGGTATCTCTCACTATTTTCATCAAACTATATTACCCTCAATATACATAGTTCAGTAAAATCTAATTAAAGATTTGATAGTGAGAATAAAGGATCTCATTTCAAATGTATATAGCCTTGTGGTGACACAACAAACTATATATAAATAAATATGTAGACAACTATTGTCAATTAAATCACCATGTAACTCCTTCTATTTTGCCTCTTAGATTATTTTGATCAAGTTGTGACACATCCGAATCAAAATTATCAAAGTTAAGTCTAACCTAGCACTTCCGTATATTCAAAGAGAAAAACACTGTCATTGTGATGACACAACAAAACAACATCGTTCAATTTCTTATTAAGTATCAAATGTGATAAAACATCTCAAAAAAATAATTAAGATAAGCTTTGTGGTGACACAACAAACTTATAATGATTAACTGATACTCTATTGTTTTATCATGCTAGAAGGCGGAGTTCGATATTCCAAATATATTTGAATGTTACAACTTAATATAATTTCTTTGAGGGGTTTCGTTATTATTTGTTTTATCTTATTTAGCGCGCGCGCAAACACACACACACACACACACACACACACACACACACACACATATATATATATATATATATATATATATATATAATACACGTCATATTATTTAACATGTGTTGGATAAAATCTAGTTACGCACAACATGCAAGTATACGTGGTCAACAAGTAATAAAGCGAAAGTAGAGTATCGTTCCCACGAGGAATTATTTAATAAGAATTACCAAGCACTAACCCTTAACCAAATTAATCTTATTTAAACGATTGATTTAATATTTTGAATAATAATTCATTAAACTAATACTAACTACCCCTAGAATAAAACTAGAATTTGAAGACTTGATACTATAATCTCACCTATTGTTTCATTTAAATCAATACACTTCCTGTTAAATCAAATTAATTATCTGGATTGTTAATCAAGAACACGAAAGTAAAATATGACCATCTCTCGATTCACCATACCTATATCAACTTAAATCCATATATGATAGAATTAAGATGAACACCCTAATTAACAAATCCACTATATCTCTATGTCAATTACAATTAAAGAGAGTTTAAGCACAATTTCTTATTAGATTACATGTGATGCATAGGTATATTTTTATCCTAGGCACGAATCATGAATTTTAGTGTCATGTAGATGTCACAAACACATGCTATTATGATCAAATCTAAACCCATAATCTGTTTCTCAATTTCATATGGGTTATCACGGTAATTGATAGCTAGGAAATTAAGCAATTGGACACAAACCATAATAGGCAATCTAATAATAATGAATAAGACTAACACGGAAGCATATCAAAGTAAACTACGCAATAAGATTCATTATAATCTCAAAATAGAGTTTAGCTCATGATGAAGTCAAAATTCATAATCCACAATTGTTTATACATTGAAAGATAAAGATAGAAGTAAAGAGAAGTTAGGAATTGAGAATGCAAATATGAATTTCTCTTGCTCTAATTCTGAATCTCCAATGATCTTCAATTGCTTCAATTTTCAACTCTAATCTAAACTAGGGTTTTATCTAATATAATCTAATGGAATAGATCGAATCCCCTTAATCCTTGTGAATACTCCTCCTTTTATATGCCTCTTCATGTGTCTTTTAGTCTTCCTTAAAGTCCTTCAAATAATCAGCCCAAAACCAATCCTTCTTGGACTCAACTTCTGAAAAACTCTCTTTCTTCTTGACAACTTAGCCCCGGCGCAGATTTTACACTAGGAAACTTAGCCTCGGCACATGAATAATACCAGAAATTACAAAAATGTCATTAAGCTCCATTTTTCATGTTTTGACCCTCCGGAGTCGTTTTCTACAACACAAATACAAAAACAAGTAAAATGACACTAAAAATACTTACTAGTTAATAAAGAATCAAGTCTAAAAAGTGTCTAATTCGTAGGTATAAAATCACTCATCAACATACAAAACATGTTGTATAATATATATATATATATATATATATATATATATATATATAATAAACATGCACATAGAATACTATATTATACCCTGATTGATTATGGACTTTTATTCTAATTTGGTTCACTAGATCCACCAAGTGAACCAAAAGGTCAAACCTAGGGTGCAAGAACTGAATTTAAATATAACTATTACATTTAAACATGGGCTCCATTACAAACGAGTCTTCCAGCACTCTTTGTTCCTTTGTCTCCAATTCTTCAAGTAATTCTAACTAATCCTATTATATAAATTATTTATAATAAATAGAAACCTTGATCAGTAGTCAAGAAGAAGTATATATGAGGGAGATAAAATTTACATTAAGAAAAATTAGAGAAAACGAGGAACACAGACCCCATTTATAAAACGCATTCATTCAAACATCCATCTAAAATAAAATATAGTCATCCATTGGTCAATAATCTATAATTAACCCCATTTATTATCATATGTATCCCCATATGCATCAATAAATAATATTCATCTCATGAATAATAAAATCATTCCATATATGTATTGATATCATTTAATGGGCAATTAAAAGTTTACTAGAAATTCAGTTTTTGAAACAAAATAAACTCCTTTATTTTAATCAAAATCTAAATAATAATAAATTTCTTTATTTTATTTTATCCAATTTTGAATAAAAATAAACTACTTTATTTTTAATCAAATTCCAAATCATAAACTCCTTTATTTTTAATTAACAAGAAATCCAATTTCAAGTTTAAAATAATCTCTTTTAGTTTTAACTTAAATTGCTGAAAAAATAAATTATGTTGAATCCTATTACTTATCAAAATTAAACATCTTTAATTTTAAGAAACATGGAATCATATTTCATATGTGAATAAATTTTTTTATTCTAAGAAATATGAAATCATATTTTATATATGAATAAACTCTTTTATCCAAGTTAACCTGAAATTCAATTCCAAGTTAAAGCTTTTGTTTTTAATTATATTCAAATTCAAAATATACCTTTTATCTTAATTAAATTAAATTAAAAAATAAAAAAAATTCAAATTTTGCAAGACGCAGTATGCATACGCTTAGAATACATTGGAAACAAATATGTGATGCATTTCCGAAATTAATCGGGAGTGATACAGTAGTGTTGCATTCATGAGAACCGTAATTTTTTCTTTTGCCCAGAAAATCGATCCAATCACATACCCATACATATGTAATCCATATATTAGATAATTAGCACAAGGTTTGACTCTGATACCACTGTTAGGTTTATATATAGCGCGTACATGCAATCAATTACATAAATAGTGTGGAAGCGCGATAAAATAATATTTTTAAAAAATTGCTATACTAACCATCACCATGATCATCTTTGTGCACAATTATCAATTAAATGAAATAGACGGAGATATAGAATCATACCCTCGTAGATCAAAGCTTCCTCAAGTACAAGTTCACCTCCTATTCCTTCGCGTTCTCATTGAATTCTACTGATTAGATTCCTTTTTTTATTAATACAAGTCACCCAAGTATTTGGCCTGTAAAGATGATCCACCAAGGAATAATACGTATTCAAGAAAATGGGTGTTTGACAAAACACTAATTTTTCTCTCTAGAGAATATGTGAGTACTCTCTCAACTATTAAAAATATAAGTAATTGTCTAACATTTTACCATAATAAAACTTCTCATATTTATAAATATAGGCAACCCTCCTAAACTATTTAAGAATAGGGTTTTATTTAATTAAACTAATTAAATTAAATTAAATTTCTAATCCAATTAGAAATTAATTATGAGAGTACTTTTATTAATTAATTCATAAACCATTTAGAAATTAAATAATAATAATAATATTAATAAGACTCCTCTTATTAATTTATATTTAATATTTTAAAATATTAAATAATAAATATTAAACTATTTAATTTATTATATCATCGTAGCATAAATTAAATATATTTAACATATTATTACGATTATGTCATTTACTTCATAAATAAATATTTTTCTTTTGTGGTGTGACCTTTTAGGTTCTCCATATTAAATCGGTTGTGAATAAATCAATTAAAACAATTCTAATCTTATTTAAATAAATAATATTTATTCTACAATAAGGGTAAGCCCCCTTAGCGATCAACGACTTTTTCAGATAATATAGATTTCAACATTAATCATAAAAGAACTTTTCAGTGAATAGTTACCGTACAATTCAATCATTCTACTATACAATGTCCCAATTAAATATAAGACATGAAATTACTGTCAAATTTTATTTTATTTAATTATATGTATTTCGATTCTCAAATGCACAACTCTAAATAATGAAAATTAGAAACACCTTTCTAATTTCATTTTACTTTGGTCAAAGACTACTAACTTGTCATTTATCAAATCACATAGGACATTCTCTCCTTTTACTAGAAGTGGTAGATTCTTTGTTGATCATTCATTATCTTCATGTACAACTTATTATACCCAAGTATACCTTTTGATATACCTTAAGGGTCTTAAAGAATATGTCAAAGCATAACTCATCATACACAATATACTATGATGATCTCAAATCTAAGGATCACTTGTACTACTATCACTATAGAAATTTCTATTAACAGACGAGTAAAACTCCATTAGGTATTCCTTTAGCGAGCCACATTCAATGAACTTATTCTCCAATAAGCACCTACATAAGTGTCTCCACACAAATAATTTTGATATCAATCATCCTCTTCCTAAGAGCAAGCAACGTATGTACCAGTCTATCTGGATCTACTAATCCTCTTTTTAGTAATCCAACGATTATGAACGATTTTAGTTTGAACTCTCTATAATTTAGATCTCATCATGATCATCATCATGATTCTAATAACATTGCTCAAAACTACGGGTTTATCACATTTAATATAACTGTAAGACCCCAACTTTTATGAATAAATATGAATTTTCTATAAATATCATTTTTGATTATTATGGAATGAATTTGTTATAATATTATAGTTGTGGGTAATATTTATAAATTCCGCAAAGCACGCAAGTTGTTATATAATATTCGATTGGTGGGGAATATTCGTTTTTAACAGGGGAATATTCAGTGCTGACGACACAATCATTGGTGGACCCTATTAATGAAATTATTGTCCGGATTGAGAAAACGACAAAAATATCTTTTATAAAGTAACAATGAAAGTTTTACCGCTAACACCGTTGAATATCTGGTGGTTAAAATACGAAGAATACACGTTGTTGCATAAAGAAGCATGCTACCCGTGCACGCAATATTTTTGAATTATTGATTCTTACGTAAAAGGCACTACTCAATAATTGTTACAATAATTATTTATTCAATATTTTATTTTATTGGTTCAATAATTGTCATGCGTTGATATTTTATATTATTGTTGTTTCAATAATTGTCACCGCATTGATATTTTTCCATTATCGGATCAATAATTCATATTATTTGAATAATATTATTAGATAGCATTATTGACAATGTCTAGAAAGTTCTGTTAAGGAGAGGTTTGGTCACCTAATTGCGCGCCAGTAAGAAGAAATCCTTATTGGAAAGCCCCCTCTTTCCTGGAAATGGCCTAGTTGTCATTATTGTGATTCTGTAATATTATTTGTGAATAATTAATTATTGATTTATATGATAAGAAAATATTTATTTTATGTGGACACAAATAAAAAATAAGAAAATATTTATTCGAAGTGGTTTTAAATCGAGGAATTTTAACATGTGACATTTGTTGAAAGTTGGTATTTTATCTTCTCCGATAAAATAATTCATTCAAATATATTATAATATTACATTATAGTAGTATGATGTGATCATATAATAGTACATTTTTTATAATTTGAATGATAGCATTATTATAGTAAATTCATGGTATAAAAGTAAAAGGAAGTGGAAGAGAACAAATTGAATTTGAATTCCTGTGATGCAAGCGATGATGTCATCGGACGATGAGGTAAGCGATGATGTCATCGGACGATGAGATATGCAATGATGTATTATGATCGATGACGTCAGCGGTGATGTCATAAATTATGGCGAAAAGACTATTTACCCTTACTTTGCCAAGCCTATAAAATAAGCTCATTTCTTCATTATTTTTATCAATTCATTCAAGCTATAGAGAGAGAAAGTATAGAGAGAATAAGAAAAAGAAGAAGAGTATTCTGTTATTACACTATTGCAAAGATCCAATCTCCTACTAAGGCAAGGGTATTATTCTTTCGTATTCATGAAGAGAGTTATTCTCTTCAATACTCGTAAGGGGTTGTTATTCCATTCTTTATTATTCCATTGGAATAACTTTTATGCGTAATGGTCTATCCCATGCCCGGTGAATTTTGTTATTATTCCATTCTTTATTATTACATTGGAACATCTTATGCGTGAGGATTACGCATGACTTGGTTCCATTTTTTATTATTCTGTTAGAATATCCTGTCTGTGCGGATTACGCATGACCTGGTTCCATTCTTTATTACTCTGTTGAAATGATCTGTCTACGTGGATTACCGCATGGCGGGCAAAAATCCATTTGCGGTTTCATATATTTTATTATACTCAGTTGGTTAAAGTTTTGGCTTCTATACTCCATGAAATTAGTGGAATATCCTTGATATTTGCGCTTCATCCAGTATCTTTTCATGAAAATATTCTTCTAAGCATTCTTGAATTTTACTCCACAAAGCAGTCTCATGTTGACAATTTGGACGTTATTGAGTTCAGGATAAATTAACTTATAAATCTTTAAAATTTATTCTTGAACTTGTTTTATTGAATTGTCATCATCCTCATGTTTATAATATGTTGAAAGTCATCTGTGGCCTGTAGTGCATAGATGGACTTGGTATGATTATGACCAAGAATTATTCGGTAATCATCACGACCGTAATTTTACAAATGATGTGGTAAAAATCCTCATTGGTCGTAGTGCATTGATGGACAAATTGTTGGCATGATTATGACTATTGATGAATACACGAATATCCTTGGCCGTAGTGTATGAATAATTTGTGGTCGTGATACTAATGAATATTCTTGGCAGTAGTGCAAGGATGATGTGTGTTATTTATTGTCGAGTCTCAAATGATAAAAGTAATGAAAACCTTTTAAATCATAGAAGATAGTAGATTTTATTCTCTACTTGACTCTTCTAATGGATTGCTTGTTCATTGCGCAGCTTAAACTTGATGTTTGTTATATTTTATCGGTTTAACCTTTGTTGAGGCTAATGATAATTTATTCGCATTATCTTAGTCATAATATTTCTTCTTTGGGCTAGTTGAGCTCACCCTTTTGCTTTCATTGTTCTCTTGAGAAATGAGAACGTAGCGTGGACTAAGTCGGAAGCGGAGTGTGACGATCAAATGATAGCATTAGTAGTCCTCACTATTCTATGAAATAGTGCGATAATAAATGTATTGAGGACTTATTTTGAGTTTGAATCTTGCCTGAAGACAATATTTGTATTAAAACTCACACTTCTCATGTTGTATATTTAAGGTTGTATTTGTATTACAGATCATGTATTTGGCAAATCGTATAGGTGATGTATACCTATTTTGGGGGCGTCACAATAACAACACCGTGTAGATAAAATAAAATATCTTTAAAAAATTAATTCTTTTATTAATAAACGAATTAAAAGATTACAAAGTATATTCTACATCATATTAAATATGATTGGGCTGCGTGCATGCTACTTTCACGGGGTTCTTGACTTTAACATCTACATAGTAATCTTGTAGAGTTCATTTTTATCTTTAAGAGCTGGATAATTATTTTTATTTGTTCATCAAGATAAATAAAACATTATCTCTTACAAAACAAATAAAATCATGTTAATTAAAAAAATAGACATAAAATAATGAATATGAGAATAATAAAATGCATAAAAATGTGTACATTAGTTATCATAATTATATCAATTATTATAGCTATTCTAGTCTATGGCGACAGGTCACTCGTCACCATAGCCCCAAAAAATCGCCGCCATAGACGATTGTGTACTACACAGCTGTGTATATACATATGACTCATGTATTTATTGTGTACTTACACATCTGTTTAAGAGAAGTGTTTTAAATTTGATATATATATATATATATATATATATATATATATATATCTTTGGACGACCAAGTTATTAAAATTAGATTGCGAGTTAACTTGACATTAATCAAAACGACTCGACATTAATTTTATTTTATTGGTTCAATAATTGCTGCGTTGATATTTTATATTATTGTTGTTTCAATAATTGTCACTGCACAGTATTTCCCATTATCAGATCAATAATTCATATTATTTGAATAATATTATTAGATAGCATTATTGACAATGTCTAGAAAGTTCTGTTAAGGAGAGGTTTGGTCACCTAATTGCGCGCCAGTAAGAAGAAATCCTTATTGGAAAGCCCCCTCTTTCCTGGAAATGGCCTAGTTGTCATTATTGTGATTCTGTAATATTATTTGTGAATAATTAATTATTGATTTATATGATAAGAAAATATTTATTTTATGTGGACACAAATAAAAAATAAGAAAATATTTATTCGAAGTGGTTTTAAACTGAGGAATTTTAACATGTGACATTTGTTGAAAGTTGGTATTTTATCTTCTCCGATAAAATAATTCATTCAAATATATTATAATATTACATTATAGTAGTATGATGTGATCATATAATAGTACATTTTTTATAATTTGAATGATAGCATTATTATAGTAAATTCATGGTATAAAAGTAAAAGGAAGTGGAAGAGAACAAATTGAATTTGAATTCCTGTGATGCAAGCGATGATGTCATCGGACGATGAGGTAAGCGATGATGTCATCGGACGATGAGATATGCAATGATGTATTATGATCGATGACGTCAGCGGTGATGTCATAAATTATGGCGAAAAGACTATTTACCCTTACTTTGCCAAGCCTATAAATAGAAGCTCATTTCTTCATTATTTTTTATCAATTCATTCAAGCTATAGAGAGAGAAAGTATAGAGAGAATAAGAGAAAAAGAAGAAGAGTATTCTGTTACTACACTATTGCAGTATCCAATCTCCTACTAAGGCAAGGGGTATTATTCTTTCGTATTCATGAAGAGAGTTATTCTCTTTCAATACTCGTAAGGGTTGTTATTCCATTCTTTATTATTCATTGCTGAATAACTTTATGCGGTGGTCTATCCCATGCCCGTGAATTTTGTTATTATTCCATTCTTTATTATTACATTGGAACATCTTGTCTCGTGAGGATTACGCACGTGACCCGTTCCATTCTTTATTATTCTGTTGAACATCATCACCTGCATGCGGATTACGCGGACTGGTTCCATTCTTTTTATTACTCTGTTGAAATGATGCATCTACGTGGATTACCGCACGTATGGCGAAAAAAATCCATTTGCGGTTTCATATATTTTATTATACTCGGTTGGTTAAAGTTTTGGCTTCTATACTCCATGAAATTAGTGGAATATCCTTGATATTTGCGCTTCATCCAGTATCTTTTCATGAAAATATTCTTCTAAGCATTCTTGAATTTTACTCCACAAAGCAGTCTCATGTTGACAATTTGGACGTTATTGAGTTCAGGATAAATTAACTTATAAATCTTTAAAATTTATTCTTGAACTTGTTTTATTGAATTGTCATCATCCTCATGTTTATAATATGTTGAAAGTCATCTGTGGCCTGTAGTGCATAGATGGACTTGGTATGATTATGACCAAGAATTATTCGGTATAATCATGACCGTAATTTTACAAATGATGTGGTAAAAATCCTCATTGGTCGTAGTGCATTGATGGACAGTTGTTGGCATGATTATGACCATTGATGAATACACGAATATCCTTGGCCCGTAGTGTATGAATAATTTGTGGTCGTGATACTAATGAATATTCTTGGCCGTAGTGCAAGGATGATGTGTGTTATTTATTAAGCTGAGTCTCAGCGATAAAAGTAATGAAAAACCTTTTAAATCATAGAAGATAGTAGATTTTATTCTCTACTGACTCTTCTAATGGATTGCTTTTTTCACCGCAGCTTAAACTTGATGTTTGTTATATTTTATCGGTTAACACTGCATTTGAAGGCTAATGATAATTTATTCTGCATTATCTTAGTCATAATATTTCTTCTTCGGGCTAGTTGAGCTCACCCTTTTGCTTTCATTGTTCTCTTCGTGAAATGAGAACGTAGCGAGGACTAGTCGGAAGCGGAGTGACAATTCAAATGATAAGATTAGTAGTCCTCACTATTCTATGAAATAGTGCGATAATAAATGTATTGAGGACTTATTTTGAGTTTGAATCTTCGCCTGAAGACAATATTTGTATTAAAACTCACATTACTTCATGTTGTATATTTAAGGTTGTATTTGTATTACAGATCATGTATTTGGCAAATTTCGTAATAGTGATGTATACCTATTTTGGGGCGCCACAATAACAACAATTGTGTAGATAAAATAAAATATCTTTAAAAATTAATTCTTTTATTAATAAACGAATTAAAAGATTACAAAGTATATTCTACATCATATTAAATATGATTGAATTTGCAGGTATGCTACTTTCTTTCACGGGTTCTTGACTTTAACATCTACATAGTAATCTTGTAGAGTTCATTTTTATCTTTAAGAGCTGGATAATTATTTTTATTTGTTCATCAAGATAAATAAAACATTATCTCTTACAAAACAAATAAAATCATGTTAATTAAAAAAATAGACATAAAATAATGAATATGAGAATAATAAAATGCATAAAAATGTGTACATTAGTTATCATAATTATATCAATTATTATAGCTATTCTAGTCTATGGCGACAGGTCACTCGTCACCATAGCCCCAAAAAATCGCCGCCATAGACGATTGTGTACTACTACATAAATGTATATACATATGACTCATGTATTTATTGTACTACTATACATCTCTGCTTAAGAGAAGTGTTTTAAATTTGATATATATATATATATATATATATATATATATATATATATATATATATATATATTTTGACTGACCAAGTTATTAAAATTAGATTGCGAGTTAACTTGACATTAATCAAAAACGACTTTCGACATTAATTTTATTTTATTGGTTCAATAATTCTTTGCGTTGATATTTTATATTATTGTTGTTTCAATAATTGTCACCGCATGATTTTCCCATTATCGATCAATAATTCATATTATTTGAATAATATTATTAGATAGCATTATTGACAATGTCTAGAAAGTTCATTAAGGAGAGGTTTGGTCACCTAATTGCGCTGCCAAAGAAGAAGAAATCCTTATTGAAAGCCCCTCTTTCCCGGAAATGGCCTAGTTGTCATTATTGTGATTACATAATATTATTTGTGAATAATTAATTATTGATTTATATGATAAGAAAATATTTATTTTATGTGGACACAAATAAAAAATAAGAAAATATTTATTCAAGTGGTTTTAAATCGAGGAATTTTAACATGTGACATTTGTTTGAAAGTTGGTATTTTATCTTCTCCGATAAAATAATTCATTCAAATATATTATAATATTACATTATAGTAGTATGATGTGATCATATAATAGTACATTTTTATAATTTGAATGATAGCATTATTATAGTAAATTCATGGTATAAAAGTAAAAGAAGTGGAAGAGAACAAATTGAATTTGAATTCCTGTGATGCAAGCGATGATGTCATCGGACGATGAGGTAAGCGATGATGTCATCGGACGATGAGATATGCAATGATGTATTATGATCGATGACGTCAGCGGTGATGTCATAAATTATGGCGAAAAGACTATTTACCCTTACTTTGCCAAGCCTATAAATAGAAGCTCATTTCTTCATTATTTTTTATCAATTCATTCAAGCTATATAGAGAAAGTATAGAGAGATAAGAGAAAAGAAGAAGAGTATTCTGCTACTACACTATTGCAAAAGATTCAATCTCCTACTAAGGCAAGGGGTATTATTCTTTCGTATTCATGAAGAGAGTTATTCTCTTTCAATACTCGTAAGGGTTGTTATTCCATTCTTTATTATTCTCGCTGGAATAACTTTTATGCGTATGGTCTATCGCATGCCTGGTGAATTTTGTTATTATTCCATTCTTTATTATTCTGTTGGAACATCTTGTCTGTGAGGATTACGCATGACCTGGTTCCATTCTTTATTATTCTGTTGGAACATCCTGTCTGTGCGGATTACGCATGACCTGGTTCCATTCTTTATTACTCTGTTGAAATGATCTGTCTACGTGGATTACCGCATGGCGGCAAAAATCCATTTGCGGTTTCATATATTTTATTATACTCAGTTGGTTAAAGTTTTGGCTTCTATACTCCATGAAATTAGTGGAATATCCTTGATATTTGCGCTTCATCCAGTATCTTTTCATGAAAATATTCTTCTAAGCATTCTTGAATTTTACTCCACAAAGCAGTCTCATGTTGACAATTTGGACGTTATTGAGTTCAGGATAAATTAACTTATAAATCTTTAAAATTTATTCTTGAACTTGTTTTATTGAATTGTCATCATCCTCATGTTTATAATATGTTGAAAGTCATCTGTGGCCTGTAGTGCATAGATGGACTTGGTATGATTATGACCAAGAATTATTCGGTATAATCATGACCGTAATTTTACAAATGATGTGGTAAAAATCCTCATTGGTCGTAGTGCATTGATGGACAGTTGTTGGCATGATTATGACCATTGATGAATACACGAATATCCTTGGCCCGTAGTGTATGAATAATTTGTGGTCGTGATACTAATGAATATTCTTGGCCGTAGTGCAAGGATGATGTGTGTTATTTATTAAGCTGAGTCTCAGCGATAAAAGTAATGAAAAACCTTTTAAATCATAGAAGATAGTAGATTTTATTCTCTACTTGACTCTTCTAATGGATTGCTTGTTCCGCTGCAGTTAAACTTGATGTTTGTTATATTTTATCGCTTTAACATCATTGAAGGCTAATGATAATTTATTCTGCATTATCTTAGTCATAATATTTCTTACTGGGCTAGTTGAGCTCACCCTTTTGCTTTCATTGTTCTCTTCAGGAAATGAGAACGTAGCAGGGACTAGTCGGGAAACGGAGTGACAGTCCAAATGATAGCATTAGTAGTCCTCACTATTCTATGAAATAGTGCGATAATAAATGTATTGAGGACTTATTTTGAGTTTGAATACTGTCTAGAAGACAATATTTGTATTAAAACTCACATTTCATGTTGTATATTTAAGGTTGTATTTGTATTACAGATCATGTATTTGGCGTATTTCGTAATAGGTGATGTATACCTATTTTGGGGCGCCACAATAACAACACTGTAGATAAAATAAAATATCTTTAAAAATTAATTCTTTTATTAATAAACGAATTAAAAGATTACAAAGTATATTCTACATCATATTAAATATGATGAAATTTGGGTCATGCATGCTACTTTCACTTGGTTCTTGACTTTAACATCTACATAGTAATCTTGTAGAGTTCATTTTTATCTTTAAGAGTCGGATAATTATTTTTATTTGTTCATCAAGATAAATAAAACATTATCTCTTACAAAACAAATAAAATCATGTTAATTAAAAAATAGACATAAAATAATGAATATGAGAATAATAAAATGCATAAAAATGTGTACATTAGTTATCATAATTATATCAATTATTATAGCTATTCTAGTCTATGTGACAGTCACTCGTCACCATAGCCCCAAAAATCGCCGCCATAGCGATTGTGTACTACAAATTGTATATATACATATGACTTATGTATTTATTGTGTCTACATACATCTGCTTAAGAGAAGTGTTTTAAATTTGATATATATATATATATATATATATATATATATATATATATCTTTAGATCTACCAAGTTATTAAAATTAGATTATGAAGTTAACTTGACATTAATCAAAACGACTTTACATTAATTTTATTTTATTGGTTCAATAATTGTCAAGTTGATATTTTATATTATTGTTGTTTCAATAATTGTCAATTTGCAAAGATTTCCCATTATCGATCAATAATTCATATTATTTGAATAATATTATTAGATAGCATTATTGACAATGTCTAGAAAGTTCTCATAAGGAGAGGTTTGGTCACCTAATTGCGGCCATGAAGAAGAAATCCTTATTGAAAGCCCTCTTTCTGGAAATGGCCTAGTTGTCATTATTGTGATTACGTAATATTATTTGTGAATAATTAATTATTGATTTATATGATAAGAAAATATTTATTTTATGTGGACACAAATAAAAAATAAGAAAATATTTATTCAAGTGGTTTTAAATCGAGGAATTTTAACACGTGACATTTGTTGAAAGTTGGTATTTTATCTTCTCCGATAAAATAATTCATTCAAATATATTATAATATTACATTATAGTAGTATGATGTGATCATATAATAGTACATTTTTATAATTTGAATGATAGCATTATTATAGTAAATTCATGGTATAAAAGTAAAAGGAAGTGGAAGAAGAACAAATTGAATTTGAATTCACGTGATGATCTGTTTATGATGTCATCTGGACGATGAGGTAAGCGATGATGTCATCGGACGATGAGATATGCAATGATGTATTATGATCGATGACGTCAGCGGTGATGTCATAAATTATGGCGAAAAGACTATTTACCCTTACTTTGCCAAGCCTATAAATAGAAGCTCATTTCTTCATTATTTTTTATCAATTCATTCAAGCTATAGAGAGAGAAAGTATAGAGAGAATAAGAGAAAAAG
This sequence comes from Panax ginseng, assembly GCA_020205605.1. Classification (NCBI taxonomy): domain Eukaryota; kingdom Viridiplantae; phylum Streptophyta; class Magnoliopsida; order Apiales; family Araliaceae; genus Panax; species Panax ginseng. The sequence goes on along the minus strand of CM035136.1, from coordinate 130,360,856 downwards.
AAGAAGAGTATTCTGTTACTACACTATTGCAGTATTCAATCTCCTACTAAGGAAGGGTATTATTCTTTTCGTATTCATGAAGAGAGTTATTCTCTTTCAATACTCGTAAGGGGTTGTTATTCCATTCTTTATTATTCTGTTGGAATAACCTTTCTGTGTGGTCTATCGCATGCCTGGTGAATTTTGTTATTATTCCATTCTTTATTATTCTTTGGAACATCTTGTCTGTGAGGATTACGCATGACCGGTTCCATTCTTTATTATTCTCATTGGAACATCCTGCATGCATGCGGATTACGCATTGACACAGTTCCATTCTTTATTACTCGTTGAAATGATGATCGTCTGACGTGGATTACTGCATGGCGACAAAAAAATCCATTTGCGGTTTCATATATTTTATTATACTCGGTTGGTTAAAGTTTTGGCTTCTATACTCCATGAAATTAGTGGAATATCCTTGATATTTGCGCTTCATCCAAAGATCTTTTCATGAAAATATTCTTCTAAGCATTCTTGAATTTTACTCCACAAAGCGGCCTCATGTTGACAATTTGGACGTTATTGAGTTCAGGATAAATTAACTTATAAATCTTTAAAATTTATTCTTGAACTTGTTTTATTGAATTGTCATCATCCTCATGTTTATAATATGTTGAAAGTCATCTCGTGGCTCATGGTGCATAGATGGACTTGGTATGATTATGACCAAGAATTATTCGGTATAATCATGACCGTAATTTTACAAATGATGTGGTAAAAATCCTCATTGGTCGTAGTGCATTGATGGACAGTTGTTGGCATGATTATGACCATTGATGAATACACGAATATCCTCGGCCGTAGTGTATGAATAATTTGTGGTCGTGATACTAATGAATATTCTTGGGTCAGTAGTGCAAGGATGATGTGTGTTATTTATTGTCGAGTCTCAAATGATAAAAGTAATGAAAACCTTTTAAATCATAGAAGATAGTAGATTTTATTCTCTACTTGACTCTTCTAATGGATTGCTTTGTTCCATTAAGCAGCTTAAACTTGATGTTTGTTATATTTTATCGCTTTAACACTGTTGAAGGCTAATGATAATTTATTCTCGCATTATCTTAGTCATAATATTTCTTCTTGGGCTAGTTGAGCTCACCCTTTTGCTTTCATTGTTCTCTTCAGAAATGAGAACGTAGCAGGACTAGTCGGGAAACGAGTGGACAAATTCAAATGATAAGATTAGTAGTCCTCACTATTCTATGAAATAGTGCGATAATAAATGTATTGAGGACTTATTTTGAGTTTGAATACCGCCTAGAAGACAATATTTGTATTAAAACTCACAAACTTCATGTTGTATATTTAAGGTTGTATTTGTATTACAGATCATGTATTTGGCAAATTTCGTAATAGGTGATGTATACCTATTTTGGGGGCGTCACAATAACAACACCGTGTAGATAAAATAAAATATCTTTAAAAAATTAATTCTTTTATTAATAAACGAATTAAAAGATTACAAAGTATATTCTACATCATATTAAATATGATTGGGCTGCGTGCATGCTACTTTCACGGGGTTCTTGACTTTAACATCTACATAGTAATCTTGTAGAGTTCATTTTTATCTTTAAGAGCTGGATAATTATTTTTATTTGTTCATCAAGATAAATAAAACATTATCTCTTACAAAACAAATAAAATCATGTTAATTAAAAAAATAGACATAAAATAATGAATATGAGAATAATAAAATGCATAAAAATGTGTACATTAGTTATCATAATTATATCAATTATTATAGCTATTCTAGTCTATGGCGATGTCACTCACTCACCACCATAGCCCCAAAAATCGCCGCCATAGACGATTGTGTACTACACACACCGTATATACATATGACTCATGTATTTATTGTGTCTTATACATCTGCTTAAGAGAAGTGTTTTAAATTTGATATATATATATATATATATATATATATATATATATATATATATATATCTTTATATCTACCAAGTTATTAAAATTAGATTGCGAGTTAACTTGACATTAATCAAAACGACTTTACATTAATTTTATTTTATTAGTTCAATAATTGTCGTTGATATTTTATATTATTGTTGTTTCAATAATTGTCAACGCACAAGATTTCCCATTATCGGATCAATAATTCATATTATTTGAATAATATTATTAGATAGCATTATTGATGATGTCTAGAAAGTTCATTAAGGAGAGGTTTGGTCACCTAATTGCGCTACCAAGTGAAGAAATCCTTATTGAAAGCCCCTCTTCCTCGGAAATGGCCTAGTTGTCATTATTGTGATTCTGTAATATTATTTGTGAATAATTAATTATTGATTTATATGATAAGAAAATATTTATTTTATGTGGACACAAATAAAAAATAAGAAAATATTTATTCGAAGTGGTTTTAAACTGAGGAATTTTAACATGTGACATTTGTTGAAAGTTGGTATTTTATCTTCTCCGATAAAATAATTCATTCAAATATATTATAATATTACATTATAGTAGTATGATGTGATCATATAATAGAACATTTTTTATAATTTGAATGATAGCATTATTATAGTAAATTCATGGTATAAAAGTAAAAGGAAGTGGAAGAGAACAAATTGAATTTGAATTCCTGTGATGCAAGTTTATGATGTCATCTGGACGATGAGGTAAGCTGATGATGTCATCTGGACGATGAGATATGCAATGATGTATTATGATCGATGACGCCACGGGTGATGATGTCATAAATTATGGCGAAAAGACTATTTACCCTTACTTTGCCAAGCCTTTATAAATAAGCTCATTTCTTCATTATTTTTATCAATTCATTCAAGCTTATAGAGAGAAAGTATAGAGAATAAGAGAAAAGAAGAAGAGTATTCTCACATTACACTATTGCAAAGATTCAATCTCCTACTAAGGCAAGGGGTATTATTCTTTCGTATTCATGAAGAGAGTTATTCTTTCAATACTCGTAAGGGTTGTTATTCCATTCTTTATTATTCTGCTTGGAATAACTCGCTCACGTGTGGTCGTCTATCGCATGCCTCGTGAATTTTGTTATTATTCCATTCTTTATTATTCGCTTGGAACATCTTGTCTCGTGAGGATTACGTACGACCGGTTCCATTCTTTATTATTCTCGTTGAACATCCGTCTGCAAGCGGATTACGCATGACCCGGGTTCCATTCTTTATTACTCTGTTGAAATGATCTGCATCACGTGGATTACTGCATATGCGAAAAAAATCCATTTGCGGTTTCATATATTTTATTATACTCATTGGTTAAAGTTTTGGCTTCTATACTCCATGAAATTAGTGGAATATCCTTGATATTTGCGGCTTCATCCAAAGATCTTTTCATGAAAATATTCTTCTAAGCATTCTTGAATTTTACTCCACAAAGCGCCTCATGTTGACAATTTGGACGTTATTGAGTTCTGTGATAAATTAACTTATAAATCTTTAAAATTTATTCTTGAACTTGTTTTATTGAATTGTCATCATCCTCATGTTTATAATATGTTGAAAAGTCATCTGTAATCAGTAGTGCATGTATGGACTTGGTATGATTATGACCAAGAATTATTCTAGATAATCATGAATAGTAATTTTACAAATGATGTGGAAAAAATCCTCATTGGTCGAAGTGCATTGATGGACATTGTTGGCATGATTATGACCATTGATGAATACACGAATATCCTCGGCCCGTAGTGTATGAATAATTTGTGGTCGTGATACTAATGAATATTCTTGGCCGTAGTGCAAGGATGATGTGTTATTTATTTATTGTTGAGTCTCAAATGATAAAAGTAATGAAAAACCTTTTAAATCATGTAAGATAGTAGATTTTATTCTCTACTGACTCTTCTAATGGATTGCTTGTTCACCGCAGCTTAAACTTGATGTTTGTTATATTTTATCGCTTTAACATCGTTGAAGGCTAATGATAATTTATTCTCATTATTATCTTAGTCATAATATTTCATCGGGCTAGTTGAGCTCACCTTTTTTGCTTTCATTGTTCTCTTCAGAAATGAGAACGTAGCAGGACTAGTCTGGAAACTGAGTGACAAATCCAAATGATAGCATTAGTAGTCCTCACTATTCTATGAAATAAAGGCGATAATAAATGTATTGAGGACTTATTTTGAGTTTGAATACATCGCCTGAAGACAATATTTGTATTAAAACTCACAACTCATGTCAGATATTTAAGGTTGTATTTGTATTCTCAGATCATGTATTTGGCAAATTTCGTAATAGGTGATGTATACCTATTTTGGGGGCGCCACAATAACAACACCGTGCAGATAAAATAAAATATCTTTAAAAAATTAATTCTTTTATTAATAAACTAATTAAAAGATTACAAAGTATATTCTACATCATATTAAATATGATTAATTGGGTCATGCTGTATTCTACTTTCACGGGGTTCTTGACTTTAACATCTACATAGTAATCTTGTAGAGTTCATTTTTATCTTTAAGAGCTGGATAATTATTTTTATTTGTTCATCAAGATAAATAAAACATTATCTCTTACAAAACAAATAAAATCATGTTAATTAAAAAAATAGACATAAAATAATGAATATGAGAATAATAAAATGCATAAAAATGTGTACATTAGTTATCATAATTATATCAATTATTATAGCTATTCTAGTCTATGGCGACAGGTCACTCGTCACCATAGCCCCAAAAAATCGCCGCCATAGACGATTGTGTACTACACAGCTGTGTATATACATATGACTCATAGACGATTGTGTACTATACATCTGTTTAAGAGAAGTGTTTTAAATTTGATATATATATATATATATATATATATATATATATCTTTGGACGACCAAGTTATTAAAATTAGATTGCGAGTTAACTTGACATTAATCAAAACGACTTTACATTAATTTTATTTTATCGGTTCAATAATTGTCATGCTGATATTTTATATTATTGTTGTTTCAATAATTGTCAACGCACAAGATTTCCCATTATCGATCAATAATTCATATTATTTGAATAATATTATTAGATAGCATTATTGACAATGTCTAGAAAGTTCTCATAAGGAGAGGTTTGGTCACCTAATCAAGGCCAAGAAGAAGAAATCCTTATTGAAAGCCCCTCTTCCCCGAAAATGCCTAGTTGTCATTATTGTGATTCTCGTAATATTATTTGTGAATAATTAATTATTGATTTATATGATAAGAAAATATTTATTTTATGTGGACACAAATAAAAATAAGAAAATATTTATTCGAAGTGGTTTTAAACTGAGGAATTTTAACATGTGACATTTGTTGAAAGTTGGTATTTTATCTTCTCCGATAAAATAATTCATTCAAATATATTATAATATTACATTATAGTAGTATGATGTGATCATATAATAGTACATTTTTTATAATTTGAATGATAGCATTATTATAGTAAATTCATGGTATAAAAGTAAAAGGAAGTGGAAGAGAACAAATTGAATTTGAATTCCTGTGATGCAAGCGATGATGTCATCGGACGATGAGGTAAGCGATGATGTCATCGGACGATGAGATATGCAATGATGTATTATGATCGATGACGTCAGCGGTGATGTCATAAATTATGGCGAAAAGACTATTTACCCTTACTTTGCCAAGCCTATAAATAGAAGCTCATTTCTTCATTATTTTTTATCAATTCATTCAAGCTATAGAGAGAGAAAGTATAGAGAGAATAAGAGAAAAAGAAGAAGAGTATTCTGTTACTACACTATTGCAGTATTCAATCTCCTACTAAGGCAAGGGGTATTATTCTTTCGTATTCATGAAGAGAGTTATTCTCTTTCAATACTCGTAAGGGTTGTTATTCCATTCTTTATTATTCTGTTGGAATAACCTGTCTGTGTGGTCTATCGCATGCCTGGTGAATTTTGTTATTATTCCATTCTTTATTATTCTGTTGGAACATCTTGTCTGTGAGGATTACGCATGACCTGGTTCCATTCTTTATTATTCTCGTTGAACATCCTGTCTGCATGCGGATTACGCATTACCTTGGTTCCATTCTTTATTACTCGTTGAAATGATCTGCATTTACGTGGATTACCGCATGTATGGCAAAAAAATCCATTGCGGTTTCATATATTTTATTATACTCAAATGGTTAAAGTTTTGGCTTCTATACTCCATGAAATTAGTGGAATATCCTTGATATTTGCGCTTCATCCAAAGATCTTTTCATGAAAATATTCTTCTAAGCATTCTTGAATTTTACTCCACAAAAGCAAATCTCATGTTGACAATTTGACGTTATTGAGTTCGTGGATAAATTAACTTATAAATCTTTAAAATTTATTCTTGAACTTGTTTTATTGAATTGTCATCATCCTCATGTTTATATATATGTTGAAAGTCATCTCATGGCCTCAGAAGTGCATAGATGGACTTGGTATGATTATGACCAAGAATTATTCTAAGATAATCATGAATCGTAATTTTACAAATGATGTGGTAAAAATCCTCATTGGTCGTAGTGCATTGATGGACAGCTTGTTGGCATGATTATGACCATTGATGAATACACGAATATCCTCGGCCCGTAGTGTATGAATAATTTGTGGTCGTGATACTAATGAATATTCTCGGCAGTAGTGCAAGGATGATGTGTGTTATTTATTGTCGAGTCTCAAATGATAAAAGTAATGAAAACCTTTTAAATCATAGAAGATAGTAGATTTTATTCTCTACTCAACTCTTCTAATGGATTGCTTGTTCCAACCGCAGCTTAAACTTGATGTTTGTTATATTTTATCGCTTTAACATCTTCAAGGAAGGCTAATGATAATTTATTCTCGCATTATCTTAGTCATAATATTTCTTCTCGGGCTAGTTGAGCTCACCTTTTGCTTTCATTGTTCTCTTGAAATGAGAACGTAGCAGGACTAGTCCTGGAAACTGAGTGACAAATTCAAATGATAAGATTAGTAGTCCCTCACTATTCTATGAAATAGTGCGATAATAAATGTATTGAGGACTTATTTTGAGTTTGAATAATCGCCTGTAAGACAATATTTGTATTAAAACTCACAAATTTCATGTTGTATATTTAAGGTTGTATTTGTATTCTCAGATCATGTATTTGGCAAATTTCGAATAGGTGATGTATACCTATTTTGGGGGCGCCACAATAACAACACCGCAGATAAAATAAAATATCTTTAAAAAAATTAATTCTTTTATTAATAAACGAATTAAAAGATTACAAAGTATATTCTACATCATATTAAATATGATTGATCAATGTGGCATGCTACTTTCACTTCAGTTCTCGACTTTTAACATCTACATAGTAATCTTGTAGAGAGTTCATTTTTATCTTTAAGAGTCGGATAATTATTTTTATTTGTTCATCAAGATAAATAAAACATTATCTCTTACAAAACAAATAAAATCATGTTAATTAAAAAATAGACATAAAATAATGAATATGAGAATAATAAAATGCATAAAAATGTGTACATTAGTTATCATAATTATATCAATTATTATAGCTATTCTAGTCTATGTAGCGACGTGTCACTGTCACCATAGCCCCAAAAAAATCGCCATAGATGTATTTATTGTACTACTACACAATTGTGTATATACATATTTAATTTCATGTATTTATCGTACTACTATACATCCGCTTAAGAGAAGTGTTTTAAATTTGATATATATATATATATATATATATATATATATATATATATATATATATATATCTTTGATTTACCAAGTTATTAAAATTAGATTATGAAGTTAACTCGACATTAATCAAAACGACTTTACATTAATTTTATTTTATTGGTTCAATAATTGTCATTGATATTTTATATTATTGTTGTTTCAATAATTGTCACCGCACAAAGATTTCCCATTATCGCATCAATAATTCATATTATTTGAATAATATTATTAGATAGCATTATCGACAATGTCTAGAAAGTTCATAAGGAGAGGTTTGGTCACCTAATTGCGGCCAAGAAGAAAGAAATCCTTATTGGAAAGCCCTCTTTCCTCGGAAATGGCCTAGTTGTCATTATTGTGATTCTCAGAATATTATTTGTGAATAATTAATTATTGATTTATATGATAAGAAAATATTTATTTTATGTGGACACAAATAAAAAAAATAAGAAAATATTTATTCAAGTGGTTTTAAACTCGAGGAATTTTAATACGTGACATTTGTTGAAAGTTGGTATTTTATCTTCTCCGATAAAATAATTCATTCAAATATATTATAATATTACATTATAGTAGTATGATGTGATCATATAATAGAACATTTTTATAATTTGAATGATAGCATTATTATAGTAAATTCATGGTATAAAAGTAAAAGGAAGTGGAAGAGAACAAATTGAATTTGAATTCACATGATGCAAGCGATGATGTCATCCTGACGATGAGGTAAGCGATGATGTCATCTGGACGATGAGATATGCAATGATGTATTATGATCGATGACGCTACGTCATGGTGATGTCATAAATTATGCGAAAAGACTATTTACCCTTACTTTGCCAAGCCTATAAATAAGCTCATTTCTTCATTATTTTTATCAATTCATTCAAGCTTATAGAGAGAGAAAGTATAGAGAGAATAAGAGAAAAAGAAGAAGATTGATTCATTACTACACTATTGCAAGATTCAATCTCCTACTAAGGCAAGGGGTATTATTCTTTTCGTATTCATGAAGAGAGTTATTCTCTTCAATACTGTAAGGGTTGTTATTCCATTCTTTATTATTCTCATTGGAATAACTCATGCTCGGTGGTCTATCGATGCCCGGTGAATTTTGTTATTATTCCATTCTTTATTATTCATTGGAACATCTTGTCTGCAGAGGATTACGCATGACCGGTTCCATTCTTTATTATTCTGTTGGAACATCCTCGCATCTGCAAGGATTACGCATGACCCGGTTCCATTCTTTATTACTCTCGGTTGAAATGATCTGCATTACGTGGATTACCGCACGGCGGGCAAAAATCCATTTATGCGGTTTCATATTTTATTATACTCGGTTAAAGTTTTGGCTTCTATACTCCATGAAATTAGTGGAATATCCTTGATATTTGCGCTTCATCCAAAGATCTTTTCATGAAAATATTCTTCTAAGCATTCTTGAATTTTACTCCACAAAGCGCCTCATGTGTCGACAATTTGACGTTATCGAGTTCGTGGATAAATTAACTTATAAATCTTTAAAATTTATTCTTGAACTTGTTTTATCAATTGTCATCATCCTCATGTTTATAATATGTTGAAAGTCATCCGCGGCTTCAGAGGCATAGATGGACTTGGTATGATTATGACCAAGAATTATTCGGTATAATCATGACCGTAATTTTACAAATGATGTGGTAAAAATCCTCATTGGTCGTGAAGTGCATCGATGGACGATTGTTGGCATGATTATGACCATCGATGAATACACGAATATCCTCGCCCGTAGTGTATGAATAATTTGTGGTCGTGATACTAATGAATATTCTCGGTCAGTAGTGCAAGGATGATGTGTTATTTATTGTCGAGTCTCAATGATAAAAGTAATGAAAACCTTTTTAAATCATAGAAGATAGTAGATTTTATTCTCTCTACTTGACTCTTCTAATGGATTGCTTGTTCATGCATAGCTTAAACTTGATGTTTGTTATATTTTATCGCTTTAACAACATTTGAAGGCTAATGATAATTTATTCTCGCATTATCTTAGTCATAATATTTCTTCTCGGGCTAGTTGAGCTCACCTTTTGCTTTCATTGTTCTCTTCAGAAATGAGAACGTGAAGCAGGACTAATGGGAAACGGAGTGACAAATCCAAATGATAAGATTAGTAGTCCTCACTATTCTATGAAATAGTGCGATAATAAATGTATTGAGGACTTATTTTGAGTTTGAATAATCGCCTCAGAAGACAATATTTGTATTAAAACTCACAACTCTCATGTCAGATATTTAAGGTTGTATTTGATTCTCAGATCACGTATTTGGGCAAATTTAATAAAGGTGATGTATACCTATTTTGGGGGCGTCCACAATAACAACAAGTGTAGATAAAATAAAATATCTTTAAAAAATTAATTCTTTTATTAATAAACGTAATTAAAAGATTACAAAGTATATTCTACATCATATTAAATATGATCAATCATGCATGCTACTTTCACTGGTTCTCGACTTTTAACATCTACATAGTAATCTTGTAGAGTTCATTTTATCTTTAAGAGTCGATAATTATTTTTATTTGTTCATCAAGATAAATAAAACATTATCTCTTACAAAACAAATAAAATCATGTTAATTAAAAAATAGACATAAAATAATGAATATGAGAATAATAAAATGCATAAAAATGTGTACATTAGTTATCATAATTATATCAATTATTATAGCTATTCTAGTCTATGGCTGACAGTCACTCGTCACCATAGCCCCAAAAAATCGCCATATACGATTGTGTACTACACAATGTGTATATACATATGACTCATGTATTTATCGTGTACTATACATCATCTGCTTAAGAGAAGTGTTTTAAATTTGATATATATATATATATATATATATATATATATATATATATATATATATATATCTTTGATCTACCAAGTTATTAAAATTAGATTATGAGTTAACTTGACATTAATCAAAACGACTTTATACATTAATTTTATTTTATCGTTCAATAATTGTTTGCGTTGATATTTTATATTATTGTTGTTTCAATAATTGTCACCGCACAAAGATTTCCCATTATCGGATCAATAATTCATATTATTTGAATAATATTATTAGATAGCATTATTGATAATGTCTAGAAAGTTCATTAAGGAGAGGTTTGGTCACCTAATTGCTACCAAGAAGAAGAAATCCTTATTGGAAAGCCCCTCTTTCCGAAATGGCCTAGTTGTCATTATTGTGATTCTCGTAAATATTATTTGTGAATAATTAATTATTGATTTATATGATAAGAAAATATTTATTTTATGTGGACACAAATAAAAAATAAGAAAATATTTATTCGAAGTGGTTTTAAACTGAGGAATTTTAACATGTGACATTTGTTGAAAGTTGGTATTTTATCTTCTCCGATAAAATAATTCATTCAAATATATTATAATATTACATTATAGTAGTATGATGTGATCATATAATAGTACATTTTTTATAATTTGAATGATAGCATTATTATAGTAAATTCATGGTATAAAAGTAAAAGGAAGTGGAAGAGAACAAATTGAATTTGAATTTCTGTGATGCAGTTATGATGTCATCTGACGATGAGGTAAGCGATGATGTCATCAGACGATGAGATATGCAATGATGTATTATGATCGATGACGTCATTGATGATGTCATAAATTATGCTAAAAGACTATTTACCCTTACTTTGCCAAGCCTATAAATAGAAGCTCATTTCTTCATTATTTTTTATCAATTCATTCAAGCTATAGAGAGAGAAAGTATAGAGAGAATAAGAGAAAAAGAAGAAGAGTATTCTCACTTACCACTATTGCGATCCAATCTCCTACTAAGGCGAGGGTATTATTCTTTCGTATTCATGAAGAGAGTTATTCTCTTCAATACTCGTAAGGGTTGTTATTCCATTCTTTATTATTCTCGCTGGAATAACTCCGTATGTGTGGTCTATCGCATGCCCGGTGAATTTTGTTATTATTCCATTCTTTATTATTCTCGCTGGAACATCTGTCTCGCGAGGATTACGCATGACCGGTTCCATTCTTTATTATTCTCGTTGGAACATCCTCATGCAAGCGGATTACGCATGACCTGGTTCCATTCTTTTATTACTCGCTGAAATGATCTGCCTCACGTGGATTACCGCATGGCGAGCAAAAAATCCATTTCATGCTTTCATATATTTTATTATACTCAACAATTAAAGTTTTGGCTTCTATACTCCATGAAATTAGTGGAATATCCTTGATATTTGCGCTTCATCCAAAGATCTTTTCATGAAAATATTCTTCTAAGCATTCTTGAATTTTACTCCACAAAGCGCCTCATGTTGACAATTTGGACGTTATCGAGTTCGGGATAAATTAACTTATAAATCTTTAAAATTTATTCTTGAACTTGTTTTATTGAATTGTCATCATCCTCATGTTTATAATATGTTTGAAAGTCATCTGGCTCCAGAAGTGTATAGATGGACTTGGTATGATTATGACCAAGAATTGATCTAGTATAATCATGACCGTAATTTTACAAATGATGTGGTAAAAATCCTCATCGGGTCGAAAAGTGCATTGATGGACAATTGTTGGCATGATTATGACTATTGATGAATACACGAATATCCTCGGCCCGTAGTGTATGAATAATTTGTGGTCGGATACTAATGAATATTCTTGGTCAGTAGTGCAAGGATGATGTGTGTTATTTATTGTCGAGTCTCAAATATAAAAGTAATGAAAACCTTTTAAATCATAGAAGATAGTAGATTTTATTCTCTACTGACTTTCTTCTAATGGATTGCTTGTTCCACGCAGCAGCTTAAACTTGATGTTTGTTATATTTTATCGCTTTAACACTGTTGAAGGCTAATGATAATTTATTCTTGCATTATCTTAGTCATAATATTTCTTCTTGGGCTAGTTGAGCTCACCTTTTTGCTTTCATTGTTCTCTTCGAGAAATGAGAACGTAGCGAGGACTAGTCGGAAACGAGAGTGGATGTACCCAAAATGATAAGATTAGTAGTCCCTCACTATTCTATGAAATAGTGCGATAATAAATGTATTGAGGACTTATTTTGAGTTTGAATACCGCCTAGAAGACAATATTTGTATTAAAACTCACATACCATGTTGTATATTTAAGGTTGTATTTGTATTTCGTATCATGTATTTGGCAAATTTCGTAATAGGTGATGTATACCTATTTTGGGGGGCGCCACAATAACAACAATTAGTGCAGATAAAATAAAATATCTTTAAAAAATTAATTCTTTTATTAATAAACTAATTAAAAGATTACAAAGTATATTCTACATCATATTAAATATGATTGGGTCAGCAAGCATGCTACTTTCACTGGGTTTCTTGATTTTAACATCTACATAGTAATCTTGTAGAGTTCATTTTTATCTTTAAGAGTGGATAATTATTTTTATTTGTTCATCAAGATAAATAAAACATTATCTCTTACAAAACAAATAAAATCATGTTAATTAAAAAATAGACATAAAATAATGAATATGAGAATAATAAAATGCATAAAATGTGTACATTAGTTATCATAATTATATCAATTATTATAGCTATTCTAGTCTATGGCGACAGTCACTCGTCACCATAGCCCCAAAAATCGCCACATAGAGCGATTGTGTACTACACACCGTGTGTGGTATACATATTTACTTCATGATCGATTGTGTACTATACATCCTGCTTAAGAAGTGTGTTTTAAATTTGATATATATATATATATATATATATATATATATCTTTTAGATCTAATTTTCAAGTTATTAAAAATTAGATTATGAGTTAACTTGACATTAATCAAAACGACTTCGACATTAATTTTATTTTATTGGATTCAATAATCGTCTGCGTTGATATTTTATATTATTGTTGTTTCAATAATTGTCACCGCATGATTTCCCATTATCGCATCAATAATTCATATTATTTGAATAATATTATTAGATAGCATTATTGACAATGTCTAGAAAGTTCATTAAGGAGAGGTTTGGTCACCTAATTGCTGCCGTCAAGAAGAAGAAATCCTTTATTGAAAGCCCTCTTCCTGGAAATGGCCTAGTTGTCATTATTGTGATTCTCGTAATATTATTTGTGAATAATTAATTATTGATTTATATGATAAGAAAATATTTATTTTATGTGACACAAATAAAAAATAAGAAAATATTTATTCAAGTGGTTTAAATCGGGAATTTTAACATGTGACATTTGTTTAAAGTTGGTATTTTATCTTCTCCGATAAAAATAATTCATTCAAATATATTATAATATTACATTATAGTAGTATGATGTGATCATATAATAGTACATTTTTATAATTTGAATGATAGCATTATTATAGTAAATTCATGGTATTATTTTATTTGTTCATCAAGATAAATAAAACATTATCTCTTACAAAACAAATAAAATCATGTTAATTAAAAAATAGACATAAAATAATGAATATGAGAATAATAAAATGCATAAAAATGTGTACATTAGTTATCATAATTATATCAATTATTATAGCTATTCTAGTCTATAATGACAGTCACTGTCGTCACCATAGCCCCAAAAAATCGCCGCCATAGGCGATTGTGTACTACATACCGTATATATACATATGACTCATGTATTTATTGTGTACTATACATCCATTTAAGAGAAGTGTTTTAAATTTGATATATATATATATATATATATATATATATATATATATCTTTGGACGACCAAGTTATTAAAATTAGATTGCGAGTTAACTTGACATTAATCAAAACGACTCGACATTAATTTTATTTTATTGGTTCAATAATTGCTGCGTTGATATTTTATATTATTGTTGTTTCAATAATTGTCACCGCATGATTTTCCCATTATCGGATCAATAATTCATATTATTTGAATAATATTATTAGATAGCATTATTGACAATGTCTAGAAAGTTCTCATTAGGAGAGGTTTGGTCACCTAATTGCTACGCAATGAAGAAATCCTTATTGGAAAGCCCCTGCTCCTGGAAATGGCCTAGTTGTCATTATTGTGATTACAGTAATATTATTTGTGAATAATTAATTATTGATTTATATGATAAGAAAATATTTATTTTATGTGGACACAAATAAAAAATAAGAAAATATTTATTCAAGTGGTTTTAAATCGAGGAATTTTAACATGTGACATTTGTTGAAAGTTGGTATTTTATCTTCTCCGATAAAATAATTCATTCAAATATATTATAATATTACATTATAGTAGTATGATGTGATCATATAATAGTACATTTTTATAATTTGAATGATAGCATTATTATAGTAAATTCATGGTATAAAAGTAAAAGGAAGTGGAAGAGAACAAATTGAATTTGAATTCTGTGATCTGAAGCGATGATGTCATCTGACGATGAGGTAAGCGATGATGTCATCCAGACGATGAGATATGCAATGATGTATTATGATCGATGACGTCAGCGGTGATGTCATAAATTATGGCGAAAAGACTATTTACCCTTACTTTGCCAAGCCTATAAATAGAAGCTCATTTCTTCATTATTTTTTATCAATTCATTCAAGCTATAGAGAGAGAAAGTATAGAGAATAAGAAAAAAAGAAGAGTATTCTTTACTACACTATTGCAGTATCCAATCTCCTACTAAGGCAAGGGGTATTATTCTTTCGTATTCATGAAGAGAGTTATTCTCTTTCAATACTCGTAAGGGTTGTTATTCCATTCTTTATTATTCTGTTGGAATAACCTGTCTGTGTGGTCTATCCCATGCCTGGTGAATTTTGTTATTATTCCATTCTTTATTATTCTGTTGGAACATCTTGTCTGTGAGGATTACGCATGACCTGGTTCCATTCTTTATTATTCTGTTGGAACATCCTGTCTGTGCGGATTACGCATGACCTGGTTCCATTCTTTATTACTCTGTTGAAATGATCTGTCTACGTGGATTACCGCATGGCGGGCAAAAATCCATTTGCGGTTTCATATATTTTATTATACTCAGTTGGTTAAAGTTTTGGCTTCTATACTCCATGAAATTAGTGGAATATCCTTGATATTTGCGCTTCATCCAGTATCTTTTCATGAAAATATTCTTCTAAGCATTCTTGAATTTTACTCCACAAAGCAGTCTCATGTTGACAATTTGGACGTTATTGAGTTCAGGATAAATTAACTTATAAATCTTTAAAATTTATTCTTGAACTTGTTTTATTGAATTGTCATCATCCTCATGTTTATAATATGTTGAAAGTCATCTGTGGCCTGTAGTGCATAGATGGACTTGGTATGATTATGACCAAGAATTATTCGGTATAATCATGACCGTAATTTTACAAATGATGTGGTAAAAATCCTCATTGGTCGTAGTGCATTGATGGACAGTTGTTGGCATGATTATGACCATTGATGAATACACGAATATCCTTGGCCGTAGTGTATGAATAATTTGTGGTCGTGATACTAATGAATATTCTTGGCCGTAGTGCAAGGATGATGTGTGTTATTTATTAAGCTGAGTCTCAGCGATAAAAGTAATGAAAAACCTTTTAAATCATAGAAGATAGTAGATTTTATTCTCTACTTGACTCTTCTAATGGATTGCTTGTTAAGCTGAGCTTAAACTTGATGTTTGTTATATTTTATCAGTTTAACACTGTTGAAGGCTAATGATAATTTATTCTGCATTATCTTAGTCATAATATTTCTTCTTGGGCTAGTTGAGCTCACCTTTTTGCTTTCATTGTTCTCTTGAGAAATGAGAACGTAGCGAGGACTAGTCGGAAAGCGGAGTGAGCAAATTCAAATGATAGCATTAGTAGTCCTCACTATTCTATGAAATAGTGCGATAATAAATGTATTGAGGACTTATTTTGAGTTTGAATACTGTCTAGAAGACAATATTTGTATTAAAACTCACAGCTCATGTTGTATATTTAAGGTTGTATTTGTATTCTGTATCATGTATTTGGCAGCTCAGAATAGGTGATGTATACCTATTTTGGGGGCGTCACAATAACAACACCGTGTAGATAAAATAAAATATCTTTAAAAAATTAATTCTTTTATTAATAAACGAATTAAAAGATTACAAAGTATATTCTACATCATATTAAATATGATTGGGCTGCGTGCATGCTACTTTCACGGGGTTCTTGACTTTAACATCTACATAGTAATCTTGTAGAGTTCATTTTTATCTTTAAGAGCTGGATAATTATTTTTATTTGTTCATCAAGATAAATAAAACATTATCTCTTACAAAACAAATAAAATCATGTTAATTAAAAAAATAGACATAAAATAATGAATATGAGAATAATAAAATGCATAAAAATGTGTACATTAGTTATCATAATTATATCAATTATTATAGCTATTCTAGTCTATGGCTGACATGTGTCACTTTCGTCACCATAGCCCCAAAAAATCGCCATTTATGTAGACGATTGTGTCTACTACAGTTGTGTATATACATATATACTCATGTATTTATTGTATACTACACATCTGCATTTAAGAGAAGTGTTTTAAATTTGATATATATATATATATATATATATATATATATATATATATATATATATATATATATCTTTGACGACCAAGTTATTAAAATTAGATTATGAGTTAACTTGACATTAATCAAAACGACTCGATATTTGACTTGTTATATTTTGGTATTGATTGATAAATTACTTTGACAAATATTTTTTATATTACAATTTCACACATTCTGCTCTTTACATTCATTGTTGTGGCCCACTAATAAATATGTGAGCAAGTCCCACAACAAAAGTTACTAATATTAAAATTTTTATTACACATATTTTTAATATATTTTCTAATCAGGTCAAAAAGAAATATAAAAAAATCTTCTATTTGTCAAGCGTGTCCTATACAAATTTTAATATCTATAAAAAGATAAAATTAACAAAAAAATTGTTATATTTTTTCCTTACATAAAACAGCAATGCTAATATCACATAAAAAAATACTTACATAATATTCAAATATACACATGAATATTGTGGGCCCCACCTAACATGTAGAACCTACAAACATACATGTGTGTACATGAGTATTATGTGAACCATCATTAAGTGATAGTAATATTATTTTAAATAAAAAGTACATTTCTTATAAAAATGGTTGTTCACAATTTCTTTATTAACCATTTTTATTTAATCAAAATAAGTTACCACTTATAAACTGGCCTTTGTAATAGGACTGAAATTCATATACTCCTATTATATATCCTCCATCATCTCGCAACGAATGGTCTAAAATACCCTTCCCACAGACTATTTAGCTCTTCACAAGTTGAAGCTAAAAATCATTCACTGATTTTCTTCAACGCCTATAATTTTGGGCACCTCTCAAGTGTCCTCTGATCTTCCACCTGGAATCCCAAGGTTCAATAATCGTACCCATTACTGATCAAACCCTAGTTTATATGAATCAACCATCGGATATTTACATCATTACGAACAGTTTCTGGGTTTTTGAAAAAGGAGAATATACTTTTCTGTTTACTTATTATTGTTAGAGAATTATTATTGTAATATGGTGTTTTGATTTAGATGTAGCATGAGTATATGTGAATTGGGTATTGGGTGTACTAACTAGACTTTGTTCTGTTTGGTTTTTGATAGTTATTTTGGCAGATCGTTGTGATCTTCTGGTGGGTGGATATACATCATAATCTGTTACAATGGTATGATTCTAATCCATATTCAGTTGCATTGATTTTATTTTTTTGGTTTTTTTTAAACAAATCTTTTTTATGGTTAAATTCTTGATGTAAATGGATAGTAGGAATTATATTGGATTTTCAATTTTAATTTGCATTGTTTGAGATGCATATGCTCACTGAAATTATTAGGAGGGGCATTCTGTTTCTGTGGTTTATGCATTGATAACGTTTGTTCATTTGTTCTTTTGGCTCTGAATTTATAAATTCTTACTAATTATTCAAATTTCTAAAGAAGGCCTTTGATTGTGTTAATCCACTTTATAAGTTTATTACAGTATTATTTATTCTTAGTAATCCAAGTGGATTGTAGGAAGTCCAATGTAGATTATCTCCACCAAATAAGAAAAACATATGTTTGCACATCCTTGAAATATTTTGAGCATCGGATGATCATAGATGATCTGCTTATGCCACAGATTGGATTTCAGCGTTGGATACAATGTTGCAATATTTTCATTTTAATTCAATATGTTGTTGTTTGTTCCCTTGGTTGCAGAGTCTCGCATCAACATTTGAACAAAATTACCGTTGCTACCCCGTATCTTTCATCGAAAAGGTATGATTATATCCACTTGAACCTTTCAAAGCAGCTGCGTAATTGATAAATTGCCCATATATGCGTCCATAAGTTGCCAAGAATATTTTTTATTTATTTATGAATTCCTTTCTCTTGCAATTGGATTTTATGAATTTGAATAAATTGATTTAGATTTTGAGTGATTGAATTAAACTAGAATCGCATGTAACAACTTAGTTGTGGATTTAAACCAAAGTGTATTTATTTGATAGCTTTACATGGATGAATTTGAAATACCATTAGGCAAAGAGTTATTTGATTCTTAAAACAGGTATTGATTGTACAATGATCTTGCCAAACCTTATGTATCTCTAGTATTGCAATTCTTATGTTTCCACATCCTTAAATTCAAATTCATGCTATTTCCCACAAGGATCATCTCTGGTCTTCTATGCCTTTTCTACTATGACCTCTTGCATTTTGATACTTATGGTTGGCCTTATGGTCATTTCCTGGATTATCTTAAATAAATTTAATCTTTTCCAAATTGCAGCAACATCTGGAGAAGGGTGACAAAGGTTAGCTTACTTTCTCAACCAATTTCTTTGCTTAAACTTCGTTATCCTGTTCTACTTCTTTGTTCCAAAAGAAATATACCAGTTACTAATTCAGAAGATTTGTTCTGGCTCGCAGTTATAATGCCTCCCTCTGCTCTTGATCGCCTTGGTATGTTGATTATTCTTTACGCATTTCTTATTGGTTATCCTTCTCTTCATGCTATAATGTTTTTTATGTTTTCATCTGGATTTACACAGCACCCACTACTACTTTACATAAATTTATTTTTTTCCTCGGCAGCTTATTTACAGATAGACTACCCAATGTTATTTGAAGTCAGTAACCCTAGTTCTGGTAAAGTTTCTCATTGTGGGGTGCTAGAATTTATTGCGGACGAGGGCTTGATATATTTACCATACTGGGTACTAATTTTTCCTAAATGTTGTATTGATTTCTTTTGCGTATCCCCTTCCATTGATTTCAATTCTAAATTTGTATTTTCTTGCCCACTCACAACTTAGATGATGGAAAACATGCTTCTACAAGAGGGAGATATTATTAATGTTAAGAATGCTAGTTTGTCAAAGGGAACATTTGTTAAGCTGCAGCCTCACACTAAGGACTTCTTGGATGTATCCAACCCAAAAGCCATGTGAGTTATCTGTTGTGACACGTCTTCGCTTTGATGGCCGTCCTTTTGTATTTTTTTCAATTGTTTGGTTTATCTAATATATCCTTGCTGTGTTAACTTGAAGCTTGGAGACAACATTAAGGAGCTACTCTTGTTTAACCACCGGAGACACTATCATGGTTGCCTATAACAATAAGAAATTTTACATTGATATTGTAGAAACCAAACCTTCTTCTGCTATCAGTATAATTGAAACAGACTGTGAAGTGGACTTTGCACCTCCACTAGATTATAAAGAACCTGAAAAGCCGCCCAAGTCTAATCTTTTAAACAAGAGACTGCTCGAAGGTCACCTTTCACTTTCCCCCCTTTTTAAATTTCTTTTTTATCTAAGTTTTTACCTTTACTTATTTTTTCATGTTTGGGAAAATTATTAGTTCTGATTCTAATATTAACTCTTTCAGTTGAGGAAGAGGCAGCTAACAAAATCCCCAAGTTTGGTCCATTCACTGGTTCATCAAGACGCTTGGATGGGAAACCTTCTGCCGAACCAGTTGCAAAAGTTTCTTCTCCCCTGCTCAAACAACAGCACCAGCCTGAGGCTAATATTGGGACTAATGGCTCTATACCATCAACCTCTACTTCAAGGAAGCATTGTGGAAAGCTCGTTTTTGGTTCAAACGAGGATCAAGTTACACATAGAATACCAAAAGTATGTAATTTGTTCCCTTGTTATCTGCGTATATCATGCAAATTATGGTCTAGCTTGCACTAACAAGTGTTTGGGTTGATTCGTCATTGCTACTCGGATTGAATTAATTATGTTGCTGTTTGAATTCGTGTGCATTACAGACTGAGACTACGCCTAAGGAGAGCAGTCAGGAGCAGCCACCACAGAAGGCGGACGATCCCAAGTTCCAAGCATTCACAGGAAAGAAATATTCATTGAAAGGCTGAATTCTGTCTTTTAGTTTTTCTGTATCCACTTTTTTGAGGTTTTATTCCAAATACGAAACTGAAATCCTTTTTGACAATTGATGAAAATTGAAGTTCTCACATGTACAGAAACTGCTCTTCCTGTTCTTTTGGAACTAGGCTAGGCTGGTGTATTTAACTTAACCAGCAATTAGTATATAACGTATTTGTTTTGATTGCATCAACTCCAATCATTCATCTGGTCTTGTTATTTGCTATTGAACTGTTTGGGAGTCATTCTTTTACTATAGTTAAAGAGAGGAAAAGCATGAAGGATGAATCAAATATGATCCTCTCAAGGAATTTGCTCATAATTAGTAATTATTAAATAATTAGTAAAAATATTAAATAAAATTGAACATAAAAGGCTTAAATATAAGTAATTATTCAAAACTATTAATCTTTTTTTACTTCAGGATTAATCTTTCAATTTTTTAATCAGGTCATTAAACTATTATTTTTTTTCCCGTACGATTCAACATGTCACGCCATAAATTGATGGCGTGGTCACGTTGACTAGACTTATCAATGTCTACGCCTTATTAAAAATTAGTCTTAAATTAAATATAAATTACTATACTGAACTATTAATCTTTTTTCATTATCTTTCAATTTTTCAATCAGATGATTAAACTATTAATTTTTTCTATTTTGGTTTAATTGAAGTTGTCACGTTATAAATTAATAAAGTGACTTTAACACCTAGGATGTGATTGATAATGTGTTAAAACAATACGCATTTTCTAATTAGTTTAAATCACTTTATAAAAACTAAATAGGCATAAATGTAATATTATATTTTAATTTAACAACAAAAATTTAAAATAATTTAAAAATGAAACATCTATTTAAGAGGTTCTTTTTTATTCGAAAAAAAGGAACTAAATAATAATTATGAAAAATATTACTTATCACTATCATTAACACCTAAATTTTCAAACAAACCAGAAGAAAAAAAATATATCTGTAACTAATTATTAGACATCATCTAACTTACAACTATCATTAACTATTTCTTTTCCACAAAATCAAAAATGATATTAAATTATTATAACATAATTTACACATAATCATTTTCCATGTACTTGAGCTCCTAGTTAATGGAGAAACCAATTAAAAACTAGTAAATAACTCTCACCATTTTATCTCTATGTGAACCCATCATCTTCAACTTGGATTAAATACACTTTTTCCTACTATATTCGACCTCGATTTACAAATATATCACTAGACTGATTTTTTTTCATTCGACTCATTGTACTATATTTTTTTAACAAAATATTACAAAATCCGTTAAATCCAGTTGACTTTTAACGACAAAAAAATATATAAAAAACTTAGTTTTATTCAACTATCCACGTGAGTTTTCAAGATTCGTCTATGCGACTGCTATAGTGGAATTATAATCTATAAAGATAAAAAAAATATATTAAAACCCATTACCCCTTCCTCTCTTATATTCTCTTCTCATCTTAACAAAACCCATTACCCATTTTAACTATTATATATATATATATATATATATATATATATATATATATATATATATATATATATATATATATATGACGCTCTCAAAATAGGTCTACACAAATTTCATTCTCGAAAGGTCATCAAATACATGGTATGTAATTCAAATACAAACTTCCTATTTACAAATATTAAACTGTCGTGCAAATACGACAAAATATAAGCTGTGAATTTTAATACAAACATTGTCTCGTAAATAATGTCCAAACTCAAATAAAGTACTCATTATAATTATTATCACACTATTTTACAAAATAGTGAGGACTACTATAATAATCATCTTGAACCATTACTCCACTCCTCGACTAGTCCCAGCTACATTCTCACATCCTGAGAAGAATAATGGAACCAAAAAGAAAATGGTAAGCTCAATTAGCCCAGTAAAAAATATTATGACTAAGATAATGAAGAACAAAGTATCCTTAGTCCTCAACAGTGAAAAATCTGATAGAACACAATAGATAACAAGTTTTAGATCAACAACTGCAGCGGAAATAACAATTCATTAGAAGAGTCAAGTAGAGCATGATGTCTACTATCTTCTATGATTTAAAAGTCTATCATCAATATTTTATCTCTGTAACACCAATCAATAATTATTTCCAATCAACGAATTATATATTCACTACGGGCCAAAGATAATAGTTTGTATCACCAGTGATCACGATCATGCCAAACACCTGTCTATCTATGTACTACGAGACAAATAGGACTTTCACCACAAACATTTATCTGTAATATTAAAGGTCATGATTATACCAATATACAATTCTTGGTCATAATTGTGATGCCCCCAAAATAGGTATACATCACCCATCTTGGGTCGCCAAATACATGGTACAAAATTCAAATACAACTTAATTATACAACAGTCGTGTAAAATACGACAAAATATAATCTAAGAGTTTTTAATAAGAATCTTCATCATCTAGACAATATACAAACTCAATGGAGTCCTCATTACACTTATTGTCACCTTATTTAGCGAATAGTGAGGACTACTAATGCTATATCATCTGAGACCGCCACTCCGTTCCCCGACTAGTGCAAAAGCTACGTTCTCATTTTCAAGAAGACAAAGAAAGAAAGGTGAGCTCAACTAGCCCAAAGAAAAATATTATGACTAAGATAATGCGTAATAATTTATCGTTAGCCTTCAACAAAGGTTAAACCGATAAAATATAACAAACATCAAGTTTAATCTGCGGCGAACAAGCCAATCCATTAGAAGAGTCAAGAGAGAATAAAATCTACTATCTTCTATGATTTAAAAGGTTTTTCATCACTTTTATCATTTGAGACTCAAACAATAAATAAACCACATCATCCTTGCACTCTGACGATGATATTCATTAGTATCCGATGCGACCATAAATTATCCATGCACTACGGGCCAAAGATATTCGTGTATTCATCAATGGTCATGATCATGTCAACAACTGTCCATCAATGCACTACGGGCCAATGAGGACTTTTACCATATCATTTGTAACATTATGGTCATGATTATACCGAATAATCTCTGGTCATAATCATACCAAGTCCATCTATGCACTACAGGCCACAGATGACTTTCAACATAATATAAACATGAGGATGATGACAATGATATAAGAATTCAATAAAACAAGTTTAAGAATTAATTTATCCATGAACCGATAACGTCCAAATTGTCAACATGATACTGCTTTGTGGAGTAAAATTCAAGAATGCTCAGAAGAATATTTCCATGAAAAGATACTGGATGAAGCGCAAATATCAAGGATATTCCACTAATTTCATGGAGTATAAAAGCCAAAACTTTAACCAACTAAGTATTATAAAGAATGGAATAACAAAAGAATTCACCGGCATGCGATAGACCGCATGCACCGGTATTATTCAACAATAATAATAAATAATGGAACTGTGTCATGCGTAAACGCATACGGACATGATATTCCAACCTAATAATAAAGAATGGAATAATGGAAGAATTCACCATGCATGCGATAGACCGCACGCATATGTTATTCCAATGAATAATAATAAATAATGGAACTGTGTCATGCATGTCATACGCATGCATGTGATGTGTTCCAAATGTAATAATAAAGAATGGAATAACAGAAGAATTTCACCATGTATGCGGTACTTCGCATAGACAGGTTATTCCAATAGAATAATAAATAACGGAACCAGGTCATGCGTAATTCGCACAGACATGATGTTCCAACAGAATAATAAGGGATGGAATAACAATAGCTCTCTTCAAGAACACGAAAGAAATAATACCCCTTACCTTAGAAAAACTGGATACTGGAATAGTGAGGTAGCAAACTTCTCTTATTCTTTCTCTCTATAATAATTGCTCTAAAGCTTTTATGAATTGGTGAGAAATGAAAGAAGAATTACTTCTATTTATAGAAAAATATAGTTTCGATAATTGCACATTTTGGGGCTCGAAATATTACAGTATAATACCTTACTCTTTTTCTTCATTTTTAATTTAGTGCTGCAAGTATTAACAAACTTGCACCACCTCCCCTAATAGTAAATAATGTGAATTAATAGTTCATTCATATGACTCAATAGTATAATCATGTGAAAAAAATAATTACAGTATAGTACCTTCAACTATACCTCCATTTTTAACTTAGTCATGCAAGTATTATCAATCTTGCACCAACTCCTCTAATAGTACAAGAATGTGATTCAATAGTACACACATGTTAACAAATAGTTATATAAGCATGTGATTTAGTAGCAATTAATTGCTCATTTATCCGATAAATTACCCGATTTATCAATATAACCCCCAGACATCAATTATCATCGAAATAGATGTCAATTTTCACTAACACTAATAATCCCAACACAATGGAACTATCAAATTCATCTTTAATCAACACAACTTATTCATCATTAATATTATAACTCATAATATTTAATAACCAGGTCGTTCCCAGGAAAGAGGGGGCTTTCTGATAAGGATTTCTCCTTATTGGCGCGCAATTAGGTCACCAAACCTCTCATTGACAGAACTTCTAGACATTGTCAATATTGCAAATAATAATATGAATAACTTTGTCGTCTCAATTATTGATTTAATAATAATAAATATAATGCAGATGATACTTTGTGACAATAATTGAATCAATAATATGAGAGATATGATGCGTTAATTCATCAGAGCAATAATTGAGTATAACTGAGTGACTTCTCACGTAAGCATCAATAATCAATACCGTGTGCTACTATGCAACCACGCGTATTATTGTACTTTTACTACCAGGTAGTTCAACAGTTTTAACGGTAACACTTTCGCCGTTATTTTTATAAAAAGATAATTCTGTCGTTTGTTAACTACGATAATACTTCCGTTGTTGGGTCCACCAATGATTGTGTCGTCGTACAAATATTCCATGTTAAAACGAATTTTCCCCGACCAATCGAATATTATATAACCACTTGCTTACTTTGCAAAATTTATAAATATTACCTACAACTATAACATTATATCAAATCCACACCATAATATTCAAAAATATATTTCGAAAAAATTATTCTTTATTCATAAAAGTTGGGGTCTTACAATAATCATACCAATCAACGGTCCATTTTTGCACTACATACCAAAAATGACTTTCAATACAATATAAGTATGAAGATGATGACAATGATATAAAGAATCAATCAAGTGATATCAAGGATAAATATTAGAGATTTATAATTTAACTTATCCAGAGTTCAAAAATGTCCAAATTGTCAATATTATAATTAATTGAGTAAAATTCAAGAATGATATTCATGTATCAAAAATAATTTGGACATAAAAGAAACCAATTTGGTCGTGACTAGTACCCCGAATGAATAGTACCTCGAGTGAATAGTAACTCGAATGAGACTATTAAAATTTAATAAGAAAGTTCAGACTAATATTCCAATGAAAGGATATTAGATGAAGCGCAAACTATTAAGGATATTCTACTAATTTCAGGGATTTTCAACATTTAACAATAAGGTTATAGAAACAAACAATAAATTTGTACCATAAATGGAGAAAAATATGAAAGAAAATGATATCCCTTGACGAGTACAAAAGAAATGATATCCCATACGAGTATGAGAGAATATACGAAACTGCAAATGAATTTTCACCCGTCATGCGGTAATCCACGTAGACAAATCATTCCCACATCTTAATAAAGAATGAATACGAAGGGTTATTCACCAGGCATGCGGAAATCCGCGTAGACAAGTTATTCCCACATATTAATAAGAAATAGAATAACAACCCTTATGAGTATGAAGAAAATAACATCTTTTACCTTAATAAAAGACTAGATATTGCACTAGTGTAGTAACAGAACTTTGTGTTGGTGGTGTGTTCTTGCTTCTTGAATACTTTTCTTCTTTCTCTCTTATTCTCTCTCTATAGTTTCTCTCTCTATACCTTTAGTGAATTGGTGAGAATGAATAAAGAAATGAGCTTCTATTTATAGAAGAATTATAGCTTGGCCCTTGCAATGTGAAGGTGGCTTGATGCCTGGTAATGTGAAAAGACAAGTGGTTTGGCGCCTGTAATGTGAAAAGGTAAGTGGTTTGATGACTATAGTGTGAAAAGGTAAGTGATTTGACGCCTATAATGTGAAAAGTCAAGTGATTTGACGTCTGATAAAGGCAAGTACTATTGGCGAAAGTGACTCTTAGATGATGACCTATGGGTCCCATAGAATAAGTCAAACTTACAACAAACGCTTTATGACAAACCCCTCTATTTATAATAAAATTTGAATAAATATATACCACAAATCACTTATCTTCAATCAACACATTTTTAATCTTTCAACAATTCTTCATCAATAATATTATAACTCACAATATTGACAATCAAATTATTCCTAGGAAAAAGGGGACTTTCCAATAAAAATTTCTCCTTATTGGCACGCAATTAAATAACCTAACCCCTTTCCTCGACAGAACTTTATAGACATTGTCAATAATACAAATAATAATATGAATAAATGCGTCGTCTCAATTATTGATTTAATAATATAAAATATTGTGTAGATGATACTGTGATAATAATTGAATCAATAATATGAGATACTATGCAGCAATTACTGTGGCAATTATTGAATGGAGCGAAGTGACTTCTTATGTAAGCATCAATAATCAAAGATATTGTGCAATACTGTGTGCTACTGTGCAATACCACACCACTGTGGAACAACGCGTATTAATGTACTTTTATCAATGAGTATTTCAACAGTTTAACGATAAAAGTCTTACCGTTATTTTATGAAAATGCTATTTTTGTCGCTTTCTATATTCGACAGTTATCCCATTGTGGGGTCCACCAATGATTGCGTCGTCGTACGAATATTTCCCAACAAAAAGAATATTCTCCGACCAAACGAATATTTTATGACAACTTGCTTACTTTTCAAAATTTGCATATATCACCCATAACTATAACATTTATTAAATTATCACCTTACTATTTAGAATACTACTACGAGAAAATTAAATCTTTATTTATAAAATTTGGGGTCTTACAACCTCCTCTCCTTATGAAATTTCATCCTTGAAATTGATGTACGTACCTGGTATGTCAAAAAGGTGAGGATACCTTGTTTTCATTTTAGATTCTAACTCCCAGGTCATTTCCTCAATATCATGGTTTATGTTAAATCTTTTGCTCTCTCTTCTAGTTAAAATTCAATAATGTGGTTTAGGTCTTCCATATACTTACGTAACATAGATATGTGAAAAACATTACGAACACGAGATATACTTGGCGATAAAGCGAGTCTATAGGCCACAGTTCCTACTCGATCGAGATTTCAAATGGACCAATAAATCGAGGGTTGAGCTTTTTTTTTTCCAAATCTCGTAATTTCTTTCCATGGAGCAACACGTAACAATGCATGGTCTCCGACATTGAATTCCACGTCCCTCCGATGAAGATCGTCATAACTCTTTTTCGGTCTTGTGTCGTTTGTATCCGTTGCCGGATCGTTTGAATCTTTTCTGTAGTCACGCGTACCAACTCTGGTCCCAACAATGTTGCTTCACCCACCTCGTCCCAACATACTGGAGAATAAAACTTTCGTCTATACAACGCTTCGAATGGAGCCATGCCTATACTTTTCTGATAACTGTTGTTGTATGAGAATTCCACCAATGGCAAATACTTTTCCCAACTTCCTTTGAAGTCTAAGACATATAGTCTTAATAGATCTTCAATAGTTTGAATAGTCTTCTTCGACTGCCCGTCCGTCTGAGGATGATATACAGAACTGAATTGTAAATCCGTGTCCATAGCTTTCTGCAAATTGACCCAAAATCATGAAGTGAATCTAGGGTCTTGATCAGAAACTATGGATACTGGCATACAATGCAGTCTTAAAATCTCATTTATGTACATACGAGCAAGACGTTCAAGTGAATAAGTTTCTCGTATAGGCAAGAAATGGGTAGACTTGGTTAATCTATTAACAATGACCTTTTGGTACTTGATGCTTCACCCTGACACGTTGACAAGTTAAAGACCTTGAGATAAACTCCGTGATTTCTCTCTTCATATTGCTCCACCAAAATGTATGTCGAAGATCACGATACATTTTGGTACACCCATGATGGATTGCAAATAATGTGTTGTGTGCCTCCATCATGATATTATACTTCAAATTAGAGTCGTTAGGAACACAAAGTCTGGAGTTAACTCGAAGTATTCCTTCTTCATCGATTCTTACTTCTAGAATATCACCTTCTTGTACTTTCTTCTTCATATTCATCAGCTCTGGGTCTGTAGCTTGAGCAGCTTTAACTTTATCAATTAAAGCTGGTTCTACGCGTATATTTGCATCTTCATGTGCTTCCATGGAGTCTTTAACTCTATCTACATCCTTTGTAAGTCATACAAAATGGGTCTTTGTGTTAACAATAGCGCACTTGTACCCGTATACGATCTTATACTCAACGTGTCAACTACCACGTTCAATTTTCCAAGATGGTATTGAATGGTATGGTCATAATCTTTCAACAGCTCAAGCCAATGTTGTTGCTGCATGTTGAGTTCTTTTTGAGTGAAGAAATATTTAAGGCTCTTATGATCTGTATAGATTTCCACTTTCTCCCCATACAGGTAGTGTTTCCAGATCTTTAGCGTGAAACAATTGCTGCCAACTCTAGATCATGAGTAGGATAATTCCTCTCATATTTTTTAAGTTTTCGTGAGGCATAGGCTATGACTTTCCCATGTTGCATGAGAACACATCCTAAACCTCTGCCTGAAATATCGTTGTAGATGACAAATCTCTCCGAACCTGATGGTATTGTCAGAATAGGTGCTGAAATGAGTCTTATCTTGAGTTCATGGAAGCTCTTCTCACATTCATCACTCCATCCGAATTTTGTATCTTTTCGAGTCAGCTGAGTTAATGGAGTGGCGATTCAAGAAAATCCTTCCACGAATCTCTAATAATAACCAGCTAAGCCCAGAAAGCTATGTATTTTGGTTACTGACTTAGGTTGCTCCCAACTTTGTATTGCTTCAATCTTCGTCGGGTCAACTGATATTCCATGTTTTGATATCACGTGCCCAAGGAATGCTACTTTCTCAAGCAAGAATTCGCATTTCTAAAACTTGGCATATAACTTATTTTCACAAAGCTTTTGGAGTATCAGCCTCAAGTGTTCTCATGATCTTCATGACTTTTGGAGTAAATTAGGATGTCTTAAATAAAGACAACTACAAAATGATCCAAATATTCCTTGAATATCCATGAAGGCAGCAGGAGCATTAGTTAATCCAAAAGACATGACTAGGAATTCGTAATGCCCGTACCGAGTTCTGAAAGCAGTCTTTGGAATGTCATCAGTTTTAATCTTTAACTGATGATATCCGGAACAAAGACCGATCTTTGAGAAGAATTGAGCTCCTTGCAACTGGTCAAACAGGTCATCAATGCGAGGTAGTGGGTACCTATTTTTGATGGTGACATGGTTCAACTCTCGATAGTTAATGCAAAGTCGCATACTCCTATCTTTCTTCTTTACGAATAAAACAGGAGCACCCCAATGCGATGTACTAGGACAAATGAAACCAATGTCAACATTAGAGATTTATAATTTAATTTATCAAGTGAGATCAAGGATAAATATTAGAGATTTATAATTTAATTTATCCAGAGTTCAAAAATGTCCAAATTGTCAACATGATAACTAATTGTGGAGTAAAATTCAAGAATGATATTCATGTATCAAAAATAATTTGGATAGAAAAGAAACTAATTTTATCGTGAATAGTACCCTGTGAATAGTACCCTAAATGAATAGTACCCCGAGTGAATAGTACGTCGTGAATAGTATCCTGAATGAAAATATTTAAATTTAATAAGAAATTTCATACCAATATTCCAATGAAAGGATATTAGATGAAGCACAAACTATTAAGGATATTCTACTAATTTCAGGGATTTTCACAATTTAACAATAAGGTTATGGAAACAAACAATAAATTTGTACCATAAATGGAGAAAAATATGAAAGAAAATGATATCCCTTGCGAGTACAAAAGAAATGATATCCCATACGAGTATGAAAGAATATACGAAACTGCAAATTCGGTCAGCTTTATAGAGGATGTCTTCAGATCTCTGACTTAACATTGATTGTTGAGGAAGGTAACTTGATGGCCTTTGTCGCAGAGTTGGCTTATGCTCAGAAGATTGTGTTTTAGTCCATCATCATATGCTACTTTACTGAAGGACACCACACCATTCCCAGGTGAGCCATATCCTCTTGTCTTTCCAGAGCCATTGTCTCCAAAGATGACTGTTGGACCCTCCTTCTCGATGAAGTTAGACATGAGGGATTTGATCCCGGTTATGTGCCTTGAGCATCCACTGTCCAGATACCAAGTTGTGATCGTAGAGCTCTGTTCCTGTGGTAAGATTAAACTTTCATTTTGGTACCCATACGTGCATGGGTCCTACCTTATTAGTACCCTTGTGAACCCAAATTTGCTTGACTTTGGGTCTAATATGCAGAGAATTATTGTAGCGCACTGCAGCCTTATGACCAATTTTATTACATACAAAACATCTAGCATGATGCATGCTTGTGTGTATATGGATTCTTTCTCCATTTG
This sequence comes from Panax ginseng, assembly GCA_020205605.1. Classification (NCBI taxonomy): domain Eukaryota; kingdom Viridiplantae; phylum Streptophyta; class Magnoliopsida; order Apiales; family Araliaceae; genus Panax; species Panax ginseng. The sequence goes on along the minus strand of CM035136.1, from coordinate 130,328,976 downwards.
AACTTATGTGGGTTCTTGGAAATCTTTTATTTATACTGGTTCTTTTTTTTTCCATGTATCCTTGTGATTCATAATTTGTGAAGAGTGAAGCTTAACTCTACTGTACTTACCCAGTTGTTTCGTGGAGTTGATTTTACTCGACTCTACGACCCTTCGAGGTTGGAGAGTAGTGACTAAGTTACTCTTCTCTTTTCTTAATCCTAGGCCAGCATGGGATCCGTTATGCTTTGGAATATGGATTGGATAAGAAGAGCAGGGATGGACTGGTTCTTCCTTCTGTGAGGATTTCACAAATGTAATGCTTCTATTAAAATTTGAAACATTACTAGAGCTAGTTTCCTTTATCTTTTCCATATATGGTTCTGAGGTGGATTCCCCAAAACCTAAACCTGTTCTGTCAGATGCACTTCTCTGACTGGAGATCAGGGAGTCCATAGAAGAAGAGGATCTATTCCATGTTAAGATTGTCTTTTCTAGTTCCTCAATATTAGAGGTTAGATTTGACTCTCTTTGTGCATTAAGTTCATTGGTCCGCTTTAAGAGTTTATTCCCAACTTCAAATTTGGAGAGAGAGTTAGTACTTAGAAGAGTTGTTTCCAGTTCTTCCTAAACTTTCTCTTTCTATTTTTGAATAAGAGAATAATCTTTAGACAAAAATCTGAACCATTTCATGTATTGATGCAGATCAGATGTTATGCCATGTAGTGCAGTTCTTAAATCATCAATATCTACATAAGGAGAGTTAAAGTCAAATACCTCATCTATACTTACTTCATGATTGTCAGGGCTTTTCTTATCCTTTTCATGTTTGGCCATTAAACATAGATTTACTACTTGAGGATCTTCATCATCTCCGGACTCGGGAGTTGAGTCGTTGTCTGAGTTACTTCATGATCATCCGACCACAAGACATTTGTCTTTCTTCTAGAGCCTCTTGTTGCATTTGAATTCTTTCTTTGAATTTGATTTCCTCTTTAGTTCTTCTCTAAGAGGTTTGTTGTAGTTTACAATGAAATGGCCAGGCTTCTTACAGTTGTAGCATAAGTCATTTATCTTCTCCTGGCTATTGGTGTTGTTAAATCTCTTATGTTTGTTGCTTCTGCCTTTACGCGTGAACCTTATGAGTCTTTTTACCAGCATTACAAGATCCTCATCATCATCTTCCTCATAGTCAGAGTCATTTTCAGTGTTAGCTTTGGAGATGGTATATGTTGTTTTGAGAGCAACTCCTTTGTCCTTCTTTCTTCCTTCAAATAGAGTCTCTGCTTGTTGAGTCAGCTCCAGTTAACATGTGAGAAGGTTTCCATAGAGTTGTTGAACAGTCATTTCATGAAGATTCTTTGATTCTGTGATGGCAGTGGTTTTAGCATCCCACTTTCTAGGTAGAGCTCTCATGAATTTTATGATTAGATCTTTATTTGGATAAATCTTTCCAAAGGCTCGAAGAGAGTTGAGCAAAACATTGAATCTTTCATAGGTGGAAGTGACGTTTTCTCCTGGAACATGGGCAAACATTTCATATTGTTGAGTCAGAAAAGATTGCTTATTTTCTCTGACTTCTTCTGTTCCTTCATGCATAATGAACAACGTTTCCCAGACTTCCTTGGCAGTTTTGTTGTTGACCACATTTTCGAACAGATCATATTCTAAGGATTGGAATAGAATGTTCTTGGCCTTTTTGTCGAGTTGGACAGATTTCCTTTCGTTGTCGGTCCACTCAGTTTTAACCTTGACTTGAACTCTGTTTGGATCTTCTGGAGTTGGTGCAAACTTTGTTGGAATGTAGGGCCCATTCATGACAATTTCAAATAGTTATTCATCTATTGAATCCATGTATGCTTGCATACGAACTTTCCAATTGGCAAATTTATCTTTGTTGCACATTGGTGGCTTGCTGCCTCTTATAGTCTTTGATTCACTTATTAGATGTGCCATTGGATCTACTCAAGCTTTATAGGCAAATTGAGAGAACCTACTTTAATACCAATTATTAGTTCCCAAAGGCACAATAGTTATCTAGAAGGGGGGTTGAATAGATATTTTAAAAAATCTTTTCGAAATGCTTTGTCAAATATTTTTAATCAATTTCAGCGGAATATGTGATTTGTTTGTTCCCCTTTAAGATAAACAGAGTTAATAGTTAACAGGCAGTTATAACAAGTATAGCAGTTAAAGCAAGAATATAAATGACACAGAGAATTTAAGTGGTTTAGAGCATTCAAAGCTCCTAGTCCACTCTTCTACTCCTCGTGTAAGACCCTAACTTTTATGAATAAAGATGAATTTTCTATAAATATCATTTTTGAATATTATGGAATTAATTTGATATAATGTTATAGTTGTGGGTAATATTTATAAATTTTTCGAAGTACGCAAGTTGTTATATAATATTCGATTAGTGGGTAATAATATTCGCTTTTAACAGGGGAATATTCAGATAATGGCACAATCATTGGTGGACCCCACAACGAAATTATTGTCGATTGAAAACGACAAAAATACTTTTTATGAAAATAATGGCGTAAGTTTTACTGTTAACTCTTAAAACACCCTAAGTTAAAAGTATACGATGTCTACGCGTGGTTGCATAAGTAGCACACTCAGATTGATTATTGATGCTTACGTGAGAAGTTACTCAGTTTTGTTCAATTATTGATACAGTAATTACTGCATAATATCTTACGTTATTTGATTCAATTATTGTCAATATTTTATATATTATTAAATCAATAATTGAGATGATAAAGTTATTAATATTATTATTTGCAATATTAACGATGTCTAAAAGTTCTGTCAAGGAGAGGTTTGGTCACCTAATTGCGCGCCAATGGGGAGAAATCCTTATTGGAAAGCCCCCGCTTTCCTGGGAACGACCTGGTCGATTAATATTGTGTATTATAATAATGATGATATATTTTGTTTTATTAGTATTATTAATGTAATAAAATAGAAAAGCTTTTTATATAAAATAGAATACTTTTATAAAGTTATTTATTTTATTAGCCTATAAATAGAATATATTATATTTTATTATGCATAGTATTGCATAATGCCTGCATAGTGTTTGCATAGTAAAAAACTTTTTATATAAAATAGAATACTTTTTATAAAGTTTTGTTTTATTTGATTATAAATAGAATATATTATATTTTATTGCATAGTGCATCATAGTATCCTTTCTATTCTTCTATAAATAAGATGCTTAGTTAGAATTAAAAATCACACCAAAAGTTCAGAGAAATCTCCTTCTATAATCTTGAGCGTATTTCTTTAGAGTTTAAGAAAGCTTTGAGCATAGAAATTAGTATAAGTTTTCTTCAAGAATATCCTCGCCCTACCAGACGGAATACTCTTCTTTTACGGCAAGGGGTATTATTTCTTTCGTCTTCATGAAGAGAACTTTATTTCATTCTTTATCATTATGTTAGAATAACTTTGTCTGCCAAGCAAGTACCGCATACATGGTGAAATTCTCTGTTATCCCATTCTTTATTATTACATTGGAATATCGGTATGCATGCATTTACGCATGACTGGTTCCATCCTTTATTATTCTCATTGGAACATCCCATGCTCGTGCGGTTTCGCATTACCGTTCTCGTTTTTATTATTCTGTTTGAACATTCTCGTGCATGCGGATTACGCGCATGACCTCGGTTTCCATTCTTTATTATTCTATTGAATAACCCGTCTGTCATGCGGCCTATCGCATGCATGGTGATTTCTTACATTATTCCATTCTTTATTATTACATTGGAATAACTTTTATCTATGTGGATTATCACATGCATGGTGAATGATCCTTTGTATTCATTTCTTATTAAATTGTGGAAATGATCTGTCTAAGTGGATTACCGTATGGCGGACAAAAATCCATTTGCAGTTTCATATATTCTCTTATACTCAGTTGGTTAAAGTTTTGGCTTCTATACTCCATGAAATTAGTGGAATATCCTTGATATTTGCGCTTCATCCAGTATCTTTTCATGGAAATATTCTTCTGAGTATTCTTGAATTTTACTCCACAAAGCAGTATCATGTTGACAATTTGGACGTTATTGAGTTCAGGATAAATTAACTTATAAATCTTTAAAATTTATTCTTGAACTTATTTTATTGAATTGTCATCATCCTCATGTTTATAATATGTTGAAAGTCTTCTGTGGCCTGTAGTGCATAGATGGACTTGTTATGATTATGACCAGGGATTATTCGGTATAATTATGATCGAAATGTTACAAATGATGTGGTAAAAATCCTCATTGGCCATAGTGCATTGATGGACAGTTATTGGCATGATCATGACCATTGATGAATACACAAATATCCTTGGCTCGTAGTGCATGGAGAATTTGTGGTCGTGATACTAATGAATATCCTTGGCCGTAGAAAAGTGGATGATGTGGATTGTTTATTGTCGAGTCTCGTGATAAAAGTAATGAAAACCTTTTAAATCATAGAAGATAGTAGATTTTATTCTCTACTTGACTCTTCTAATGGATTGCTTGTTCCGTTGTAGTTAAACTTGATGTTTGTTATTTTTATCGGTTTAACATCAAGTGAAGACTAATGATAATTTATTCTGCATTATCTTAGTCATAATATTTCTTACTGGCTAGTTGAACTCACCCTTTCGCTTTCATTGTTCTCTTCAGGAAATGAGAACGTAGCGGGGACTAGTTGGGGAACTGAGTGACGGTTGATAAGTAGATTTTACACCTACTTATCTGGTATCTTTTACTTGAATTAGTTGCTTATATTCATGTGTCTTATTTACTTATCATCTAGTTTGTGTTCATTTTGTAGGTTATACGTTTGGAAGCGGTGTGAGCGACTATTGGTAAGGAAAAGCAAGGAAAATGCAAAGAAAAGCAATCCGGACATCATTTGGGCTTTCATGCTCATTTCATGTTCTTGGCTTGGAACTTGGACTATATTGTAGAGCTTCTTTTTAGCTTTCCGAAACATCTTGAATCATTCCAATCGGAGTTCGGATGAAAGAGTTATGACATTTCTACCAACGGACGTCGTTGAACTTCATTGTTTTGGGTGGCCATTTTCATAGCAGTCACTTCCAGTCCAATTTTGGCCTTCATTCGTTGGTTATTTCTCAAAACTCAAAGAATGAAAGTTGTAGATCTCGTCGATAGCTTCGATTCGATAGGTGGCAAGCCCCATAATTCCTTTCGGATCAAAGGTTATGGCCGTTTTACCAGAGGACACTACAACAAAAAAAATAATTAGCAGCTTGCACCCAACCCGGGGCTTGCTCTTTTTGGCCTTGATAGCAAGCCAGGGCTTGGGTCCTGGGTGTTTTAGCAGATTGCTAGCAAGCCGGGGCTTGCTATTACAAAGGGAAAAGGCAAGGAGTAGTTTTTTTCCGAATTTGAGTTCGATAAGGATTGGTTCGAGTTATTTGATTCAAGGACTTCCAAGAGGACTTAAAGACATATAAGGAGGCTTATAAAAGGAGGAGATTTACAAGGATTAGAGGGAGTTTTATAGAAAGGATTCCATTAGATTAGATTAGAGTAAATTAGATCAAAACACTAATTCTAATTAGATTTGGAGATTGAAGGAACTTGAAGACCATTGAAGATCAAGAGCAGGAGCTTGAGGAAGATGGAGATTTCTTTGAAAATGTATTTATTCTTTACTCTACTCTTATTTTTATCTTTTAATGTTATTTCAAGTGTGGATTCTTAGTTTTAATTCAATAATCATGAACTAATTCTTTGTTTGAGATTACAATGAATCTTATTGTGTAGTTTATTTTAATATGCTTCGCTATCAATTATTATGTTCTATTGTGAGGATTGTCTATTATTATTTGGACTCAATTGTTTATTTCATTGGCCATCAATTACCGTGATAATCTATATGAACTCGAGAGATGAAGTATTGATTTATATCTTATCATGATAGCATGTGTTCAGGATTTTGTTAGTAGCTTAAACTTGATGAGTGTTAAGGTAGAGATATGCTTGACACCGCATGCAATCGGATAGAGAACTTATTCTTCAACCTTCTTCAATTGTAATTCACATAGAGATATAGTGGGTTAGTTGATTAAGGTGTTTAATGGATTTCTATCTTAATTGTGGATTGACGTTAATATGGGTATTATGCATCGAGAGGTGGTTTTATCTGCTTTAGTGTTCTTGATTAACAATTCAGGATAGATAATAATTGATGAGAAGTGTGTTAACTTAAATGAAGCAATAAGTGAAGTTGTGATCTTAAATCTCCGTTATCTTAATTTAACTACTGGAATTTAATAGTAGTTTAATTTATATAATTTGAAATTTATTCGTTTAAATAAGATTGATTTGGTTACGGGTTAGTACTTGGTGATTTTTGTTAAATAATTCTCTGTGGGAACGATACTCAACTTATCACTGTATTACTTGTTGACCACGTATACTTGCGTGTTGTGCGTAATTAGATTTTACCCAACAAGTTTTTGGCGCCGTTGCCGGGGAATTAGTTTAATATCTCTTTACCCAATATTAATTTCAATCAAATTAGTCTTAATTTAAACATTTTTATTTTTATTTTTAATTCTCTTCCTATATTTCTCTCTTTTCAGGTACCATGGATGACTTTGCTTATCAATGGCCATACACGAACATGACTCAACCAAGGGAAACAGGGATTGATGGACTTAATACATCTTCTATAGAGCCAATACAAATTGAGGCAACTTTGAAGACATTGGAGGTTATTCGAGCCCAACGGAGTCGAAGGATGGCAAGAATGACTCAGCCAAGGGGAGCGGAGATTGACAAACTCGCGACACTTTTCGCAATATCAGCACAGATTGAAGAACTTTCGAGGAAGTTGGACGTTTTTGCAGCCCAAAGGAGTCAAAGGATTGCAGTTATTTGTGACTATTGTGCTGGCAATCACCCGAGTAATCAATGCACCATCAATCTTGGGCCGGTACAGTATGGTGGTAACTACCTCAATCAGTATGCATATGATAATTATGATCAAGTTTGGGGGTATCACCCGGATTCTTCATGGAGCTACAACTATCAAGACCAATACTCTATTCCAAATCTAACATACACGCCAGAATTTTCATGTCCACCTCCATTGCCATAAGAAGAAAAGCCAAATCTGAGGGATGTAATATTGAAGGGCATAACAAACCTAGAGGAGATGAGTATTAGCCTAGAGGAGATGAGTATTAGCCAAGAGCTGTCAACCCAAAATTTTAATAATTGGATGGAACAACCACTCACTACCTCAACCAATGGTCCTCAATACATGGCTTCCGAGACTGAAATAGAAAATTCAAGGCTGGGGGAATTATTGTCCAAGTTCATAGCAGATGAGGAGAAGATGAGTAATCAAGCGAAGCCAAATAAAAATCTCACGGATCAGACAGAGCAAATGACCAAAGCCGTAAGCAACCTTCCTCCAAACACTTGGCCTTATGACATGGATGACGAAATTGACGGAGAACCCGAACCAAATCTGCAACTGGATGAGCCACAAGAAATAGGAAGTGTAGAGACAATTGGGGATAATGAAATAGAGGTCCACGAAGATCTAAATGGGTCTCTACCAAAGATCAAAGAGTCGGTCAGATTTGCAAAATCATGCCCACTTGGTAGTCATGTCGTCAGCGAAGCTGTTGTTGACATAAGAGTGAGTACAATTTTCAATCCATGGTGGGAAGAGAAAAAGAAGATAGACAAAGAGCCCATTGTGTGTGACAAGCTTCCATGCCCCAAAGTGATCACATACACAATGGAGAAAACACCTAGCTGTGGGACGTTCTTGATTGAGATCATACCAAATCAGAGCATGCTAGGTGACTTTGATGCATTGGCCATCGTAAATGGGAACCTACCAAAAGCTATATTATTTCTGATGGATGGAGGGTTCCTCAAATTTCGAAGAGGAATTGGATAGCATTGACCAGACAAAGTCAGGCTGAAAGACTATAAATCAAGCGCTGACTGGGAGGCAACCTAGGAATTTTTATATTTATATGCTTTACTAGTTTATTTAGTAGATAGGAATTAATTTACTTATTAAGCTCTCTTATAATCTAATCCATGTTGTCTCTCTTTATTACAGGTATTGGAGGTTCAATGGATAGGAAAATGATCGTCGCCACCATCGCCACCATCACTTCACGCTTAGCTGATTACAGGGAAGTTCTCTTCTACTTATCGCTATATTCTTACAATGAGGACATTGTAATTGCTAAGTTTGGGGGAGTTCACTTTAGTTCGTTATTGCATGTTTAGTTTCATGTTTATGTTATGTTATTTTGCATATGTTTTTAATATAGTTTAGGTTCATTATTAACAAAAAAAATAAAAAAAAATAAAAAAATAATAGTTAGTTACTATGTTCATCTAGCATGAGTCCAACTGTTTGATATTTACAGTTTGTTTTGGCCAATGATGAGATTGGAATTGGGTAGACAAGTATAGTACTAACTATTAGAGCTTTGATGTGATTTCTTGTTATGAATTGAGTATTTTTTTGTTTGAAACTGGTATAATAAAGATAACACAATAAAAACAACTTGTTGATTGATTGAGTTTAAATTGATACATAATGGGATTCTAAAGGATAATGCTAGTTTGAATGAAAGAATGACAAGAACAAGTAGTGATGGCTAAAGTTAAACAAGAACCTAAGTTTGGGGGAATATGTGAGATATATAAGCTATTGAAAAAAAAGAAAAGAAAAAAAAAGTATGAATAAACACCGTGGCGTGCTTGTCTAGTTTTGTGGCCTTTGTTATTTGAGTAAGTAAGCTTCGAGGGGATTGTCTCACACCTTATGCCTAAAGGTCTTAATGGTCTGGGAGTCGTTGGTCGAAAGCTCGTTAAGGTAGCATTGAAAAGCCTAAGGGAATAAGACATTGCATAGCTATGTGTATATAAACCAAAAGAAAAAAAGAGAGAGAATAAAACGGGAAATAAGAGCAAAAAGCCCCCGTAGATGAAAAATAAAGCATAAGTATCCCATGTTGACCCTCGATATTGGTAATTATTTGATTTTAGTTGGATCTAGCTTGTTTTTGGATTTCATGAGTTTACATTGTATGATGCCTTCAAAGAGACTTGTTATGTGTTAAATTTAATTTTATATCAGTTAACATTGTTGTGGAGCACACACACACTATACCAGTAATAACAGTTTAAGACTTGATGATTGACTAGGAAATTGTTGATTGGTTTTGATATGAAGTATTGTCGTGTTTGCTTGATTTCTCTAAGGCTGAGTGTATAGATTTGATTCTATCAATATTGCTGGATTCGTAGGCATATAGATTAGTTGTATTTCATTGCATTATGTTGTGTTGCTTTGGGGACAAGACAAACGGTTTTAAGTTTGGGGTATTTGATAAGTAGGTTTTATACCTACTTATCCAAAGATCTTTTACTTGAATTAGTTGGTTATATTCATGTGTCTTAATTACTTTTCATGCATTTTGTGTTCATTTTGTAGGTTATACGTTTGGAAGCAGTGTGAGCGACTATTGGTAAGGAAAAGCAAGGAAAATGTAAAGAAAAGCAATCCGGACATCATTTGGGCTTTTATGCTCATTTTATGTTCTTGGCTTGGAACTTGGACTATATTGTAGATCTTCTTCTTAGCTTTCTGGAATATCTTGAATCATTCCAATCGGAGTTCGGAGGAAAGAGTTATGACATTTCTACCAACGGACGTCGTTGAACTTCATTGTTTTGGGTGGCCATTTGCATAGCAGTCACTTCCAATCAAATTTCGACCTTCATCCATTCGTTATTTCTCAAAATTCAAAGAATGAAAGTTGTAGAGCTCGTCGATATCTTTGATTCGATAGGTGGCAGGAACCGTAATTCCTTCCGGATCAAAGGTTATGGCCGTTTTACCAGAGAACACTGCAGCAGAAAAAATAATTAGCAGCTTGCACCCAAGCCGGGGCTTGCTCTTTTTGACCTTGATAGCAAGCCGGGGCTTGGGTCCTGGGAGTTTTAGCAGATTTCTAGCAAGCCGGGGCTTGCTATTACAAAGGAAAAAGGCAAGCTGGGGCTTGGGTATGCGCAGAATGAGTAGTTTTTGTCCGAATTTGAGTTCGATAAGGATTGGTTCGAGTTGTTTGATTCAAGGACTTCCAAGAGGACTTAAAGACATATAAGGAGGCTTATAAAAGGAGGAGATTTACAAGGATTAAAGGGAGTTTTAGAGAAAGGATTCCATTAGATTAGATTAGAGTAAATTAGATCAAAACACTAGTTCTAATTAGATTTGGAGATTGAAGCAACTTGAAGACCATTGAAGATCAAGAGCAGGAGCTTGAGGAAGATGGAGATTTGCTGACAATAGATTTATTCTTTATTCTACTCTTATTTTTATCTTTTAATGTTATTTCAAGTTTGGATTCTTAGTTTTAATTCAATAATCATGAACTAATTCTTTGTTTGAGATTACAATGAATCTTATTGTGTAGTTTATTTTAATATGCTTCGCTATCAATTATTATGTTCTATTGTGAGGATTGTCTATTATTATTTGGACTCAATTGTTTATTTCATTGGCCATCAATTACCGTGATAATCTATATGAACTCGAGAGATGAAGTATTGATTTAGATCTTATCATGATATCATGTGTTCAGGATTTTGTTAGTAGCTTAAACTTGATGAGTGTTAAGGTAGAGATATGTTTGACACCGCATGCAATCGGATAAAGAACTTATTCTTCAACCTTCTTCAATTGTAATTCACATAGAGATATAGTGGGTTAGTTGATTAAGGTGTTTAATGGATTTCTATCTTAATTATGGATTGACGTTAATATGGGTATTATGCATCGAGAGGTGGTTTTATCTGCTTTAGTGTTCTTGATTAACAATTCAGGATAGAGAATAATTGATGAGAAGTGTGTTAACTTAAATGAAGCAATAAGTGAAGTTGTGATCTTAAATCTCCGTTATCTTAATTTAACTAGTGGAATTTAATAGTAGTTTAATTTATATAATTTGAAATTTATTCGTTTAAATAAGATTGATTTGGTTACGGGTTAGTACTTGGTGATTTTTGTTAAATAATTCTCTATGGGAACGATACTAAACTTATCACTTTATTACTTGTTGACCATGTATACTTGCGTGTTGTGCATAATTAGATTTTACCCAACAACGGTTCAGATGAGAGCATTAGTAGTCCTCACTATTCTATGAAATAGTGTGAAAATAAATGTATTGAGGACTTATTTTGAGTTTGAATACTGTTTAGAAGACAATGTTGTATTAAAACTCACAGCTTATGTTTTGTCGTATTTTACACGACAATTGTATAATTAAGTTTTTATTTGTATTTTGTACCATGTATTTGATGACTCAGAATAGGTGATGTATACCTATTTTGGGGGCGTCACAGTTGGTATCAAAGCTTAGGGATATGATCCTTGGCTGAGATGTGAGACAAGAACTAGGATGGGAGAGACGGGGAATTCCTTCGCTAGTATAACCTACCTAAGTTTATTTGGTATTTAATTGGTCGGTCAGAGTATAGGGATAATATGTGATATGATAACTAACCCTTGTTTTGTGGCAGTATCTGAAAATGACATCCGAGAATGTTGAGAATAGCAATGGAGCATAGGAGACCGTTGAGTCTCCACATATCAATAATCAGGATAATGTGCATCAAGAAGGCGACAATCCTCATGCAAATAACAACACTGACCAAATGATGAATGATGGAATGTTCAGAGGCTTTATGCAATTCATGCAACATCAGACGAGAACGGCTCTTGTCCAAAATGTAGGTGGAAACACTGGAAACTCTCGGATGGTCACCGCTAAACAGTTCAAGGAGCTGGGACCACCGGAGTTTATTGGAGAGCCAAAACCACTTAAGGCGGAGACGTGGATAAAGCAGATCACCAAGATATTCGATGTCTTGGGATGCTCCGAGGAGTAAAAGGTTCCCTTTGCCACTTTTATGTTGCGAGGAGAAGCAGATTACTGGTGGGAATCGGTAAAGCGTACTCAACCTGCCGCACTAAAGATGTCTTTGGAGAAGTTCCGAGAACTATTCAATGACAAGTACTTTCTCGAAAGTATTCGTCACATGAAAGAGGTAGAGTTCATCAAGTTGGAGCAAAACAATATGACCGTATCGCAATACGAAGCTAAGTTTGCCGAGTTGTCCCGGTTTGTGTCTCACTTGGTTGATAATGAGGAAAGAATGACGCGGATGTTTCTAAGAGGTTTGAAACCCGAGATACGTCAATATCTAATTTCTCATAAACTGTGTTTGTATTCAGATGTTGTAAATAGGGCTCAGTTATTGGAGCGCGATAAAGAGTCAACTCAACCAAGAGAAAGCAGCCGGCAAAATGATAATACTAGTGGTAGCAGTCATCGAAGCGGTGACAACAAACGTGGAGGGAATCAACATGCCAGAAATTGTAACAACTTCGGTGGTAATCATGGCCAAGACAATAAGAATGGACATTTCAAGAAGAGGAGATTCAACAATGATGGAAAGATGTCAGCATCAGCACCCGTGGTTAAGGAAGGAGAATGACCACCTATCATATGCTTCAAATGCGGAGGGGAGGGACATATCAGTCCAAACTGCGCGATGCCATCCAAAGCGTGTTATAATTGTGGAAGAGAAGGTCACCTAGCCCGATTTTGTCGTGCACCAAAAACAAGTCCAGTTGGAACGGTGACACAAAATACCGTCCCAGACAAGTCAAAACTAGTAGTTCAAGGGAGAGCTTTTGTTGTGACCTCCTAGAAAGCAAGGAACCCGAACGAGGTCATCACGGGTAAGCTTATCATAAACTCTAGCGAAGTCTATACCTTATTTGATACCGGTTCTACCCATTCTTTTATTTCTCCTACTTGCGCTCAACGATTAAATTTGACTCTGGAGAAATTAGACTTTGACTTATCTGTGGAAACTCCATTGGGAGAAACCTTCATTACATCCACTATTTATAAGTCTTGTTTGGTTCAAATCGGTACCCTCACATTACCTGTCGATCTTATTTCATTGAAAATACTTGCATTTGATGTGATTCTAGGGATTGATTGGTTAACTACTCATCATGCAAAAATTGATTATTTTCGTAAGGTTGTTAGCTTTTATATTCCCAACCAACCTATTATGTGAATTCAAGCAATCAAACCATTAAAATCAATCACTTTCATTTCAAGCCATAAATCTATTCGTTTATTGAAAAATGGATGTCAAGCTTTCTTAGCTCATGTCACGGATTTAAACAAAAATACGTCAGATTTGAATGATATTTCTATTGTTAATAAATTTCCTGACGTATTCCCTGAAGAACATCCTGGCCTACCCCCGGAGCATGAAATTGAATTTTGTATCGACCTTGAACCCGGTATAAAACCCATTTCCAAAGCCCCATATCGAATGGCTCCTATTGAACTTCAGGAGTTAAAGACTTAATTGCAGGAATTGTTAGACATTGGTTTCATTCGTCCTAGTACGTCTCCTTGGGGTGCTCCTGTTCTATTCGTGAAGAAGAAAGATGGGAGTATGCGACTTTGTATTGACTACCGGGAATTGAACCATGTCACTATCAAGAATAGGTATCTGTTACTCCGCATTGATGACCTGTTTGACCAGTTGCAAGGAGCACAATTCTGTTCAAAGATCGATCTTCGTTCTGGATATCATCAGCTGAAGGTTAAAACTAAGGATATTCCAAAGAATGCTTTCAGAACTCGGTACGGGCATTATGAATTCTTAGTCATGTCTTTTGGATTGACTAATGCTCCTGCTGCCTTCATGAAAATGATGAACCGAGTATTAAGGAATATTTGGATCACTTTGTGGTCGTCTTTATTGATGACATCCTCATATATTTCAAAAGCCGTGAAGATCATGAGCAACACTTGAGGCTGATACTCCAAAAGCTTCGTGAAAACAAGCTTTATGCCAAGTTGAAGAAATGCGAGTTCTGGCTTGAGGAAGTAGCATTCCTTTGGCACGTAGTATTAAGTCATGGAATATCTGTTGACCCGACAAAGATTGAAGCTATTCAAAGTTGGGAGCAACCTAAATCAGTGACCAAAGTACGTAGCTTTCTCGGATTAGCTAGTTATTATCGGAGATTCGTGGAAGGGTTTTCTCGAATTGCTACTCCATTAACTTAGCTGACCTGGAAAGATATAAAATTCGGTTTGAGCATGGAATGTGAGAAGAGTTTTCAAGAACTCAAAAGGAGACTCATTTCAGCACCTGTTCTGACAATACCATCTGGCTCGGAGGGATTTGTCATCTACAGTGATGCATCGGGCAAAGGGTTAGGATGTGTCCTCATGCAACATGGGAAAGTCATAGCCTATGCCTCTCGGCAACTCAAAGAATATGAGAGGAATTATCCTACTCATGATCTAGAGTTGGCGGTACATTATGTTCGCACTTAAAATTTGGAGGCATTACTTGTATGGGGGAAAGTGGAGATCTTTACGGATCATAAAAGCCTCAAATATTTCTTCACTCAAAAGGAACTCAACATGCGATAACGACGTTGGCTTGAACTATTGAAAGATTATGATCATACCATCCAATATCATCCTGAAAGCGAACGTGGTAGTTCAACCCATTGAGTAGAAGATCATATGCCAAATCTGAGTGCGATATTGTCAACGCAAAGGCCCATTTGTGTGACTTGCACAGATGGAGATAGAATTAAAGACTCAGGGACCCATGTGATGATGGAGAATATCTGAGTAGAACAGACTTTAATCGATAAAGTTAAAGTCGCTCAAGCTACATGCACTGAACTGCTGCATGAGGAAGAAAGTTCAAGAAGGTGCTATGCCTTAAGCAAGAATCGATGAAGAAGGAATACTTGAGTTAACTCCGGACTTTGTGTTCCTAACGACCCTGATTTAAAGTATAAAATCATGATGGAGGCGCACAACACACCATTTGCAATCCATCCTGGGAGTACCAAAATGTATCGTGATATTCGTCATACATTTTGGTGGAGCAATATGAAGAGAGAGATAGCGCTGTTTATCTCAAGGTGTCTAACTTGTCAATGAGTTAAGGCGAAGCATCAAGTACTAAAAGGTCCATTGCAACCACTTAAAATTCCAGAATGGAAGTGGGAACACATTACAATGGATTTCGTTTACCGGTCTTCCTAAGATTTCTCAAGGCATAGATGCGATTTGGGTCATTATTGATAGATTGACCAAGTCTGCTCATTTCTTACCGATACGAGAAACTTATACACTTGAATGTCTTGCTCGTATGTACATAAACGAGATTGTAAGACTGCATGGTATGCCAGTATCCATAGTTTCTGATCGAGACCCAAGATTCACTTCACGATTTTGGGTTATTTTGCGAGAAAGCTATGGGCGCAGATTTACGATTTAGCTTCGGCATATCATCCTCTCGGATTTTACGAGCAAATGGAGAGGACTATTCAAACTCTTGAAGATTTATTAAGATTCTCGTGTCCTTGACTTCAAGGGAAGTTGGGACAAGTTCTTACCATTGGTGGAGTTTTCCTACAACAACAACACTATCAAAAAAGTATTGGCATGGCTCCATTCGAAGCGTTGTATAGAAGAAAGTATCGTTCTCCAGTATGCTGGGATGAGGTGGGTGAAGCAACGTTGTTGGGATCGGAGTTGGTACATATGACTACGGAAAATATTCAAACAATCCGACAACGTATAAAAACCTCACAAGATCGACAAAAGAGTTATGCTGATCTTCATCGAAAGGACATAGAATTCGATATTGGAGATCATGTGTTGTTATGTGTTGCTCCATGGAAAGGAGTTACGAGATTTAGAAAGAGAGGAAAGCTCAATCCTCGATTCATTGACCCATTTTTAATCCTCGATCAAGTAGGAACTGTGGCCTATAGACTCGCTTTACCGCCAAATATGTCTCGTGTTCATAATATTTTTCACATATCTATGTTACGTAAATATGTGAAAGACCCGCACCACATTATTGAGTTAGAACCGGATGAAATAGCGGAAGATTTAACGTATGAAGAGGTTCTTGTTAAAATCTTGGATAAGAAGGAACATGTTCTTCGCTCCAAGGTTACACCTCAAGTCAAAGTTTTATGGAGGAACCACGATGTTGAGGAAATGACCTAGGAGTTAGAATCTAAAATAAAATCAAGGTATCCTTACCTCTTCGACATACCAGGTAATATTTATAAATTTTGCAAAGTACGCAAATTGTTATATAATATTCGATTGGTCGGGAAATATTCATTTAAACAGGGAATATTCGTACAACAGCACAATCATTGGTGGACCCCACGACGGAATTATTGTCGGATTGAGAAAACGACAAAAATACTTTATGTAAATAACGGCAGAAGTTTTATTGTTAACTATTGAAACACCCGGTGTTAAAAGTACAGTAATACTCGTGGTTACATAGTAGCACACGGTATTGATTATTGATACTTACGTAAGAAGTCACCCAGTTTTGTTCAATTATTGCTACAGTAATTGCTGCATAGTATCTCACGTTATTTGATTCAATTATTGTCAATATTTTATATATTATTAAATCAATAATTGAGATGACAAAGTTATTAATATTATTATTTGCAATATTAACGATGTCTAGAAGTTCTGTCAATGAGAGGTTTGGTCACCTAATTGCGCCGTCAATAGGGAAAAATCCTTTTGGAAAGCCCCTCTTTCACAGGAACGACACAGTCGATTAATATTGTGAATTATAATAATGATGATAAATTTTGTTTTATTAGTATTATTAATGTAATAAAATGAAAAATCTTTTATTTAAAAAATGTAATACTTTTATAAAGTTATTTGTTTTATTAGACTATAAATAGAATATATTATATTTTATTATGCATAGTGTTGCATAGTGCCTGCATAGTATTTGCATAGTAAATTTTTTTATATATAAAATAGAATACTTTTTATAAAGTTTTGTTTTATTTGATTATAAATAGAATATATTATATTTTATTGCATAGTGCAACATAGTATCCTTTATATTCTTCTATAAATAGGATGCTTACTTAGAATTGAAAATCACACCAGAAATTCAGAGAATTCTCCTTCTATAATCTTGAGCGTATTTCTTTAGAGTTTAAGAAAGTTTTGAGCATAGAAATTTGTATAAGTTTTCTTCAAGAATATCCTCGCCCTACCAGACGGAATACTCTTCTTTTACGGTAAGGGGTATTATTTCTTTCGTCTTCATGAAGAGAACTTCTGTTATTCCATTCTTTATCATTATGTTGGAATAACATATCTATGCGAAGTACCGCATACATGGTGAAATTCTTCTGTTATCCCATTCTTTATTATTCTGTTGGAATATCCTGTCTGTGCATTTACGCATGACCTGGTTCCATCCTTTATTATTACATTAGAACATCCATGCGTCTGCGTTTGCTTACGCATTACACGGTTCTCGTTTTTTATTATTCTGTTTGAACATCCCGTTTACGGATTACGCATGACCTGGTTCCATTCTTTATTATTCTATTGGAATAACCCGTCTGTGCGGTCTATCGCATGCATGGTGATTTCTTCTATTATTCCATTCTTTATTATTCTGTTGGAATAACCTGTCTATGTGGATTATCACATACATGGAGAATGATCCTTTGTATTCATTTCTTATTAAATTGTGGAAATGATCTGTCTAAGTGGATTACCGCATGGCGGACAAAAATCCATTTGCAGTTTCATATATTCTCTTATACTCAGTTGGTTAAAGTTTTGACTTTTATACTCCATGAAATTAGTGGAATATACTTGATAGTTGTGCTTCATCCAGTATCTTTTCATGGAAATATTCTTCTGAGCATTCTTGAATTTTACTCCACAAAGCGAGATCGTGTTGACAATTTGGACGTTATTGAGTTCAGGATAAATTAACTTATAAATCTTTAAAATTTATTCTTGAACTTGTTTTATTGAATTGTCATCATCCTCATGTTTATAATATGTTGAAAGTCGTATGTGGCATGTAGTGCATAGATGGACTTGGTATGATTATGACTAGGGATTATTCGGTGTAATCATGACCGTAATGTTACAAATGATGTGGTAAAAATCCTCATTGGTCGTAGTGCATTGATGGACAGTTGTTGGTATAATCATGACCATTGATGAATACACGAATATCCTTGTCCCGTAGTGCATGGAGAATTTGTGGTCGTGATACTAATGAATATCCTTGGCCGTAGTACAGGGATGATGTGAATTATTTATTAAGCTGAGTCTCAGCGATAAAAGTAATGAAAAACCTTTTAAATCATAGAAGATAGTAGATTTTATTCTCTACTTGACTCTTCTAATGGATTGCTTGTTCCGCTGCAGTTAAACTTGATGTTTGTTATATTTTATCAGTTTAACACTGTTGAAATTTATTCTGCATTATCTTAGTCATAATATTTCTTACTGGGCTAGTTGAGCTCACCCTTTCGCTTTCATTGTTCTCTTCAGGAAATGAGAACGTAGCGCGGACTAGTCGAGGAACGGAGTGACGGTTAGATGATAGCATTAGTAGTCCTCACTATTCTATGAAATAGTGTGAAAATAAATGTATTGAGGACTTATTTTGAGTTTGAATACTGTTTAGAAGACAATGTTGTATTAAAACTCACAGCTTATGTTTTGTCATATTTTACACGACAATTGTATAATTAAGTTTTTATTTGTATTTTGTACTATGTATTTGACGACTCAGAATAGGTGATGTATACCTATTTTGGGGGTGTCACACCTCGAGTAGTAAATCCACTAAGGATGTTTTTACAATCTTCGAATCACTTAGATTCCTTCAAGACAAGCAGTCTTGGGACTTCTTAGTTCACTTAGAACTCTTCAAGTCCAGCAGACTTGGAACTTCTTAGTTCACTTAGAACTCTTCAAGTCCAACAGACTTGGAACTTCTTACTTCTCTTAATGATTGTTGAGTTCTTGAATGGTGCTACTCAGTTGTCGTTAAGTTTATGTTCGAAAGAACTGAGTAGCTGAGCAAGCTTTCTTTTCAGATTGTAGAGTTAAGCGTTGTGTGTTCTTTTGCTATTCGTTGTATGCTTGCTTATGTTTTACTTCTGCATCTGATTTGAATATAAGATGCCTTTGAAATGTATCCGTTTGAAGGTATCCGTTGAAGAATTAATTGTATTTGACATTTCTGAGCGCTGATGGAGACTTTCTGCAAATCTTCTGTTTAGCCGTCTGGCCCACTAACACAGCAGACTGCTATCTTACCTAATACCTAAAAAGGTGTTTTCGGCTGACATGTAGTACTTTCCTTAGCTTCTTCAATACGTCTCATTGTTATATACTAAGGATGAGTGTTGTGTCGTTGGGATTCCCGATAGTCTCAACGTCTATAATCCATTCCACATTTGTTGACTTATATTCTTAAATAAATGGACAAGGCTCGATGCTTCTGATGCAGACAGATGCTACACTACGATCATGATCGTGATGTCTTGTAACATTAGTGCTTGAACCGGTACTGGTAGATAAGAACATTATTATTTCTCTTAGGTACTGGTAGACTACGATCTTTGCTTGATTGATTTGCAGATTCTACGCTTCCGAGAGCACACTACGATTCTTGAGTTGACTCGGCAGCCGTTTGGACCACTCTACGAGTTTGGGAGGCCCTCCAAAGCATACATACAATGATTTATCGATGCTCTATGATTCTGCCTTGGCTTCTATAAACTCTTAACTGGCTTGACAGACTACGATTCTGTTGAAGCCTATCTATTACATCTCAAGACATAGATCAACCTAACAGCTTTGATCTTTTCTTTTATACATTCATTTACAGAATGATAAACATTAAAGCTCAGATCAACCTAACAAGTTTGATCTACCACTAAGTCCTTGTACATGTACTCCAAGAAGGACTTTACATATAAGCATGAATATTTACTTTCAACATCAAATTTAAATATGTAATTTCCCAAAAATCTCCCCCTATTTGATGTTAACATAATTAAGGAGATTTGTATCATGATCATCAATTTCTAGATGCAATTGCTAGAAAGTAAATATGACTTAGTGTTTCAGTGAGCAGCTGAAATCTCTAGAGAATAAGCCTGAATTTATTGATGTTTGTAAAGACAGATATTACAATAAAGCTTATTTACATCAATAAGAAATGAGTTCCAACTTATCTCTATTTCTTTTGCCTTTACTCCTTGGAGGATTTGCATGCTCTGCATCTCTCCTTCTGCTGCTGGCTTCGTCTCTCCATGCAATATCTTCCAACTCGCTTGGACTCAACCTTTTTCCATGATCATGTCTATTCATAAAGGCAGGGTCTCCAATTGGCATATGTAGGCCAGTAGTGGTTACCCCTTGTGAGCTGGGAGATGGCCCTTGACTCCCTAGCGGTTGCGCCATGATAATTTGTTGTTTTTCAGGTCGTGGAGTCTAATGATGAGGCTGTCTTGAGGGAGGGCTCCTTGAAGATTGAGCAATGAATTTTCCTCTACCTCAGCCTTTTTCTTTCTCTCCTTCCCCTTTATTCTCCCCCTTTATTTCAGCATCAAGGCTTCGAATGTCTTTAGAGAGTCGAGTCATGCCTTGGACGAGCTCGTGAAGCTGATTCCTGGATTAAGCAATGTCTTCACGGTTTTCTTTGACCAGAGAATCAGTTCGAGATGTGTTCTTTTGGAGAATGGCCATTACAGTTTCTGTTTGTTGCATTTGACCCATGGAAAATTCTTGGAATTCTTTTATTGAGGTTCGTAGACTTGAAATAATTTACATCATAAGTTTATTTTGAGATTCATGAGTCTTCTGTAGAAGGAGAACTTCTTCCTTGTGCTTCCTGGCAGCCTGAAAGTGAATTTGATCCTTTTCATTAATACTTTGGATCATTGCCTTGATGATCTCCTTAAGCTTAGATATAAGCTCAATACTTAGATTGCTGGGGAGGGTGTTGGCAGCATCGATCAAATGAGTCAGCTGTAATACCCGAGAATTTCCACGTATTATTAAATGAATATATTAATGGAAATACTATTTATGTGAATATAAGTGTTATTGTTTTATGAGTTGGTTAATACAATTGATTCGTATTAGATCAATGCGTATTAAGAAGTGTGAATTAACAATGAGAAGTGTGAAATGCCTTGTGTGGCACGAGAAAATTCATTAAGCAAATTAAAACGGGAATTAGGAAAATTAATCGTGTTAATCATGTGATTTCATATAAGTAATCAATACACTCGTAGACTTGTAGTAACACTTTTGTGGACATCAATTCATGTCGTATAAAACAAGTTTAGCGATGAATATTGGCACGAGCTTGAAGCTAAACCATCTTTGGCAATGTCGTAGAGTCTGCCAAGCAAAGGCCAGCCGTCCAAAGAATACAAAATGGCAGCAATTGCCGCCAAATGGTCATTGGAGAAAACTAATTTGTTTCACTTTAGAAATTAAATGGAACAATTATGTGGTATGTGTGACATTGATAAACCATGAAATAAAGTACGTTATATTTGGTGAAGGAATTATTAAGTGAACCATTAACTAATATTAATTAATTGTGGTAGAATATTGATTACTTGGTAATTAATTAATAATATATGATTATTATTATTTTCAATATATCTATAAATATAATAAGAATTTTATCGATAATTAATGGTTATGAAAATCCATAATTTCATCAATAAGAAATGGATTGATTTATATTGTGAGAATTAATCAAGGAAGTGAATAATTTATTTATTTGACATAAATAAGTAAGTTATTAATATAATAATATTAGATTAACGGTCATGTGCATATGAGCAATAATACAACTATATTATATAGTGTGGTGTGACATTTATGTGACTATACTATATATAGTAACCATATATTGAGGTTTATGGAAACTATATGATATGAATACATCATAAGAGGTGTAGGTGACAATATTCCTGTAGGGAAACATTAAAATAAAATGTACATGAATTATATGTATGATTAATATCAACTACCTTGAAATATTAAATGTGTAAATTATATTGTGACATTAAGTTATAGCTAATGTATGGTTGATATAACATAAGAGTAGAAATGTGTATAAGTGTATGGGTTAAGTGTTGCAAGCATACTGAGATAATTGGATTGTCCCAAATTGAGTGTCCCATTTACTCCTAAATTCTCAGTCACGTGTGTGGCAAAAAGACTAAGGCCTATTTCTCTTCTCTTCTTCAAAGTTTCCTAGCTAATGATCATGGGGGAGTGGTGGTCATGATGCAATCCAACTAACCTCCAACAATTTCTCTTTACCCTTCATGCAATCCTTCAACCCATGAGTTTGATCCAATGGAAAACTTCAAAATCTATGTATTGATTTTTCTATAAATGAGAAGCTTTCCTTCCATTTTCCAAGTGCTGAGAATTACTAAAGGGTGAGATTGAGAGCATACAAGTATTCTAAGAGCTTGAGAGTTCATTAGGAGCAAGTTTCTTTCACAACTCAGAGGTATAATCCCATTCCTTGTTTCTATTTTTAGTTTCTGTTAAACAGAGATCGCAAGTATGGAAATTAAAAATTTTAATTTTGTGGAATTGGATGTTTATGAGGTTGGGTAATGTTCATATAGTTGTTATATGACCTTATAAGCATGTTTAAACTGATACATGAATGTTTAGGAATGAATTCATGAGTAATTTCTGTGTTTGGGCTAAACAGTTACCGACGCCAACTGTTCTTGGTTCGAACTGACGACGTATGTAGTCGCCGCCATATTATCGAGAGGCACAAACAAAATTTACTGCTTGGCTTCTCGAGTTTAATTGGAGCTTCTGTTTTGAAATTTGCTATGTGTTGATCCACCATTATGGCTTAAACTAACATGAAAGTATGTGTAATGTGTATGTATAAGTATATTAATCTAAGTTGGACTTGTTTTAATAGATTTGCATGATTAACGAAAGCATATGGTTTAGATGGAGATTTGTACTTTAAGTTTTGAAAACAAACTATGTTAGAGATCATGTTCTACAAATTTTGAACCTAGTAAGTTATACATGACTGACTTTACACATAAATGAGCATGCTAGAGTGTACATAGTTCCTTTGTTCATAACTACCTTATTAGGCTTTGTGTTAGAGATGTTTTCAAGAAAAGTCTTAACCTAGTGAGCTAACATGCACGATTCTACATAATGTATATTCTGACTTTGCAAGCATGTTAGTATGACTTAGAAATTCATGAATAAACCTTTAGCTTGTGTGTATGTGATTAACAAGGAAGCATGAACATGTTGAACTTACTAGTAAGCTTTGAATGTGAATATTGTCAAACTACCTTGAGGGTTAGAATCTGACATTTGTGATCATGTTCGATGACACTCTTAGACTCACTCATGTAGTATAAACATATATATACCATGCTTGTGTATCATATTTCAAGAAAAGCATAAACGAAGCCTATTTTCAACCAAAGCGGTGCTAACTTCACCTATGTGTTATGAATACTTACAAGCATGCCTAATATGAGTTTTATAACTATCTTGTATGTTTAGAGAGCAAGCATGATAGACTTCATGGTTTCATGACCTTGAATGGCCTTAAATTGTTGAAATGATCAATTTAGGATTTTATTATGAAAGAAGGAACCTAGATTGACTTAAAAAGCATACAAAGACCTTTAACATGATAAATATATCATGTATGATTGTTTTGGTCAAGCTTTACGAAAACCACAAGGCATCAATTTGAGTCTAGGCTTAGCTGTGGGGATTGCAGTAATGCCTTTGCCCTAAAGTTTAGCCACGTATGCAAATGCGCCAGTCTGAAGTCAGGACTTGGTCAGTTTTGAAATCTGAACTTTGGCAGTCAACTTGTATGGTACCTAAAATGCTAGAGATGGTTTAAAACCTACTGATACATGTATATAAGTGATGCTTAGATGATACATTGGTGTTTGCCTCGTAATAGGATGGTCCATGGGTAAAAAGGACTTAAGCTTGCGCATTCTAAATATACTTATGAAATAACTAGGTATTTGATTCATAATGAATCTATAAACTGATGTTGTACCATATGTGCATACTTGAATCATGTCAAGCTTGATTAAAGACTGTGTTAGCTAATGAACATCTTGAACATATAATACGCTATAAATAGGATTCGAAAGTGTTTATTTCTTAACGTGGATAAACTACGCTTAAGGCAAATATCTGAACCCTACTTTACATTGTGCAAGTATTCTAACTCTTGCATTACTTTATTCGACAAATATCGTAAGCTTATCTCATTGAATGAGCTATTATGTGATGAGTGAGTTTTATACACATGAATTGGATACATTCGGACTTAATTTATTGTTGTTCTTAAGTCTTTTAGAATAGTTTTTAAGTGTTTGTGTCCATTCATGCATGTTTTACATTGTTTTGTAGGATTTGGGATAAAAGTTACTTGGATCGACGTTCGGGGTGGCTAGATTCGCGTTTTCGGCTTGCCATTTACACAACAGTCACTTCAGAGCCAATTTGAGTATTGCTACGGACCTTATTTCGAAATACTTAAAGAATAAAAGTTGTAGATCTACTTCTCCTCTTTCTAGATCATCTTGAATCATCAAAATCGAAGTTCGGACGAAGAAGTTATGCCCATTTTCCCAAAGGATGTCGGTGCTAATGGACATACAAAACATTTATCACAACTGTCTTCTTTTAGAGAAGAAGATATTGCTGGAATTTTATTTAAAAGAAAAACAAGTACATGACCAATTCTTTGATGCCAGATACTTGTAGGAGATGATTGAACAGCATGAGCAGCAATATGAGGAGGAAAATGCAAAATGTATAGGCCATTAGACAAGTCACCAGTTGCAATTATGTGCATCTGATGTTGGTCCTGTACCACACATGAAGAATTAGTGAATTGAACATGTAAATGTGAATCAATACCAAGCTTGCTGACAAACAACAAATTACATGTAAAAGAAGGTATAAAAAGGACTTTGTGCAGAATGATATCAGCAGTTAATTGAACAGAACCAGTATGAGTAACTTGAACAACGCCCCCATTTGACAGAATAACCAGGATAGAAGTATGTAAAGTAGTTAAAGAATGAAAAATGTCCTTAGAACCTGTCATATGATCAGTAGCTCCGGTGTCTACTATCCAAGCATGTTTATTAGAATTGGCAAAAAGGCAAAAGTAGAGACCATATCAGCAACATGATCATCAGGACTATCATGAAATTTTCCAAACATGGAGAATAAATGATTCTTTGGGCCTAAAGATGTTGTATAGGATCTGATCCAGAATCATCATTTGTGACAGTAGACACTTGCATTGCCTTGCCTACATGAGGAATAGATTAAGATTGTGCCTTATATCCAGATAGAGTAGGATTCTTCTTAGTGGAAAAAGGTTGGAACCTTGAAATCTTGATATATTAAGACCAGGAGAATATCTTTGTTTGGTCCACTTAGCAGCTGGATGACCAGGTGGATATCCATTCAGCCTATAACAATCCTTTCTTATGTGACCATCTTTGTGACAATAAGTGCACCAACCATCCTTAACAGTTTTGTGGAAATGAGACGATGGTTCATAATTTTTGGATGTGGTAGTTTGTATGGAACTGGGATAGTGTTCATAATTTCTGGAAGTGGTAGCTTGTATGGAACTTGGATAATATGCGCCAGGATTAGTATACATATTGGTAGAACTTGAAATATTATGGAAATGCATGTCATGACCAAATCCATATGTCATTTTCTGTTTGCCTAAATTGGCAGAATGAGCAAACATGGCAGTACTACTTTTAGGACCAAGAACATATCCTTGTCGTTGTCGTTCATCTTGCATGATAAGAGCAAATGCTTGGGCTACATTAGGTAAAGGTTGCATCATTAAAATTTTCCCCCTAACATTGGCATAACTTTCCTCTAATCCCATAAGAAACTCAGTAAGTTTCCTTCTCTAATCTTGTTCATCAAGAATCCGAGAAGCTCCACAAGTACACAAAGGATGAGTCTCTAAAGCCAAATACTCATCCCAAATGCCTTTCATCTCGTGATAATAAAAATCAACAGAGGCAATTCCTTTCTCTAAAGTATACAAATCTCTTAACAACTGATAAATTCTATGGCCATCAACTATAGAAAAACGATCTTTAAGTTCTTTCCAAACTGAGGCAACAGTGTGTATAAAATTCATGTTGTTACTGATTTCTTCATAAACGCAATTGAGGATCCAAGAGGTCACTATATCATTAACTATTTCCCATTGTGCAAATATAGGAGAAGTAGTAGCAGGTATTTCATAAAAACCATTCACTATATCCATTTTGTTCTTAGCAGATAGTGCAATAGCCATGGTTCTTTGCCACGGATTGTAGTTGTCCGAACCAATTAATTTTTTAGAAATTAGTTGTATTCCAGGTTGATCATTATTGTGCAAATGCAGAGGATATGTATTAGAATCCTTGGAGACTGTTATTTGTTCAAAATTATTACCAATATCATGTGTAACAGGCGGTAGAGTGGTAGCAATATCAGAAGAAGTACCAATTCTAGTAGAAGATCCAACTCCATTGTTAGAAGATGATCCAACTCTATTTCCAGAAGTAGGTCCAGATCCATTATTAGATCTTGCACCACGACCCCAAGCAACTGGTTGAGAATTGATGTTAGGATTCACCATTGATGATTAGCGAAGAAAATCACACAAAACAGAGGAACACGTTAAAATTGATGGAAGAAAACCCTAATTGATTGAAGAGATCAAGTAAAGCAAATGAAATCACAAAATAAGAAATCGAGAAATAAAATGAAACGAGATCGATATTGCTTTGATACCATGATAAGAAACATAAACTATGAAATAAAGAACTCTTTATTCTTTCTTATCTGCATAACGGTTAGTTATAAGTAGTATTTATAAAAGATAACTTTCTAATCTATAGATACAAAAAATATGTATTGACTTAAATGGGAATAACTACTCTGTTACAGCTGAATGTCTAACTAAACTATACAATTTGTATTACTGAAATTACAATTAAGGATAATTGACAAACTAAACTAATTGTGCTACATTTGTTTGTGCACCTGTGCTAAACACCTTTGTATTTGACGCTTCAGTTCAGTTACTTGTGATTGGGAATGATCTTGTAATGCAGCAGCAACATGGGCACCATGATGTGTATCAACTCTATTACAATTCTACTTGGGTAATATAGCACTCCTGGTCTGTTCATAACAGCTTAGTACATGCCATCCAAGAGTAAGTAGATTAGATCCCCATCTATAATTGGGGCTTTATCACCTTCTCCTTCTTTTTACGTAGCATGCAGTGGCGCACCTAGGTGTTGACTGCCGGATGGTTTGGATTTTACCAATTCCTCAGGGTACATTGCTTCTTTTAGCTTTCATTCTTTAATTCCATTTTCACTCGGGTTTAATAATTTTTTTGTGTTGCTTGTAACTCGTCTCTATCTTGGGACCTGACACTTACTCGCGCTCGTCGATGGCATTAGAGTCCCTTAATTATCCAAGACCCCTGTGTTTGCTAATTTAGTCCACACTCGAACTCAACTGGAGTTATTAACTGTTGCAGATGTGATATGGCAGTCACAAATACTCTATAATGATGATAAAATTAGTCATCACTAAGAGCCATCATATATTTTATTATTTTGTGATGACTTGGAAATTCCATCACAAAATACCTTCTTTTTGTAATTGCAAATAAAAGTTGTCATAAAAATTTATCTTTTTTAATGATTGTCATGGTCGTCATAAAATATTGTTTTGATTATTTCTTACATTAAAATATTAGTGATAATTTAAATTCAATCACGAAAATGGTATATCTATAAGTGATGACTTAGTGCGTCACAAAAAGAAAATTTATTTTGCGTGAAAAATTTGGTGTGATTGATATGACCATCACAATTATAATACATTGATGGCAAGATTAGTCATCACTAATAGCCATCTATATACTATTATTTTGTTATTGCTTAAAAAATCCATCACAAATTACTATCTTTTGTGATTATTTTTAAAAACTGTCACAAAGTTCCGTCACGTATTCTTATTTTTCTAGTAGTGGTATCTCCTGACTTATGGCTTGCTTGACTTGGGGAGTAGGCTTCTAGCCTTGAGTTTAACTTATCATTGCGACGAGTGCCTTTGTTGATGACTAGTGGTTAGGAGCTCTACATGGCAGAGAAGGCCTTTAGGTGTGTCACTGGAGCTGTTCACATTCCATTCCATCCACCGGCACGCCATTCGTGGTCAGTGACAGAGCAAATTAGGGATCTTCCTTTGTAAGGAGATCTCTAGCTTTGATTTATTATTGGATAAAATATTTTATAAGTGATAGAAGTAGAAATGATAGATAAAATGATTTCAAGGCACAATCAAGTCGATGTCCTCGAGGCTTAATTTACTCCACTAATTTATGCAAAATAATTCCAACAAATTTCTTCTAAAATACAATGAAGTCCGTGATATTCTTCAATTTGAACTGTTGAAGAATATCTTACGGACAAATATATGAATTTCTGTATTGTTGTTTACTAAGTATTGTATTATACAGTAATATAACAAGTTAAAAAATCTGTAGAAGAAGAAAGAATATGAAAATGAATGTTTTTTTAGTTTTTGAAAGTCATTTTTTAGTTATCCTAAAGCAAGCAAATGAGTTAGGGTCAAACTGACAACCATCACATTAGACCCATCATCAAATTATACTAACAATTCACTATTTGGGTCTTAAACTCCACCTTAAGAGATAAAATGCAACCCCCATATGCTGTTAATGTCTATAGATGATTTACAAGCACCAATTGCCCTTTACAACCCTAATTTCAAATGTCCATCACGTGTGGAAGCTCCTAATTCATTTAGAGGCCTTATGGACTGTTTGTTTAGGATTGAATACATCTAAATGACTGAATCGGTCAGCCATTAAGTGTGTTTGTATTGGAAAAAAATTGTCTAAATGGCTGAATCAGTTAGATGATTGAGTTGAATTGCTGAATCAGTTAGATAATTGAGTTGAATGGCTAAGTCAGATTTTTTTTTTACTAAATGGCTGAATGAGCAACTGAATAAAATAAAAAAAATTAAAAATTAAAAAAAATAAACTATTATATTAAGTAATATTAAATAAATTTACAACAACTTTGAATTTTTTTCAGAGAGGTAAAATAATAAAATTATGTCATTCAGATGTTTCAGACATGTTAATTATCAAACAATTTTTTTTATTCAGATTCATTCAATTTTTATCAAACATCCCCTTAATTTTTCTCCTAAACTCACAGTTTCCACAAATTCACATCAATTCAAATGATACAATTTAATTTCAAAATCCATAATTAGAAAAGAGCCACAATTCTTCTAAATATGAATTTGGAAGCTTTGGGGCTTGGCCTCTTCCTAGGCTCACAAACAAGGAAATAATCCAAATTAAAGTAATTACATGAATCTAATTTCTAAATCCATCAAATTAAAGTATTTAATTATATTTTTACACTCCTCTGGAAGAATAAGAACACTCTTATGCCTATGATTTGTCACACCCTCTTTCTTTAAGTTAAAATGAATTTATAATAATTTTAATATTTGATGACATTCTTTAAGTTTTTTAAAACTAATGACTCCGTCTCTCATTTTACTTTTAAGAAAAGAGAGTATTTTTTATGAAGTACGTTGCAGTGTAAATTAAATCTACTTACTAACAATTGTTTACAATTTTAGTCCTTAGCAATTGTTACAAAGTGATGTGGTAACATGCTTTTTATTTTTAGTTGTACTGTTGAGATTTTTTGTATGTATATTTATCTTACTAACACTATAGGAATTAGAATTGGACCTTGCTATTTTTTAATATTTGATGACATATTTCTCTTTTTTCTAAGTATATTTATCTTACTAACACTATAATTTTTATTAGATTAATAAATTTTCTTTAATTTAATAGGTATGTTATATTATAGCGCAGTGTATCCCAGCAACTAGTATGTAATAATTGAGATGTAGAAGATGGTGTACAGGAATTAACAATTGAGAATTCTACATGATACTTATGGAGGGCTTACCACCAATTCTTTTGTCTTAAACACAGACATACACCTAGAAACATTAAATTGGTTCAAAATAAACAAACAAATAGATTGAAAGAGATGAAAAACTTACAGTGAAAACCAAGCCTCAAACTGCTTCTCTTCAATAACCCAATAAACGAACCGAACCAGATTTTGAATTCAGAATGGTCATACATTGGCATAAAAATTAAAAATACAACCACAAACAAATTACATACTACAAAGCCAACCCACCCAAGGATTAATTACATATTTTAGTACATTTTAAAAAATAATTACAATAATGGCGCATCCATAAAATAATTACAAAAGTAATACACTTTCCCATATTTATTTACAATATTAGTGTAATTAGGATTCCTTAATTTAGGGGATTAGTTTTGGTAGGTGCGGGTTGGAGACTGAAGAGTGAAGAGAGAATATGAAGACGTTACTCCCGTCGACTTCGTCTCTACGCCACTGCACTTCTTCTATTCTTCCATTTTCTCTCTCATCTCCTACTACTTCTAATACTAATAAATTAATACTAATAAATATCAATAAGTATGGGCATTTTACCACTCAATTCTCTTCTAAACCCTTCTATATCTTCTCTCCAATTCGTCGAACTTCTCCTCCTCCTAGCCACGTGTCAACTACGGCGCTGGGTGTAAAATGAGAACATATTTCATATTTACAGACAAAAACAGAGAGTTAGTTGGAGTTCAAACTCTCAGCCCACAAGTCATCTTCCCATACATTTTCTTCCCTCTCTCTCCATATATCTATATCTATATCTATATATAGTCTGGTATCTATCACCATCTTTTCTCTCTCTTTCATTCTTCCAATTGTTCTTCATATTTCTTTGTACTCGGTTTTTGTAAGTACTTCTATTTTCTCTCTCTCTCTCTCTCTCACCAACTTTTAAGGTTTTCTCTTTAATTTCATTCATTTGAGGTTTATGATCTTAATTTTATACAAAATGTGCATTTGATTATGAATTTATGATCACTTTCTTTGTTAATTGGTGTTTATTGATCTATTAATTACATTGCAGAGAGGTGAGTGTGTGATGTGAATTTTTTATTGGTGTTTTGTCCACTCTTTTTCAAAGGCAGCAAAACCAAACTTTCATACCAAGGTAACCAAACCGTCATACCAAGGTAACCAATCCACCTCCACACCTTCAGTTTTTTTATAGTACAGTTGGTAACCAAACTTTCACACCAAGGTAACCAAACCTTTATACCAAGATAACCAATGCACATCCACACCTGCAGTTTTGTCATAGTGCAGTTGGTAGCCAAATATTCATACCAAGTTACCCAATTCAGTGTTATTAGGTTACCAATTTATTTTGAATGTGATGCAGTTGGTAGCCAAACCTTTATGCAGTGGGTAGCTAAACCTTTCATACCAAGGTTACCAAACCTTCATACCAAGGTTACCAATCCACCTCCACACCTTTAGTTTTTCATAGTGCAGTTGGTAACCAAACATCCATACCAAGGTAACCAAACCTTCATACAAAGGTAACCAATCCACACCTGCAGTTTTTTCATAGTGCAGTTGGTAACCAAACTTTCATACCAAAGTTATCAAACCTGCATACCAAGGTTACCAATCCACCTCCACACCAAGCTTTTTTTCATCATACGCGATTTAGTAACCAAACTTTCATACCAAGGTAACTAAACCACATACCAAGGTAACCAATCCACCTCCACACCTTCAGTTTTTTCATAGTGCAGTTGGTAACCAAACATTCACACCAAGGTTATCTTCATACCAAGGTAACCAATCCACATCCACACCTGCAGTTTTTTTATATTGCAGTAATTGGTAGCCAAACATTCATACCAAGGTAATTAATTCAGTGTTATTAAGTTACCAATTTATTTTGAATATGATGCAGTTGGTAGCCAAACCTTTATGCAGTGAGTAGCCAAACTTTCATACCAAGGTAACCAATTCAGTTTTATTAATTTGCCAATTTATTTTGAATGTGATGCAGTTGGTAGCCAAACCTTCATGTAGTTGGTTATTAAACTTTCAGACTAAGGTAACCAATTCATACTGTAGGTGTGGATGTAGATTGGTTACCTTAGTATAAAGGTTTGATTACCTTGGTATAAAAGTTTGATTACCTTGGTACGAAGATTTGGTTATCAATATTACATTACACATCACTCTCTTATCTCTCTCTTTCCTATTCAGAAAACAAAATTTGTTTATAAAACTAGAACTGAAGGTGTTCCAGTGCTATTATTAAGTAGCTAGCTAGCTTATTACATGATGACACCAATTATGCCTTTTATCTCTGCCCATGTCATGAACTCTAATTTCTCTCTGGTGCCATGGCATTACTAATGATCTTCTCCTCTGCAGTATCTCGAGAATTTCCAATTATTACCGAAAAATGGTTACTCCCGCCACCACCGCCCCAGTCTCCACCTACACCGTCTCCATAACCACCACCTGAGTCACCACCGCCACCACCGCCATTGCTACCTCCTCCATAGCCTTTCACTGCCGCCTCCGAAGCCACCACTGCCACCTCCTCCGAAGTTGCCTCCGCGACCTCCTCTGAAATACAAAATTTGTGCAGTCTTTCCTATGAAAATTTGAATTTGAATTATTATTTTGAATTTGAATTTGTTTTTGTGGTTAGATCCCAAATATTTGAATTTGAATTATTAATTATAACAGTTATTTCTCCTT
The DNA here is from genome assembly GCA_020205605.1 of Panax ginseng. Taxonomy (NCBI): domain Eukaryota; kingdom Viridiplantae; phylum Streptophyta; class Magnoliopsida; order Apiales; family Araliaceae; genus Panax; species Panax ginseng. Next base: position 130,296,195 of record CM035136.1, on the reverse strand, counting down.
AATTTTAGGTTTTCTTATTAATGTAAATTGCGTTATGTTTATAATTATTTTGTGGATGTTTTGTTTTTGTAAATATTTTCTAATTATTGTATATTATTGTTAAGAACCCTAATATATACCCAAGTGGGCTCTAATTAAGGGGAAGGCGCGTGATATTTAAGGCCTTGTCAATGTAGCTTTCAAATTTCTTAAATTTAATGTGTTATTCTTTAACCATATAGAATATCAGTGTTTGAATAGATACTATCAAGAAAATTAGCCCCAGGTTGTCGTAACAAAGAAAATCAAATTCTTAACCAGTTCTGCTCTTGCAGAAGATGTATAAATTACAAAGGTTGCTTCTTCTTTATTTTTTCCATGCGAATTGATCATTACTTCCCTAATTGAATTTACATGGAAAAGGATTATTTTTGGTGGAATGACGGGACATAAATTTGAATTCTGAAGTTATTTATCAAGTTCTGTTTTACTAACTTGTCACCCTTTTAGTCAGGCAAGCATTAACTTACAGCAAACCAGTCATCAACCATTCAACTGCAACAGATGATATATATCAGGGTGCTGCAGCACATTTAATCAACCTCAACCCAGCTACATCCAGCAATCTTTTTCAAACCTGTGCACCTCATTGAATCTCGAACCTTATTAGCATCACCCCACATATTGGAACTGGCATAAGTGTTTGATAACAAAGCAAAAGTTCCAATACTCACACCTCTGCTCTTAGAAAGTGACTGTCTGATTCGCACAAACATCTCCTCATTCCCATAAATATTGCAAGAATTAAGTAATGCCCCCCAAACTGATCCATCTACTTCCACAGGCATATCCTTAATGAAATCCTCTGCCACCTCCAAGAGCCCTGCTCGGCCATACATATCAACAACACAAACATAATGCTGCATTTGGGGAGAAATCCTGCATACACCGTCCATGGCTTTATAGAACATCAACCCTTGATTAACCAGCCCCGCGTGGCTGCAAGCAGATAACAGACCGATAAAAGTTACATCGTTAGGTGAAACCCCATCAATCAACATGAGGGAGAAGAGTGGCAAAGCATGCTTGCCATTGCCATTCATGGCCATGCCGCTAATCATGGTACTCCACGACACTATATCCTTGAATTTAAGCATTTTAAACACCCGCATAGCCATAACCATATTCCCACACTTCACATACATATTCACTAGAGCATTCTCCACATTTCCATTAATTGCAAGATCATGTCTCCTACTTACATAAGAGTGAGCACACTAACCCAAATTGAGTGCCCCAAGAGAAGAGCATGCCAACAGTACGCTAACTATAGTGCCCTCATTAGGCTGAGCTTCTCCTCCTGCCACCATTTCTTGGAAAACCCTCACTGCAACTTCACAAAATCCTCTCTGTACATAACCACCAACCATTGTACTCCAAGAAACTACATCTCTCCTAGGCATATTCACAAACAAGTATCTTGCACTCCCTAAATACCCAAATTTGATATAAAAATCCAATACTGCATTATTTAATACAATATTATCTTCATCAAAATTCTTTACGCTATAGCAATAAACAGATTTACCAATCCTAACAGCTCTTATACTAATACATACATATATAACACTAACAAGCGTAATACTATTAGGTTTTACGTCCATCGACGAAAATCTAACAATGGCCTCTTCTTCAAACCCACATTTAGAAAGCCCTGAAATAATTGATGTCTAAGAAACAACATCAGGGTAAATTATTTCATCAAAAACCCGACAAGAAGAAACAATGCTTTTTTCAAGTATGTAGAAATGGATCAAGGAATTTTGGATGAAAATATCGGAAAAATGACCTGTTTTTAGTACATGTGCATAGATTTCTAGGCCTTTTGTGAGGGCATGGAGTAGGGAACATGCCTTGAGGGCATGGGTGAATGTGAAATGGTTGTGGGAATTTGGGTGGAGGAGCATTTGATTGTAGAGAATTAGGGAATTTTGTGGGGTGGTTGAGCGTGTGAGGGAACCTAATAGTACGTTTAAAGTGTGAGGTCTTGTCGATTTAAAAATATGGGATTGGATTTGGTTGAGTTATCCGAGTGTAAGAGTGGGAATGAGAGATTTTATGGGCATGCTATATATGTTTGATTGCTATCATAAAGAAAAATACAAATGGAGAGAGAGTTCTAAATTTCCTAACCTTTGTTCTAGACTCTGGATTAGGGGTGTACATGGTTGGTTTTGGACAGTTTTCTTCAAATAATCACGTAATCATCTAAAGTTAACTCAAATCTCTCTTGGTTTTAGTCCTAGCCATGTTTATTCGGACACGGGTGCGAGTTTCGGATGCGGATACGAATCTAGGTGTCGGATACGTAAAGTCAAAAAATAAAGGATACGCGGATATGGATCTGAATTTGAACACGGGTGCAGGGATACGATATTTATGATTTTTTAACAATAATGTTTATACTGTCCAAATTCATATAGACATACATTTATCATAATATGACAAAATGAAATAATCTTTAATTTTCTTTTCATCTACATGGTAGACATAATAAGAAGTATGGTAGATAGAAATCATAGGATTTGAGAGTGCAATTTTTTTTAAGAGATTGAAGGGGTTGGTGGGATATTTGGGGTCAACGTGGGTCCCTCGTAGGCCGTAGCACAATTGTTCCTTGAACTTCTAGCTACTTACATTTACTTTTTAGTTAGTACAATATATACGTAAAGTAGGGATGGGTGGGATTATGAATGGGTGTAATTATTAGTTTTTTTTTATCCAATTAGATAGATATTGATGTAATTCAATTATAGAGAATATAAATTTGTATAATTTTTTTTTCAATTATCGATGTTTTTTCTCTCAAAATTGATAACTCCAAAATTTAACAAATTATTAAATAAATAAATAGGTCGATGTCCAAAGATATCGTTAGTTAGTTTATTCATAGTATGATAAATAGAATCAGATTCCATGTAATGCTTATTAGTTAGTTTATTCATAATATGATATATAGTATTATTTATCATAATCATGAATCATAAGATGAGAAATTAATAGTGGGATTAGTTAATTTTCGTTCGCTAAAGTTAGTTCACTGTAAATTAATCAGGGAGCAATTTACTTTTTCTAGTTTATTTTCTGAAAATTATTTTCAAACTCCTTTTTTACCAATGACACTTGCCATTGTAAAGTATGATATATAGAATCAGATTCCATGTAATGCTTATTAGTTAGTTTATTCATAGTATGATATATAATATTATTTATCATAATCGTGAATCATAAGATGAGAAATTAATAGTGGATTTAGTTAATTTTTGTTCGTTAAAGTTAGTTCACTGTTATTAATCAGGGACCGATTTATTTTTTCTAGTTCATTTTTTGAAAAATTATTTTCAAACTCCCTTTTTACTAGTGGCACTTTCCCTTGTGTGTTTTAGACTTGCGTGAATTCACAAAATAGTCTGGGCATTTTGTGGAAATTTTATTGCATCGACGAAAAATTAAGTTAATTCACCAAATTGTTTTGGAATTTTACTTTTACCATAAATTAAAAATTCCCAGGATAGGGCAATTGAAAGTAAACAAATGAAAATGATAACTTTTAATTATATGAATTTTTATTTGGAAGATGAATATTACAAATGAAAATGATAACTTTTAATATTTTTTGGTACCGTTCAAAAGAGTACTTTTGAATAATGCAAACAATTTGAAAAAAATAATCTAGAAATATGTTTTTATCAAGTGTAAAGGACATGACTTTACGTAGGAGACTTTTAAAATGGGACATTGTACGTCAATTCTTTACTATTGAACTTCTCTTAGAATTGTAACTTGAAATTTTGCGAGTGACCCATTGTATACAAATTAGTAAAAAAAAAACTAAAAATAATTTAACCTCAAAAATTTAAATAGATAGCGTTTTTGTTGAATGAGAATAATTAGGTGGTATTCGTTAAATTAAATATCAATTAATAAAAGACATTTACATTAATTCTTGGAATCAACATAAAATGTTTAATTTTGATATTTTTTTTTCATAATTCGGTAGGTAGCACAAGTTAACATAATTTATTATTAGTAGCTCCCAACTAAGACACAAAAATTAGCTGAACTTATTTTTTTAATACAGTTAGCAAGTCAATTTCATTAGAAAAGAACAATTTAAAGCATCAAAATTTAATTATTGCGTTTCTTCTTCTTCTTTTTTTATACTCTTATTCATTACAAAAAGGAAAAACAAAATTGAGCACGTTTTCCAAAGTTGAGTGCTGTAATTTTAATTATACACATACCCAGAAAAAGAGAGGAAAAAAAAACTTTTTGTATTTTTTCTTTTTGCTGTTAATAAAATAAAGAGTCTCTTATGTAACCGCACTCTTCAAAATAAAAAACTAATCAATCTGTACAGCATTCCCAAAAAATAAATAAATGCATTCACCACAATAAATATATATTATTTATATGCCATATTACTTACTTCTCAAAATGCAGCAGCAGACTACATTAACCACATTAAATATATATTAATTAAAATCATAAAATATATCCTATTATAACTTTTATATATATATATATATATATATATATTATAACTTTTATCATAAAATATATCCTATTATAACTATATATATCAGTACCGATCTGGTCAGGGAGGCCTGATTTCACTTAAAATCCGAACTTTCGTTCTCAGCCTTTGGATGAGATCCAACGCCCAGGAAAGTATGCTGGTGGAGAGAAATAAAAGTTCGCGGAGCAAGTCCGGGTAAAAAGGCTGAGAAACGGGTCAAAAAAAACAAGGGCAATCTTTCTTCTAAATCCCTAAATCGCGAATTGCTCTCACAAATACACAAAGCTCACAGCGAAATTCCTCTCTGTTTTTCCCAAATCACGTCTTTCTTTCACAAACTCCGGACGAAATCATCGCGTCTCCGTCACAAAGAGATTCCGGCCGTTGGACACAAGTCGCGAGAAGAACTGGTCTCTCTTTTTCCTAAATCGCGAGTTCCTCTTTCTTCTACACAAGTCGCCGGAAGTTGGATAGGCTCGTGGTCTCTGTCTCCGGCCAATCACTCACGTTGGAAAGGTAATTTCTAATTTTCTGTTCTAACTGCGATATCTTGGGATGGGTTTCTTGGATCTATTGTGCTGGGGAAGATGGAATCTCTGTTCACAGGGATTCATGTGGCTCTGAGCTCTGTTTTCTTTCATGTGGCTCTGTTTTTGCTTAATGGACTAGTAGTGGACTAGTTTTTGTTGCTAGTAATTAATGTCGGACAAATGTGAGAATGTATGTCATTTTAACTGTACCTTCCATTTTGTTTCTGAGAAGATCTCTTTCATGAATACAGTTCTTGCTTGAGAATGAATGTATATTCCGTTGTTGTTTTCAACTAGTTTTGAATTTATTTAAATAAATTGATTTTAAAGGTTAAATTTTATTTTTATTTTTAGAACATATATTTTATGTGTTGCTTGTGAGTATTTTGATGAGGTAAAGGATATATTTAATTCATATATTTAATTCATGATTAAGTACACTTGTTGTTTGTGTCATTTTATTTAGGAGGCATTTATATCTTTTTATGTGGGGACAATTTTGTGGGGCTGTCCACTAAATAGCTAGGCTAGGCTAGGCTAGGCTATTCAATTCAATTCAGATTTACCTAACATATATATCTTAGGTTTTGATAGCATGGACTAAATGAAGTCTGGAACTTTTGATCAATGTCTGTTTTTGAGTTCCAGTTAGAGTAGGTTGGACTTTATGTGATGCTGATGATTTATGAGTTTGGAGGGTTTCTCTTGGAACCATGCAGCAGCCTTCATTTTCATAATTATAATCTCTATAATATGACAATTTTGTTCGTCAATAGTATAACTCAATTATATTTTTTAAGTTTTGAAAATATTATTTTTTTGTTCCCGTCCGCAGTCTGATTTGTTTTTTTTTGTTGAAATATCTAGTAAGGTCTCCAAATCCTCTCTTTGGCAATGACTTATTTTTTAACTTATAAGTTATTTTTTAAGTCAAAATAAAGTAAATATTTGTAACTTATTTTAAATGACTTATAAGTCATTTTAAAATAAGTTAATTTGATCAAATATAATGTCTATTTTGTTCCTCTTTTATTATTTTTATTAATATTAATTTTAGTAATCTTTACATTTGATTTAATTTATAAGTCATTATGTGTAACACCCCCTTCTCGAAAAGGAAAGGGAGGTCACGTGCAAAGCACAACGAACCTTAAAATAAATAAACAGAGCACTAACAACCTCAAAATATTAATAGTGGTGATCCATTAATAAAGTACTAAATACAATTCTCCAAACAGAGTCAAAATAATCAAAACTTAAAATTCGAATGGTCAAAGGCAACACTCTCATCACACTAGCCCTGAATCACCCCTGCAAATCTGCCGGAAGAAAAACACAGCATGTGCCAATTGCCCAGTACGGATATAAAGATACAAAAGATACACAACTGAAATACGAAATCAACATAGACAAAATATTGCCTCTGACAAAAATAAAACTCCAAAGATCTGAATAGAATATATCTCGAACCAATGTAATTAACGTAAACAAATGTAAGAGTAAAGAAAATAACGAACTGAAATAACTAACCCAATTAATTGAACCGAACAGAAACCAACAAAACTAATACAATGAAATAATAGGCTGAAACAAATGGCTGAGGTTATTTCATACCGATTGAGCTCAGAAATAAATAAACAGACCACCGAGGGAAACGCCTAGGCAGCCTAGGCGCCCCATTCGCCGCCTAGCGATTTAAGGAAAAAAAAACACTGATTACTCGTATATTATATATAGGAATAATATACTGAAATCATTCTCTGTCTTATTTATTTAATTTATTCCCTTTTACATTTATTTTCTTGAAGGTGTCTTCTTTGGTTGGTGTCTTCGAAGTGAGATTGATGTCCTTTTTCTTCCCCCCTCTGGTGAAGCAATAACATTTCCCCCCCTCTTCATTATTGTTGCCATCTAAAATAAAAGCAATAGCAAAAGGATAGAATTCAAATTTGTGCAACTTGATATGTGGACAGTCAGACAGTTGCTCAACTTTGGTTCTGTGGAAGAAAGAGATTCCATAATCTCTGGTGACAACTCTGTAATCATCTGGAGATTTAAATACTTTTACATTTGCCGATCAGTTACAATTATATATTGCTCTCATTCAGTTGTTGCAAGTATTGCTTCCTTTGAGTCCATCTAATTGTTGCCATTACATGGTCACCCCGTATAAGTTAGTGAATGTTAGTAAACAATATTTAGCCTATCTTTGTACAAAACTAGATCTTAACATAGTATGCATATAATTTGAGACGTACATTTTCATCTAGAAGAGTAGCATGGCTGCCTATAAGTTGTTTGGTTTTGTTGTTGGTAGCTTCCCATATCCGTCTAACTCTTTACTTTTAAAATCTATTAATCATTGTTTGTAGGTAGATTAGATATGTTATGAATTTGGTTGCCATTGAGCATATTGAATGTTTTTATCTCATTTAGAGACGAACTAAGAAACTCTAGTCCAGCCTTTTCTGGTTTTGTGTGTAATTTTTGTCCTTATTTATGTTAATATGTTGACCGTTCATTATCCCCCAAATAGCTGATGCTGTTAATGTATAGCTTAATTTGCACTCATTATTCTTGATGTCATTAAACATGGTCCGACCTTTCACTTGAACACCAGGAATATGAATAATTCCCATTAATATTTATTGTTTTGAATACCTGCAGGAATTTGTTAAATGCATAACTCGGTGTGAAAGGAAGGAATAAAATGCGTAATTCAGTGAGAAACTTGACATCATAAATGAGTACCAAAACAGGCTGGGACTAAAACCAAGAGAGATTTGAGTTAACTTTAGATGATTAGGTGATTATTTGAAGAAAACTGTCCAAAACCAACCATGTACACCCCTAATCCAGAGTCTAGAACAAAGGTTAGGAAATTTAGAACTCTCTCTCCATTTGCATTATTCTTTATAATAGCAATCAAACATATATAGCATGCCCATAAAATCTCTCATTCCCACTCTTACACTCGGACAACTCAACCAAATCCAATCCCATATTTTTAAATCAACAAGACCTCACACTTTAAACATACTATTAGGTTCCCTCACACACTCAACCACCCCACAAAATTCCCTAATTCTCTACAATCAAATGCTCCTCCACCCAAATTCCCACATCACCCATGCCCTCAAGGCATGTTCCCTACTCCATGCCCTCACAAAAGGCCTAGAAATCCATGCATATGTACTAAAAATCGGTCATTTTTCCGATATTTTCATCCAAAATTCCTTGATCCATTTCTACATACTTGAAAACAACATTGTTTCTTCTTGTCGGGTTTTTGATGAAATAATTTACCCTGATGTTGTTTCTTGGACATCAATTATTTCAGGGCTTTCTAAATGTGGGTTTGAAGAAGAGGCCATTGTTAGATTTTCGTCGATGGACGTAAAACCTAATAGTACTACGCTTGTTAGTGTTATATCTGCATGTATTAGTATAAGAGCTGTTAGGATTGGTAAATCTGTTTATTGCTATAGCGTAAAGAATTTTGATGAAGATAATATTGTATTAGATAATGCAGTATTGGATTTTTATATCAAATTTGGGTAGTTAGGGAATGCAAGATACTTGTTTGTGAATATGCCTAGGAGAGATGTAGTTTCTTGGAGTACAATGGTTGGTGGTTATGTACAGAGAGGATTTTGTGAAGTTGCAGTGAGGGTTTTCCAAGAAATGGTGGCAGGAGGAGAAGCTCAGCCTAATGAGGGCACTATAGTTAGCGTACTGTTGGCATGCTCTTCTCTTGGGGCACTCAATTTGGGTCAGTGTGTTCACTCTTATGTAAGTAGGAGACATGATCTTGCAATAAATGGAAATGTGGGGAATGCTCTAGTGAATATGTATGTGAAGTGTGGGAATATGGTTATGGCTATGCGGGTGTTTAAAATGCTTAAATTCAAGGATATAGTGTCGTGGAGTACCATGATTAGCGGCATGGCCATGAATGGCAATGGCAAGCATGCTTTGCCACTCTTCTCCCTCATGTTGATTGATGGGGTTTCACCTGATGATGTAACTTTTATCGCTCTGTTATCTGCTTGCAGCCATGCGGGGCTGGTTAATCAAGGGTTGATGTTCTATAAAGCCATGGACGGTGTATACAGGATTTCCCCGCAAATGCAGCATTATGCTTGTGTTGTTGATATGTATGGCCGAGCAGGGCACTTGGAGGAAGCAGAGGATTTCATTAAGGATATGCCTGTGGAAGCAGATGGATCAGTTTGGGGGGCATTACTTAATGCTTGCAATATTTATGGGAATGAGATGTTTGTGCGAATCAGACAGTCACTTTCTGAGAGCAGAGGTGTGAGTATTGGAACTTTTGCTTTGTTATCAAACACTTATGCCAGTTCCAATATGTGGGATGATGCTAACAAGGTTCGAGATTCAATGAGGTGTTCAGGTTTGAAAAAGATTGCTGGATGTAGCTGGGTTGAGGTTGATTAAATGTGCTGCAGCACCCAGATATATATCATATGTTGCAGTTGAATAGTTATAAGTTATTTTAAAATAAGTTAATTTGACCAAATATAATGTCTATTTTGTTCCTCTTTTATTTTTATTAATAATATTTTTAGTAATCTTTACATTTGATTTAATTTATAAGTCATTATGAGTCACCTTTATAACTTGTTTTAACTTAATTTATGACTTATAAATCAAATTGATACCGAATGCTTTTATTTATTAGAAATAACTTATAAGTCACAACTTATATTTTAACTTTAAGTCATTTTAAATTTTAAAATAAGTCGTCGTCTGAACGGGCTTTAAGTAAGTTGTTCATCTCATAGGGAGTTTACTAATGTTAGGTAAAAAAAACAAATGCCGCGCGTGCGTACAGAGCTTATAGGTTTTCTTTTAAATGACTCGCAGTCCCGAAAATTTTCAGCCTCTCCCCAAAAAACTATTTGGGTCAAGTTGATTCACAAGACAGATTAGTTCCAACACAGAAGGGTTATCCTCCACTTCCATCCCGATCAAAAACGATGGAACAAATCTTAATTGTTGAAAGGAGCCGCTCTATCCAAAAATGCACTGAAGATGTATGATAATATGCCAAACTGCTTTCTGGGTTTTCCCTAGGTCATACATACTAGAGAGTTTGTAAGGTAATACTCCAATTCATTTCAATTTGTTCAAAAGTTATTACTTTTTTTGTGCTAGTTATTTCCATTGCACTTTGTATGTAGTTTTGAAATTGTTAATTCTCTAGTTCACTTAATTTTGTTCAAAAGGTATTTCTTTTTTTGTACTAGTTATTTTGATTACACGTTATATGTAGTTTTGAAATTGTTTTTGATCTTTAAAACTCTATTTTTGCAGATTACGTTTATTTGAAGTTCATAGTTTGGAGCTCAGAGCACAACTCATTAACAATGTTAGGAACATCATTGGCCACCGTCTCTCACATCATCACTTCACTCCCTCTCAAAAACCCAAATAGTAGTTTCAAACACTTTCTCTCTCCCACCCCTCACAAATCCTTCTGCTTTCGCCCCCAATACCCTCATTGCTTCATTGCAAGACCTCTTTCTTTGTCTTCAGCAGTAGCCAAATCCCCAACCTTCACAGATGTTGATATTGACCCCCTTTACCTATCTTGCTCCATGCCCAATAAGCGTCTCAAAATTGCAGTTCTTCTCAGCGGCGGCGTTGATAGCAGTGTTGCCCTTCGCCTCCTCCATGCTGCCAGTCATTCCTGCACTGCCTTTTACCTCAAAATCTGGTTCCAAGTATGGGCCAACATTTATCCATTTTCAATCATCTTTATTATTTTAACTTACTACTTGAGTTGAAGTATTTTTAAATTCTTAATTTATGTAGTTAAATTAATGCGGGGAGAATAAAATAGGGAATGTATGTTTAGCAATTTTTGGTTGTGCTAAATCAATTGTTGTACCATTGCCATAAAAAAAATTAACTTTGAAACATATACCTTTTTCTTTGACTGTCTAAATTGATTATATTGTAGAGATATTATACTTATAACTTATTCTTATTAAACATGGACAACTATTCTTAATAATTGTAGGACAAGTTAATAATTGACAACTTTCCAAAGAGAATTATTTTTTTAAGAGCTCTAGTATAGAAAAGAAAATAGTATACCTATGCCAAAAAAATATTTGGTATTTTTTGGGTACAATGGAAAGCAGAAGGGCCAATGAAAAAGAAGACTTCAAAAGAATGACCTGGCCCGATCATGTCCCATCCCAGCTTCCTTTAGGTCTCTTTGGGGAAGGGCTCAAGTTATGCTGTTCCTAACGATCCATGAACCTGATAACCTAGACTTGAACATGTTAGGCTGTCGTGGAATTTATTTATTCAGGTATTGAATTTCAAAGCTGCTTGCTTCCAGGGGGACATAACAATACATGACAATATATTTGCTTGCTTCCAGTAGGCGTTGCACTATTTTTATCAATAGTACATGAGCAAAATGCCTCCACTTGTTTCTTTGCATTTGAACCTAGTTTGATATTGCTTATTTGTGTGCTGCGTCATAGATCATGTTTATGAGGAATTAGGAAAAAGAAGAAGTATTCTAACACTTATATATTTTCCCATTCCTTGGAGTTTGTGTCTGGGGAATGAGATTATACTCCATAGCTTTTTTTGTTTGCACATGTTGCATTTTACTTGCTTAATGGAAATGTATTAAACTTACCATATTTACTCTTATTAAGGTTGATACAGTGAATTATTTTTTATTTTTTATTTTTTTATCTATATTCATTTTCAGGAATCAAGGAAAAAAACACCTTATATTTATTCGTCGTTCATATTGTTATGCGGATATACTCTATTTTTTTAGAACTACTAATCTGGTTAAAGCATTTTGGAATATTAACTTTTCTGTTTGTTCTGATAGTTTTTTCTTTATTTAGGAAGACTTTGAAAACTTTTGGTCTGAATGCCCGTGGGAAGAAGATCTAAAGTATGCTAAAGCTGTTTGCAATCAGGTCAGTTTCTTCATTTATCCCTTGCTTTTATTCTCTGAACCATTACTCTATATTGAGACTAATAATAAAAAAAGGGTTAATTAAACTTCTGTTACATGGAGTACCATCAAATTCATAATTCGGCCCCTAAAGAATTTGGGCTTACAATTTACTACATCAATTGTCTAATTTGATACAATTTAGCACCCAATTTCCGAATCTGACCAAAAGTGGCTTAATACCACCAAACCCTTATTAAAATTTTTTCAACCCAAGAATCCGATCGGATTTTGTGTATTTACCAGTTGACCGTATAAATATACGGTTTGACTTAATTTAAAAAGGGTTATTTACAGTTTCGTACTATCAAGTACCACCATATTTATGATTCGACCCCCAAAGAAAAAAAAAATTATAAATATAATAATATTTATATTTATAAATATACAATTCTTATTTGGCCGGAAAATTTGGTAATTCGGCCAATTTTGGCCGGATTCCGAAATTGGGGGCTAAATTGTATCAAATTAGACACTTGATGTAGTAAAGTGCAAACCCAAATTCTTTGGGGCTTAATCATAAATATAATGGTACTTCATGTAGTAAATTGTATTTAGCCCTAATAAAAAAATACTTTCTCTCTAGGGTGGGGCATGTGACCCTCCTTTTTGTTTTTCAGATGAAGCTTATATAGACAAACTTAGCTATTTTTAGTTAAATGCCCTCATTTAAATCACGTTAATCCCTTTCTGGTGAAGAAATACCCGGAAATATATGCAGTGGGTGCATTTTGTACACAGAAATAAAATTTAGTGTGTTTTTAATGGTAATAAAAATTAGAGTGCAAATCAATTTTCATGCATAGTTATATATAGGGTGCAACATGTAATCTAGTGAATAATATTATATATGTGTATATATATATATGTATATATGTGCGAGGAGTGATCCATAGTCAAAGTAGTTGGATGGGAGTCCCATCTATCCAACGCAGATCCCACCATTCATTTCTGTGATCCAAAAGCTGGAATTATTGGACCCTATCCGCACAACAGTTGTGTGGATGGGATATCCCATCTGCACAATAGTTTGTGCAAATGAGATATAATTTATGGGTTCCCATCCGCATAGTAGTTGTGCGGATGGTATATCCCATCCGCTCAACTATTGTGCGGACGAGGTAAATCTTAGGTCATTAGATCTTTTTTTAAACAGTCAAAGATGAGTTAGATAATAAGGGCTCTTATCCAACTTCGGATATAGATCATTATCCTATATATACATATATAAGTTATGTGCGTTTCAAATTCTATTTTGGGACCTGATATTTGGCATGGGCCAAAAATTATTTTGAAGCGACTTTAAGGAAAAGAAAAACGAGGTCTAGTGGGTGGTAGTGGAGGGCTAAGGCTGTGCGGGGGCTATGGAGCTGCTATGATATTTGAGCTTATTCATTCGGCCTATTATGTTTTTAATCAAGCTATATGTGTGTGTGTATATATATATAGAGGCCGGATCAGGTCCGGAGTCCCGGACCGAACCAAATCTGGACCTTTTTTTTTCCCTTTTTTTTAAAACAACTAAAAATAAATAAATAAAAAATTATGGAACTTGAATTTTTACATAATACAGTGTTTTGGGTGTGATTTGGATACATATAACAAAACATGTATGTACAGTCTGTCTTGGTATCGTATATACATTTTTTGATATAGGTATTCAAATCACACCCAAAACATTATGGAAAAATTTCAGTTCTATAAAATATTAAATATTTTTTTTAGTTTTAAAAAAAAAAGCAAAAAAAAAAAAATTGGTCCGTTTTTGTTTTCTTTTCTCAATTTTCTATAGCTGCCTTTAGAGAGAGAAACAACTGGGTGTATTGGGGTTTTGAGTTGTCAAAGATCTCTTCACTGATATTATTCTTCACTTTCTTATTAGTGAATATCTTCTGCCTCTCGTCCGTAGTTTTTCCGTCCGGATTTGGGTTTTACACATTAATCTTGTGTTCTTGTCTTTGTTTTTCTTCGTTGATTCATGTGTTTGTCATAGTTTGTTGCAAGTTTGTAACAATATAAGATTATTTTCGTCTTAGTTATGATAGTTAATTGTCTTGATTGCTTATTATATAATGTAGAGGGGGCATTTCAACTAAATTTGAATAAAATTTATTTCAGGTTGATGTACCGTTGGAAGTTGTGCATTTGACAGATGAGTATTGGAGTAATGTGGTATGTACTGGCCATAAATAATTTTTCTTCCTCAAAATTGCTTTTGGTTACATGCTTCATTCAATAGAAGGTCTATTGGTTAATCATTTTCTTTTGCTAAATAAAGCGTACTTAATATTTCGTTTGGTCAGCTCTCCCCTTGTTTGATTTATTAATCTCATTTTTCAAATATAAAAGGGAGCAATTGCTGGTGTAGGGTTGTTACTGATGATAATTGTCAAAATTTAAAGGAATTAAAAAGACAGAAAAGGAAGGAAGGGATGAGATAGAGTTGTTGTATTAACGATAGTAGCTGAAACCTACTGGTCCATGATCCAGGTTTCCTACATTATTGAAGAGTATCGATGTGGCCGTACTCCTAACCCAGATGTTGTTTGCAATATGAGAATAAAGTTTGGTATGTGGTTTTGGCTATTAAGAATGATTTTATTATATTTATCAGTTCTGATTACCTATATGAAATTTTTTTCTTCTTATTTTTCAGGCGCTTTCATGGATGCCATCAGTAGTATGGGCTTTGACTTTGTTGCTTCTGGACATTATGCAAAGGTCGTTCACCCATTTACAGATCGAACAGATGGCCCTTCTGTACTGCAACTCTCAAAAGATATGGTATGTATGTGAAAATCTTTTTCCCATTCATATATGAAGCAATCTTACTTGTTGAGAACAATTTTTAAAAGTTTTAATGTGGTAGTCAGCCATGTTTCTGATTTTTCTCATCCTGGATGGTTTGTACATAGCCATGCTGTAAACAACAGAATTCGTAACATTTTAAATCAACAATCTTAGTTGTGGAGAATTTCTTTGTAGCCTTCAGTTTTATACGGCCACAAGTTCATCTCACATCATCCAAAGCTGAAAGCTTTACGAGATCTGATTTTGATTTGCTCGTCTGTTTATGAGACATCGTCTTGTGAAATATTACTTTTATTTTTTTTATTTTTTCCGTCTTTTGTAATTTTTTTGTTTAGTTTCCTCCACGTGTGGACTCTTCTTATTTGTGTTACATGGAGTCTTAACTTGAGGCCTTGAGGGTGAAGCACCCGTGTCCATGTGGGTGGACCTGGTCACATGGGTGTGGCCCATTTGGGTATGGGATCCAAGTCGGATCCCTTACTTGTCCGTACAATTGATTGTGTACCTCATGAACTTTCTGGTATTTTGAAATTGAACCCATAAATACTACTCTTTTCACTGTATCTGTCATTTAATTTTATTCGAGTATACCGAAAAAGTTGTATTTTGTATTCATCTTAACCCCAAAAATGACATTCTGTCGCTATATATCATATTTCATTAACTTCTAACAAACATTACTTGCTCTACCCACGCACCTGTATCTTAGATTTGGATTCTTTTATGTTGTGTCCCCGACTCCCCATATTATATTATTTCAAGAATAGACAAGTCTAACACCTAGATACGGGAATCCATGTAACATAGCTTCTTATGTCGAAAGTTTTCTTGTTTCAGGTTAAGGATCAAACATATTTCCTTTCACATCTCTCTCAGACTCAGCTTAAAAGGCTTATTTTTCCTCTTGGATGTGTTCCAAAGGTTAGGTGAGATTAGTTATGCTGCAATATGAACTTCTACATAGTGATATATCAGTTTCTTGTTATTGTTGTATGTGGGAATACTAACTGGTCCTACATAAGCCTTTTATATTTTCAATATAATTGTTGGATTACTCATTTTGATAATGTATACTTGGGAATGCAGTAGTTCTTACAATCATTCTGGTTATATTAATCAAAAAAAGGCACTGGCTACACTGGCTTTGAAGCTTCATACTTCAACTACATTGTCCTTCATGCATTTGTGTCTCCTTGTTTGTAGTAAGTGGAAGTATGACTTCCTCTTGCTTATCTAAAAAATATGTGTTGTTTTTAATTACTTGATCTTCCTCACAAACAAACTGCAAATACCTAAAAGGGTTATTAATGGGGAATGGTTTTGGTTTAGAATTATGGTTTAAAGGTGGGAAAACAATTGAGAAGAAATGGAGAGAAAAAGAAGAAAGATAATATAGCAATAAAGTTTTAAAACTATAATAATCATATAATCAATCTCAATGTAATGTAGGTTGGTGGATTACTCGAGTTTATATAGGAAAATAATAAAATTTAATTATTGGAGATTAAGCAAACCAACAAAATAAGGAAACAAAATCCTCATAATAATCTACCATAATTAAAATTCTAAAATAATCTACTACTTGGTACAGGCTTACGAAGAATCTTTATTGGTCCAACCAAGTTGGGGGGCTTGTTCTGCATCAGCTATGTGGTGCAGAACAAAGAAAAGAATAAGAGATGATAAAGTAAAAGAGATGGCTTATGTCACCCTCGCAAGGGAATGAAGGGATACACTAGCCCGCAGAATAGGATTTGCTTCTTCCTTGAAAGGAAATGGCAAGGCCCTCAAGTAATAAGAACAAAGTTCACAAACAATATATTCAACTATCATTAATTTGTAGGGATTACAATACTTCATAGTTATATAGAAAAACCTAAGACCTGAAAACAAAGTAAACCAGGGGATATTAATAAAATTATTTTAACTGCCTAAACAACATATAATTGGAAAGTTGTTACGAAAAATATACTTAAATAATTGGCCTAGACCTATAATGCTCATCAAATCTAAATTACATCAAAGAGATCTAGTTTAGCACTAAATCTGATTGCATGATTAATCAGCCATTGATCTATGAAGAATTCCAATTTTCTTTGACACGCAGACGCATCACTATGTTTTGATAATGAATGTGGTTCATCTGCAAAACTCTTATATGAATCTATATTTTGACTAGTAATACACATAAAGCCAAGCTTCCTTTTGCTTGGTGGCTGTATTTGGAGCAGTTTGCAGGACTAACCACCGAGCTAACAGCTAATGATTGTTTTGGAGCACCGATCTCTCATTCTAATTCTTTTTATTTATCCTACCAATTTATTTTACAGGATACAGTCCGCAAAATTGCCAAAAACTTTGATTTGCCAAATCAGGTTAGAAAGGATTCGCAGGGAATATGCTTCCTTGGAAAGGTATGTCTTGAGAACAAATATCACAGATTTGGGAAGATTTGTAAAGTTCTGGCTAGTACTATGAATTATACCAAAATAAAAGAAAAGAAAATGAAGCTTTGACATGTAATGAGCAATACTACTATTAAATTTGTACTTTAAAAGGCAGAACTACTTTATGTTAGGAGTGTCAAGTGAGGATTAGAAAATGTCTATCAGTTGGTCATCATAAAATAGATTTCCCAAAAAACTAGAATTTCTCATTCTGAATTATTTTTGACAAAAATATTGATCTATAAGTTCATCAATTTCTTGTTCTAGTGTTAATTCAGTTTGTTTTGTTCCCTTTCATTAGTTGTGAATCGATTGCTAGTTCCAGTGTTAATTCAGTTTGTTTTGTTCCCTATTCATTAGTTGTGCTGCTACTTTTGCTTGTTTCTGAATACAGATAAAGTTTAGCGAATTTGTAGAAAGACACATTGGGGAGACAGGAGGAGTAATTTTGGAAGCTGAGACGGGAGATTTCCTAGGAAAACACCGTGGCTTTTGGTTTTACACAGTTGGTCAACGCCAAGGCTTACGGCTCTCAGGAGGGCCCTGGTACACTTTCTCTCATCTTTTTTTCCCTATAAAATATTACTGACATTGTTAACTAAGTTGGTTAGCTGGGATTAAGTTTTGTGCGCGGTCTAACATTCATTAGATTATTCATCGTTCATTACGGCTTTATATCATTTAAATATCATAAGTTACCATCTTTTTTGTTTAACATTTAGGTATTATAACTTTTGTAAACCTAAGACGTTCGTTTAACACGAATACGGTTCACGAATATCGTTTCTGTACTTTGCGTTCATAATTTCATAATCTTTAATCAATACTTGATTGTTAAATTTAAGGTTTTAATCAACATTTAGGATTTTATTTTATGTCTAATTAAAGTTCATAATTAATCCTTAAACATCCCTCATCCTTTTACATTCATAAAAGCTCGTCACTATCTCTTGCACAGAATCCTAAGTCTTTGCGGCGCCTTCTCCTTCATAAAAAGCATCTTGCGCATTATTAGCATTAAGTCTCCCCGAATCAAGGCGTGCGTGGCTCAATAAGCCTTGACAAGCGCTTCGGTGCCAGGCCAGATTTCTTGAAATTTTTTTCTTAGTGTTAGAATTTTTCAGAACGTTAACTTCCCGAACTCGTAACTTCTTCGTTATAATTTGGAATTTGTTCTTTCCAAAACCATTTTCTTATTTATCTCACGTACATCAATTTCCCCCGGACAGAATATTTTTCTAAATCCATTAATGAGGCTCTCACTTGGTTCAAGTTTCATTGTTCATTCGTTTTACGTTCTTTAACGTTCTTCGCTCGTTCGTCCGTTATTCGTTCATCTAATGTCCGAATGCGTCCATTCTCGAGTCTACGACTCTTAAACTTTGTGTTATTCAATATTCTTATGAAACCCTAGATTTCTAGGTTCGTTATATTCGTTCCATTTTTGTCCGGAAATTATACTTAACTATGATTTCTACGGTTAACGTCTTTTACTTAAAATTTTGTCATAACTTCGTTATAGCGTATTTTTACTCCGTTCCAAATGGAACAATTCCATTATTTGTTCATCTATCATCCTAACCAAGCATATAGCACCTAACTTAAACTTTTCCATCAACAATAAGCTCTAAGTTTTTCATACTTTTCTTCATTATGTTCTTAATCATTGATTATGATTTCACTTATTAGGCATTCGTTAGTGTTTTTAGTCCACTATTATCCATCCTTATTCATCAGATCATACGTACACCACCAATACACTTCTCTATTAATCCACTACTTTGAAAGAAATGAAAAAAAATAGATGAAAGTTATGGTTTAAATGGTTTACCTCTTATGTTCTTAAGTTGTTCTTGATTATTTAATGATTTAGCTAACTTCTTTCCTTCTCTTCCTTGCAAATCTGAAATTCCTCCCTCTTTTCTCTCAATATGATCAAGTGTTGTGTTAGTTGATTATATGAGAGAGAAAATGAAGTTAAGGCCTCCTATATATAGAAATACAAGAGTTGGGGTAGTTTGGTCTTTTGCACAATTTTCCATCATCTTATGTGACACCCCCAAAACATAGATATATATCACCTATTCTGAGTCGTCAAATACATGGTACAAAATACAAATACAAACTTAATTATACAAACGTCGTGTAAAAATACGACAAAACATAACAGAATTTTAATAAGAATATTGTCATCTAGACAATATCCACACTCAAATTCAATCATATTATAATTATTATCACACTATTTCACAGAATAGTGAGGACTACTATGACACCATCTCGGACTATCACTCCATTCCCCGACTAGTCTCAGCTATATTCTTATTTCCTGAAGAGAACAGTGAAAGAAAGGGTGAGCTCAACTAGCCCAGTAAGAAATATTATGACTAATATAATGCAGAATAAATTATCCTTAGCGTTCAACAGTATAACAACTGACAAAGTATAATAGACAACAAGTTTTAGATCAACAACTGCAGCGGAATAAACAATCCATTAGAAGAGTCAAGTAGAGCATAAAATCTACTATCTTCTATGATTTAAAAAGATTTTTATCAATTTTATCGCTTAGACTCAGCTTAATAAATAAACCACATCATCCCTGCACCATGGCCAAGGATATTCATGTAATCATCAATGGTCATGATTATACCGAATAATCCCTGGTCATAATCATACCAACAACTGTCCACCAATGAACTACAGGCCAATGAAGATTTTTATCACATCATTCGTCACATTACGGTCATGACTATACTAAATAATCCCTGGTCATAATCATATCAAGTCCATCTATGCACGTAAGCCAAAGATGACTTTAATCACAATATAAGCATGAGGATGATGACAATGACATAATAATTCAATAAAACAAGTTCAATAATTAATTTATCCAGGAACCAATAACGTTCAAATTGTCAATAGGATACTTATTTGTAGAATAAAATTCAAGAATGCTTAAAAGAATATTTTCACGAAAAAATACTGGATGAAGCGCAAATATCAAGGATATTCTACTAATTTCATGGAGTATAGAAGCCAAAACTTTAACCAAATGAGTATAATAGAATATATGAAGCTGCAAATGGATTTTTGCCCGCCATGCTGTAATCCACGTAGACAGATCATTTCCATAATTTAATAAGGAATGAATACGAAGGATCATTCACCATGCATGTGGTAATCCACATAGATATGTTATTTCAACAGAATAATAAATAATGGAACCAAGTCGACGAATAATTAATCGTCATGCCAAACGCAAATGGTTAAATTTTTTTGTCGATTAGGGTTGAAATTATTATTGAGTTACAAATAATTTGGCGGGGTTTGAAATGCCACCCCAGAGCCAATTTTTTTAATACTTTATACTTTCGAGTATATATATATATATATATATATATATATATACTATATTACAATGAAAATATAATGAGTAATAATATATGGTATATATACACTATATTGACTTATACTAGACTTTTTAATCACAACCGTCATAAGTAAGTAATTCATTATTTATTTTTAAAAATAATATAAATTAGATTATTATTTAGTTTAAAATATTATAGAGATACATATATTAAGAGGATATGAGTGATTAAAATTTGATTGACAAAGTTATAAATTTTTAATTTGACCCCGTATAATAGAAAATTTATAAAATTTTAGTGGGGTCAATTTATATATAATACTTAAAATTTTTAAAATTTACCTTACATTATAAAATAATTTTTTTTTTCAGTGGGGGCGATTGACCCCATAGAACCCTACGTGGCTTCGCCACTGCCGACATGATATTCCAACAGAATAATAAAGAATGAAATAACAACAGAAATCACCATGCATCCAATAGATCGCACCAACAGGTTATTCTCAACAGAATAATAAATAATAGAATCAAAATCAAATGCATGCATGCATGTGATATATTTTCGACGTAATAATAAAGAATGGAACCAGGTCATGCGTAAACGCACAGACAGGATATTTCGACAGAATAATAGAAGAATTTCACCATGTATGAGGTACTTCGCATAAACAGGTTATTCCAACATAATAATAAAGAATGTAATAACAGAAGAATTTCACCAAGTATAGGGTAGTCCGCGTATACAGGTTATCTAACAGAATAATAAAGAATGAAATAACATAAGTTCTCTTCATGAATACAAAAGAAATAATACCCCTTACGAGTACAACAAATAATATCACTTACCTTTGAAAGAAGAGTATTTTGACTGGTAGGGCGATAATATACTCGAAGAAAACTTGCACTACGCTCAAAACATTCTTAAACTCTAAAGAAATACGCTCAAGATTATAGAAGAAGAATTCTCTCTATAGTTTCTCTCTCTAGAGTTTCAGTGAATTCGTAAGAAATAATGAAGGAATGAGCTTCTATTTATAGGAGAATGGACTACATAGTAACAATTCATGAACGGTCCAGATTGATTTACTTTTAAACGGACGGTCCCGATTGATTTTATAAAATATTCTAATAAAATAAAATTTTTTAAATAAAATATAATATATTCTATTTATAATCTAATAAAACGAATAACTTTATAAAAGAATTCTGTTTTATATAAAAAGATTTTACTATGCAAAATATTATGCATAATAGAATATAATATATTCTATTTATAGTCTAATAAAACAAATAACTTTATAAAAGTATTACATTTTTTATAAAAAGCTTTTTCGCTTTTATTACATTAATAATACTAATAAAATAAAACTTATCATCTTTATTATAATTCACAATATTAATCGACCAGTGTCGCTTCCTGAAGCAGGGGGCTTTCGATAAGTATTTTTTCCTATCATAGCCGCAATTTGGTGATCAAACCTCTCTCATGTAACTTCTAGACATCGTTAATATTGTAAATAATAATATTACTCCTCGAATCCCAAATTAATTGCTCGATTTGACTTTTTAAAGTCAAATTGATCATTTTTAAAACTAATCTTTTTACTATTTTTGCTAAAATATAGGTGAAGAGATTATAACAAAAAGAAAGTATATACAATTTATTACTAATCCTAATTTTTATAATTTTAGAAATATATTTATATATGCTTAATTATTAATTTTAAAAATAGTCAATTTGACTTAAAAAAGTCAAAATTGAGCAGTTAATTTGGGACGGAGGGAGTAATAACTTTGTCATCTCAATTATTGATTTAATAATATATAAAATATTGACAATAATTGAATCAAATAACGTTAGATACTATGCAACAATTACTATAGCAATAATTGAACAAAACTGAGTGACTTCTCACGTAAGCATTAATAATCAATACCGTGTGTTATTATACAACCACGCGTATTACTGTACTTTTAATACCAGGTGTTTCAACAGTTAACGGTAAAATTTTCGCCGTTATTTTCATAAAAATATATTTTTGTCGTTTTCTCATTCCGACAATAATTTTGTTGCGGGGTCTACCAATGATTACGCCGTTGTACGAATATTTTCTGATAAAACGAATATTTCCCGACTAATCGAATATAATATAACAATTTGCATACTTTTCAAAATTTATAAATATTACCCACAACTATAACATTATCTCAAATTCACACCATAATTTTGAAAAATATTTCAAGAAAATTAAATCTTTATTCGTAAAATTTGGGGTTTTACATCTTACAAGTTGGTTCACTTAGGTTATGGTCCCTTATGGTCAAACCATCAAGTTTCCATCCTTATATAACACCCCCTCATCATCCACCATTCATTTCCATCAAAACCATCCAAATAACTGTTGAGTCATCTAGTTAATATTCCCACCTCCTTTCCACCAAATATCCACTAAGCTTCACCAAGAAGCTTGGTGGTTGGGCCCCACCCTCTTGGGTGACCTATATGGGTTGCGCCATGGTACTTTACTCACCCATTAGATCAATGGTTTGACCCATGAGTTTAGTTCTTGGTTTGGATTTAACATAAATTCAATTCGGGCCAAACTTTGGGTTTGCATTAACATTTCTTTGGACCTTGATTTAATTAACCATTGGGCCTTCTTCTTATTTCATTTGGGCTTGACAAAGTCCAAGTCCATTAACAAATAGTCAACCTTGACTTTTGTTCACTAAGACATTTACTTTTGTTGACCAAGACTTTGACTTTTCGTATTCTTATCGTATAATTCTCGTATTTTTTTTGTATATACTTCGTATAATATTCATATTATACGTCGTATTATTCTTCGTATTATACTTGTGCACTACATTGTATTGTACTCGTATTCTTTCCTTATAATAATCATTCTTATTATATTTAATCATTTCCTTTCTTTCAATTTTCACTTTCTGTAAGACCCCAACTTTTTAATAAAGATAATTTTTTTTTATAAATATCATTTTTAAATATTATGGAATGAATTTGATATAATGTGATAGTTGTGGGTAATAATTGTAAATTTTGCAAAATACGCAAGTTGTTTTATAATATTCGATTGGTCGTGGAATATTCGTTTTAACAGGAAATATTCGTACAACGGCACAATCATTGGTGGACCCCACAACGGAATTATTGTCGGATTGATTGAGAAAACGGCAAAAAAATACTTTATGAAAATAACTACTAAGTTTTACTGTTAACTGTTGAAACACCGGTGTTAAAAAAATACAAGATGTCTGCCGTAGTTTACATAAGAGTAAACCAGGTATTGATTATTGATGCTTACGTGAGAAGTCACTCAGTTTTGTTCAATTATTGCTACAGTAATTGCTGCATAGTATCTCACGTTATTTGATTCAATTATTGTCAATATTTTATATATTATTAAATCAATAATTGAGACGACAAAGTTATTAATATTATTATTTGCAATATTAAAGATGTCTAGAAGTTCTGTCAAGGAGAGGTTTGGTCACCTAATTGCGCGCCAATAGGAAAAAAATCCTTATTGGAAAGCACCCTCTTTCCTGGGTACGACCTGGTCGATTAACATTGTGAATTATAATAATGATGATAACTGTTGTTAAAAATATTGAGGAAATTTTTATGATGTATTTTGCCTATTATTTGAACCCCCACTTGCTCATTTTTCAAAATCGTCGGGAGAAGGTAATCTCAATTTTTATATATATGTACTGCAGGCACGTGATTATATATATATTTATTGTTAGTGGCGTGTGGTGAAGGGATATTATGTGTGTTGGTGAATGTGGGTGGTGGAGTGTGTGAATATATATATATATATATATATATATAATCTAGGAAAGTGGAGAAATAATAGGTGGGGGCACATGTTTGAAATTGGTGGAGGAAATTTGAATGCATGATCTAGTGGTTTAAGTTTTCAACTAACATGTGGCTATATGTGTGTGTGTGTGTGTGTGTGTATATATATATATATATATATATATATATATATATATATATATATATATAGGTTGATTTGGATTTTGGTGGAAGAGTACGACATGTATTATATATATATATATATATGTATATATATACAAGTTAAGTTTGAAAAATTGGCAGGGAGGATGAGATGAGTTCAAGGGGTTTTCACCCGTGATTTTTTTTTCTCTGCACATGTTATATATATATAATACATAATATATTATATTTTATTTAAAAGATTTTGCTTTAAATATGGACCGTCCGATTAAAAGTAAATCAATCTGGACCATTCATGAATTAGTTACTAGTCAGTCCATTCTTCTATAAATAGAAGCTCATTCCTTTATTATTTCTTACGAATTCACTGAAACTCTAGAGAGAAATTATAGTGAAATTATAGAAAAATATTCTGCTACTTCCCTACTCTTATATCCAGTTTCTTTTACGGTAAGGGGTATTATTTCTTTTGTATTCATGAAGAGAACTTCTGATATTTCATTATTTATTATTCTGTTGGAATAACCTGTATACGTGGGCTACCCTATACTTGGTGAAAATTCTTCTGTTATTCCATTCTTTATTATTTTGTTGAAATATCCTGTCTGTGCGTTTTACGCCGGACCTGGTTCTATTCTTTATTATTCTGTTGGAATATCATGTTTGTGCGTTTTACGCCTGACTTAGTTCCGTTATTTATTATTCTGTTGGAATAACCTGCCTGTGTGGTCTATCGCATGCTTGGTGATTTCTTTTGTTATTTCATTCTTTATTATACTCAGTTGGTCAAAACTTTGACTTCTATACTCCATGAAATTAGTGAAATATCCTTGATATTTGCGCTTCATCCTGTATATTTTCGTAGAAATATTTTTCTGAGCATTCTTGAATTTTACTCTATAAAGAAGTATCATGTTGACAATTTGGACGTTATTAGTTCTTGGATAAATTAATTCTTGAACTTGTTTTATTGAATCCTTATATCATTGTCATCATCCTCATGTTTATATATATTTTGTTGAAAGTCATCATGGCATTCAGTAGTCGTAGATGGACTTGATATGATTATGACCGTGGGGTTATTCGGTGTAATCATGGCCGTAATGTTACAAATGATGTGATAAAAGTCCTCATTGGCCCGTAGTGCATTGATGGATGATTGTTGGCATGATCATGACCATTGATCAATACACGAATATCCTTGGTCAGTAGTGCATGGATAATTTGTGGTTGTGATATTAATGAATATCCTCAGGTAGTAGTAATGGATGATGTGAATTATTTATTAAGTTTGAGTCTCAAATATAAAAGTCATGAAAAACCTTTTAAATCATAGAAGATAGTAGATTTTATTCTCTACTTGACTCTTCTAATGGATTGTTTGTTCCACTGCAGCTTAAACTTGATGTTTATTCTATTTTATCAGTTTAACACTGTTGAAGACTAATGATAATTTATTCTGTATTATCTTAGTCATAATATTTCTTCTTGGGCTAGTTGAGCTTACCTTTTGCTTTCATTGTTCTCTTCGTGAAATGAGAACGTAGCGAGGACTAGTCGAGGAACCGGTAGTGACGGTCGGATGATAAGATTAGTAGTCCTCACTATTCTATGAAATAGTGTGATAATAAATGTGTTGAGGACTTATTTTGAGTTTGAATACTGCCTTGAAGACAATAATTGTATTAAAACTCACAGCTCATGTTGTATATTTAAAGTTGTATTTGTATTCTGTACCATGTATTTGGCGACTCAAGATGGGTGATGTATACCGATTTTGGGGGCGTCACACTTTCCCTAACATCTTGAATTTGAGTACATAGGCAAAAAATTGCATTTGCCATAACTGAATTATTATTAGATAATCTATCATTCCTCAGAATTCTAACATTACGCGTTTTTAGAAAATTCAAAAATAATTCCTGAGCAGTTTTAGATGAATAGTGATTTTTCTGAAATTTCTCAAAAATTTTTTATTTTCGTCTTGAAAATTCATACACTTTAAATTCTAGCACATAGCCAGAATATGACCATCATACATTCATCTTAGGTCAGAGAACGACCTTCAAAAATTTTATACAGAAATAATTCACATAATATTATTTGTATTCAATATAATCAAATAAAAATTTATTTACATTCAAGTCCAATTTTCTCGATCGTTACATTCTTTCCCCCTTATAAGGATTTTGTCCCCAGAATCTTGATACAAGTTAGTCAAATAATTGGGGATAATTCTTCTTCATTTTATCTTCGAGTTTCTGCGTTGTTTTTTCGGCATTGTGGTTCCTCCATACTACCTTCATTGAAGGTATTACTTTACTTCTTAAGACTTGCTCTTTCTTATCAATAATTTGAATCGGAATTTTTTCACATGTTATGTCTTTCTCAACCTAAATAGGTTCATACTCTATTACGTGCTTATAATCTAGTTTATAAGGGTGTAATATTAATACATGAAACACATTATGTATATGCTCCAACTCCGGAGGTAATGCTATAACATAATCTGCCTCTCCTACTATTTTAGATACTTCAAAAGGTCCTATAAACATCAGGATTAATTTTCCCTTATTTCCAAAATGTATCTTTCCTTTCCAGTGAGATACTTTCAGGAACACATACGAACCGACTTCAAACTCTCTTCTTTTGATGCAATATGTAAGCCTAATAATTCTATAAATAGTATAGACCAAATAATAAAATAAATTATTCTAACACATACGACATACACTGATGACGATTCATATATAAGAATCTCAAGTTTCAAGTAATAGTAAATATATATCAAACACAAGAAAATTAAAAATCAGGAAAACAAAAACTTATTAAAGGAGAATTTTATATCAAACGCATGAAAATTAAAAATCAAGAAAATAAAAACTTATTAAGGGAGTATTAAAGTGTTCAGCGAAAAGATCATTGTCAAATTGATGGCGAGAGATGATTAAAGAGATAGGAAGAATGACTTGTAGTTAGTTAGTGTACAACGGGCAGTTTGAAAGGGGACAAAATAGGGTTTACATTTGATTAGTTGGCACTACCTTTGGTGGCGTTTGGTTTGCGTGAAATTAATGTAATAGCTCAAAAGCCTATTATTCCCTCCGTCCTTATATATTATTATTTTAGAGTTGTGCACAAATATTGAAAAAATAATTGTATGACATTAAATATAATATAAATTGTCTATATTATTTTTTTATTAGAAAAAAAATTATTTATTGGGCAGAAAATAGTGAGAACCAAATTTATATTTAATATTTGGGGTAATATTGAAAACTAAGTAATTAATGCTTAATTGAAATTTTTAAACGACAAATATTAAGAGACAAACATTTCTCTAAAACAACATTTAAAAGGGGACAGAGGGAGTATATTTATGTGACATTTATTATGTTTGGTTCATATATTACATGTATTATCCAATTACAATTTATTCGTGTAAGGCTATTACGTTAATTTTTAAGCTTATAAAAGATAAAATTACATCTGATTTGATATTTTGATTTACAATTTACTTTATTCATTACATACCATCATATAATTTAGTGAACCAAACACAGTTTTGAACATAATATAATAACATTACAATTAATATACAAATATCAAGAATTAATGTGATGCACCCAAATCCGGGTACCTCAACCTTTAGATTTGGTGCTCACGATCCACCTCCTACAACATCTAAACTACCCATTAAATAAGATAGTAAACATCATATATAATAATCATCAGTAAAAGGTTACATACATAAACGTATCCAATGTCAACTAACCTTTATTATTACATCATAATAGCAAAAAACGTAAATAAGTCCATTACTTAATTCATCATAAATAAAGATGGACTAAAAGTTGTCTATTCCTGCATCTTGACATTGCCTTTGATCGAAGAAGGCTCCTCATATTTCTTGACCTTAGCTGAAATATTTATGCAAGGGTGAGCAATCAAATTGCCCACAAGTATAACGATATACAATAGATGACTTATGAAAGAAATAGATGATTATTCTTCAGCTGAATAGAAAAATCATTATTGGAACAGATCATTAATTAATCAAGAACATGTGAATTCCATGAGATAATCAATCTCTAAATCAAATCATAGATATTGAGTTTCGATGTACATATTGAGGGTCATAAGACCACGAATTTTGTCCTAGGTTTACAAGTATTTCTATTGTAACATTTAATAGTCAAAAGACTATGGACTATCTATCCTCGTACTCTAGGTGATCAGCCTTTTGTACTATGTATTGTGCACAAATATTTTATCTCTATTACGTAACTCAGAATTATAGTTTTCGATAACATTTACCCCTGATACAGGGTTGTTCATATCAGCTTTATCATAGAAATCCGCACCAAAGACAATTCGATTTGGAATAACTTCAGAAAGGATTCTAAACTTTTAGAATGTTCATCATTTATGGACTAACCGAATCAAATGGGTTCAATAATCAGTCAAAGATTTGATAACAATATCATCTCGAGTTGTTGCACATTAACATGCCATAATTCAATAATTTTGTTTCAAATAGAGTTGCAATGATTCATAATTGAACGAGTATCACTTATTAAAGTAATACTTTCGAAAAGAATTAAAAAGATTGTATGTACATAGGATATTAGTACAAGTATAAAAAAATGACACGAGCTAGGAAACTTTGTTCAATATTAAAGTATAAGCAAAAGTTAGGAAACTTGCCTTGCGCGTTCGCTACAAAATTACGGTACACTTCATTTAAATATCATACACATTTGAATCACATTGGTACATCGATTAGTCAAGAAATAATATTCACTAATCGCTTGTATAAATCCCATTCTACGATCCATCATTCTTTAATTATCACATTATATCATCTTATGTGATTACGACTTGTTATTATGTCTTATTACGTGCTTAATGTATCATTATGTTCATTAGAATAGGTTAGATTAACATTTTCGGGACTATACATTTAAAGTCTAATTTACGGGCTCGATCTCGCTACCAGTAGCCATACCGCATTCACTTTTGTCCTTGATATTGTATATAGTACTGCAGCACTAAATTGGCTTAATTTTCTATCTTGACAACGCTAGGTCACAGATTCAATTTTTGCACTTCGTGATTTCATACTCTGTTTTCTTATAAACTCCATATCTTCTTCGTCTAATGTCTAAATCAGATGGTTTTTGATTTCATAAACTCATTAAACACCGAATTATACACTTACAGAACGATTATAACATTATAGAAACTTTAAAATTTTGTTTTAAATGACTCAATTTCAGTGTTGATGATATATTTTTATATTTTAACATATTTCACTAAATCTTCCACCACGGATTCGTTTTAAGTCTGTTTTAACTCATTCAATTTGGAAAATCTTCGTATCTCAGAGGACTATAACATACATCCTCCAAACTATAATTTTTAACATAATCACACAACTATAAAGATCTCTAAAACAAATTAAAATGTCTAAAATTAGTCCAACAGTCCATTTCTTCCCCTTTACACATAAATTCGAATTTGTTTGCTTTAGTTTCACTTATGGATGACACTAACAGTTCATCATTTAATTGAAATAACATACGTGAATTCTTCTCCAACTCATACAATTAAATAACAACTCAAACCGAAAACTTGAAGAAAGAAGATTGCAAGCCTTGGGGTCTTCTTCTCACCTCTTAGATCTTCCTTAGCTTTAGTTGGATGATGTAAAATGCTTGCTCAATCTCCTCCTTGCTTCTCCTTGATCTTCCAAAACGTCCTTCCAATTTTCACTGTGAACCCCTCTTACTCTCTCTCACTCTAAATTTTGATTTTCTTTCCAACGTAAAATGAATGGATGAAGAATAAAGGTAAGTTTTATTGTATTTGTTTACTGAGCGTTATTGGGAGGGAAAAAGTCTAAGCATTACTGATTTCTCAAAGGCTTGTTTGCCTGCAAATTTTATTTCTCTCTTCTTCCTTATTGGTCCAAACATTGCAAGCTAATTCTAATTGATTGAGGCATATATAATTGCCAAATAAACTATTTAACCCATTACACAATTCCAATTATATTCGATAATTACACCCCAAATGTTGATAATTATATCCCATTTATCTTCCCATTAAATCAATTTTAATATTACAAAATGGATCTAAATTGAGTTTATTCTGAAATCAAATTGGACAATTAATTCCCACATATTCAGAATATTTTATTCCTTACACTCAGACTTTATCATTTTAAGTAGAATTTCGATTGAATCATTTATCAATTAAATTAAATTAAATTCTTTTAATTGGACTAGTTATATTCCTAACCCATTAGCTTACCAAAATTGCGCATCAAAATATACAAGTAGCCCACATATATTTGGGTAACATAATTACACCAAATAAATTATTCTAAAAATGTACTAAAATGTCTAAAATTAGTCCAATACCCATTTCTTCCCTTTACACATAAATTCAATTTGTTTGCTTTAGTTTCACTTATGGATGACACTAAACGGTTCATCATTTAATTGAAATAACATACGTGAATTCTTCTCCAACTCATACAATTAAATAACAACTCAAATCGAAAACTTGAAGAAAGAAGATTTCAAGCCTTGGGGTCTTCTTTTGCTCTTAGATCTTCCTTAGCTTTAGTTGGATGATGTAAAATGCTTGCTCAATCTCCTCCTCGCTTCTCATTGATCTTCCAAAACGCCCTTCCAATTTTCACTGTGAACCCTCTTACTCTCTCTCACTCTAAATTTTGATTTTCTTTCCAACGTAAAATGAATGGATGAAGAATAAAGGTAAGTTTTATTGTATTTGTTTATCGAAATGTTATTGGGAGGGAAAAAGTCTAAGCGTTCTTGGATTTCTCAAAGGCTTGTTTGCTTGCAAATTTTATTTCTCTCTTCTTCCTTATTGGTCCAAACACTGCAAGCTAATTCTAATTGATCGAGGCATATATAATTGCCAGATAAACTATTTAACCCTTAACACAATTCCAATTATATTCGATAATTACATGCCAAATGTTGATAATTATATCCCATTTATCTTCCCATTAAATCAATTTTTATATTACAAAATGGATCTAAATTGAGTTTATTCTGAAATCAAATTGGACAATTAATTCCCACATATTCAAAATATTTTATTTCTTACACTCGGACTTTATCATTTTAAGTTGAATTCCGATTGAATCATTTATCAATTAAATTAAATTAAATTCTTTTAATTGGACTAGTTATATTCCTAACCCATTAGCTTACCAAAATTGCGCATCAAAATATACAAGTAGCCCACATATATTTCGATAACATAATTACACCAAATAAATTATTCTAAAAATAATTATCATCAAAATATTTATTTAATTTGATAAATATTTATAATTCTTATTACAAAATTTAACTCGATTACAATCGTTACAATTAATCAACAAAACCAATATGTCATAATAACTAATTACCATTACAATTTTATTACATTATATAGACTATTATATTATATCAAATTTCTATTTTTCAAACCAGACCTCACCTTAATGTTACAATTTGTGTTCCATTTACAAACTTTCATACAAGTGCAAGATGGTGATTATAATTCTTAGGGCTTCTTTGTCAATCGGGCCGGGTTTTAAGCTGTCCACCTTTAATTTAGGGTCCTTTACATAAGTATACAACAAATAGAAAAATATTACAAGAATAGTGCACCAATTAAATAATTATAGTAATAGTGCAATAATATATAATAATATCAATAGAAGTGCAATCCACGTCACATAACCCAAACTAACAAAAATAGAAACACTTTGATTCAAGGAGAAAACTACTTCCACTTGATGCAGCAGTTACCAACTAAACAAAACATTCAAAAATCGAGACAAGAAACGAATGCTCCATAGAAGAACAATCTGAAAGATAATAACCATATTTAACAGCGGATCAATCGAGAAGAAACAGAAACAATCATACAAAAGAAGCATAATTTGAAAGCACAGAGAAGCAAAAACAGAGTATCGGAAAATCGACAAGCAC
Organism: Panax ginseng; assembly: GCA_020205605.1. NCBI lineage: Eukaryota > Viridiplantae > Streptophyta > Magnoliopsida > Apiales > Araliaceae > Panax > Panax ginseng. Next base: position 130,263,455 of record CM035136.1, on the reverse strand, counting down.
AAACCGATCAAAGGTTTTCGAAACATAAACAAAAGATTTTAACAGAGGTTGCAAACTGAATCTATAGAGTGAATACAAAGGTACGAATCAGTTAATCTATATATTGAAATCATTTTTTGTTACCTTTGAATTCAACTGAGAGTGTAATTTTTATCACAATAACAAAAAACATAAACAGTTTTTGTTACGCATACAAAGTTTTGGGGACATTCATATAAAGATTTGGTTACCTTGTTTTAGGTGTTCAGTATTTGGCAAATCACCTTCACGACATCATAATTTGTGTTTAATTTATAAAAGGAATGAAAACAGTACTTTACAGTAGTAAAGATACTAATAATGTATATTTTGGTTACTGTATAATGTTAATTTGGTAACCAATTAAATGACATTTTTAATTCCAGTAACCAAATAGTATTTATTACAAATTAATATTTTGTTACGCATACAAAAATAGTATTTATTATAAAAATTAAATTATTCTTTGTTGTTCAATACAATTTTGTTACGCATACAAAGTTTTGGGGACATTCATATAAAGATTTGGTTACATTGTTTTAAGTTTTTAGTATTAGGCAAATCACCTTCACGACATCATAATTTGTGTTTAATTTATAAAAGGAATGAAAAAAAGATTTTACAGAGAGCAAAAGATACTAATTACGTATATTTTGGTTATCAGATAATGTTAATTTGGTAACCAAATAAAAGCATTTTTAATTCCAGTAACCAAATAGTATTTAATACAAATACATATTTTGGAAGCATTTATATAAAAATTAGCTACAATCATATAAAGATATTTGGATTCCTTGTTTTTAGTGTTTAATATTTAGCATTTCATCTTCAGGACATCATAAATTGTGATGTGTTTATAAACAAACTGAAAGCAGTTTGATGCATAATAATTGATACTAATTACGTCTACTTTTGTTACTGTAAAATGTTGTTTTGGCATCCAAATAATTAATAGACCTGATTTCAGTTACAAAATAGTATTTGATACACATTCAAAATTTTGACATAATTCAAATATTAGTTTTGGAAACATGCATATAAAAAGGTTTGGTTACCTTAATATAAGATTTGATATTTTAGTATTTGACCTTCAAAACATATTAATTTTGGATTTGTATATTTGATTATAAATTGGAAAAAACTAAATGGTTCAAAAGTATGTATACTAAAGACACCTATTTTGGTCACTGTATAATGTTAATTTGGTCACCAATTAAAGAATATAAATTATTTCAGTTACCAAAGTGTATTTGTTACACATTTATATTTTGTTACGCATACAAAGTTTTGGGAACATTCTTATAAAGATTTGGCCACTAATTAAATTATTGTGTGAATGTTACTGTTTCAGAATTCGGACCATGAATATGCTTTCAATTGTAATTTACTTGATTTTAACGTGGATCGACAATGAGCTAATATCAAAATTTTGAAGTTACCTACTCACTAGTCCCTTCAAATTGTTCATTCACGTAATCGCAACTTGATATGTCTCGCATTAAGTCTAGACTACAACACAATGGAATTGTCAATCAAATTTCATATTAAAAGCAACATTCCTCCGATCAAGGTGACAAATGAAGCAACCTTAAGATTCTATATGGAAGTCGGTAGAAATTCAGATGAACATGGCAAGTTTTCACTAATTATAGATTCTGAATATAGCATTGGAGGGACTACAATCTTACATAACGTGATAAATGAAGAAGAATATATAGGGCAAGCAGAAACGCCAAAGAGATTGACACAATGGAATTTTGAATTTGTATCGTTATCAACAGAAGAAGACCAAATTGAATCACAATATGTTGAGCAACTGGCAATTGAAGTTATTGACAAAGAAAAAGTCAGAAACCAGAACATAGCAAACATTGGAGAACAATGTGATGAGGTCATTTCAGATCCAAATAAGTTTGAAGTCAAAATACATCAAACGTACAAAGACAAGAAAATTCTTACACAGGCAATAAGGCTACATTCCATAAGGCAAAACAGACAACACAAGGTTGCAAGATCAAGTGGTAGAGATTTTGTTCTGGTATGCATAGACAATGGAAATTACAAATGGAAACTAAGAGTATCAAAGTTTCTGAAAACAACTATGTTCAAGGTAAGAGAATTTAATGATGTACACACTTGTTCGTCCAACATATTGCTTGGAGATCACAGACAAACAAATAGTCGATGGTTAGTTGAGTGAGTCATAAAGCATAAATTAACGAACTTCAAGAAAATTTACACACTAAACCAGAGCATTATGGAAGACATGATGACGAGTATAATGTGTCCATCTCCTACCAAAAAGCATGGAGATCAAAGGAAAAGCAATGGAAAAAGTAAGAGGAAATCCACACGACTACACTCTCGATCCTTCATGGTTGCATTATGTTGCAAAAAAAAAATCCAGTAACAATTTTGAAACCTGCTTATTAAAATTTTCAAATATTTTGGTTACTCAAATTAAGTAATTTGGTTACCTACAAATACATGTTTGGATACCAACTGCTTTAATGAAATGAAACTAAAACTAATTTTTTGCGAAGACAAATATCTACATGAAATGAAACTATTCAATAGCATTTCGGATACCATCCAACCTTATGGAAGACATTAAATTATAAGTAATTAGATAGCAAAAGTAATACATATACTAATCCTAACTACAAATTTACTCAATATTTATTACATATAATTACATTAACCTTACTTTAAAATTCATTTCGTGATCCATCACATCCTTGGAGTTGGAAAAAAAATGGTCGCTTCAAATATCTCTTTTTCGCAATAGGAGCATCCATCGAAGCATGGCAACATTGTTTCCCAATCATTGTAGTTGATGGCACATTCATACAATCAACTTACGGTGTACATCGCTTTTCATAAAAACACGCAAGATGCAAACAGAAACATTATACCGGATTGCTTTTTGCGAATTGTTGATGAAGTGAAAAAATGAATTATCATGGAGATGGTTTTCATCAAATTGAGAGATGCTTGTGGTGTTAGAGAAGACAATGCATCGCTTCGCATGCATAATGAAGCAATTATCAAGGACTTAATCTGTGTTTCCCCGATGTCATGCACGGTTCATGCACATACCATATTTTGAAAAATATAAAAAATAGATTCAAAAAGAAAGGAGAAGAAATAAAAAAAAGCATACAACGCAGCTTGTAGGGCTTACACTATTGAAGAATTCAACATACATATGACTGAGCTTGATGCAATTGATACTCGAATAAGGACATATCTGGAGGAAGAAGTTAAGCTAGAAAAGTGCACGAGGCTCCATGGAACTGTAAGCAGATACTCAATAATGACTTCAAATATAGCTGAATCTATTAACAATGCAATTAAGGGAATCAGAGATCTTCCAGTTGCGTCGATGATTGAATGCCTAAGGTGTATGGTTCAAAGATGGTATTTCACAAACAAACAATCAGCAATATCAACTTTCACAAACCTTTCCACAACAGCTGAGAGAAGATTGCAAGATAATATCATCGAGTCAAAGAAACTTAAGGTCAGTCCTAAATTGTTAACTGCATACCTTCGAAAAATTGCATTTACATTTATAGGAAACCACATTATGCAAATTTGGTTACCAGTACAAACTGTAAAAGTTACCAACAGTACATATGACTTCAATTATTCCATCTATTCAAAAAAAGAAAGGTTATTATACATATTAATTACATTATTAAATTGTGTTGTAGGTTGAGACATCGAATCTAGTGATTTTTACTATTTATGATGTCACCAAACAATTTATCGTGGACATGGAACAAAGGACATGCACATGTCGAAAATTTCAATACCATGAGATGCCTTGCTCACACGCTGCTGCTGTTATTAGCAAAAGGAATATGAGCTGTTATGATTTTTGCTCAAAATACTATTCAAAAAAAAACTTTGGTAGACACATATTCAACTTTCATCATGCCGTTAGATGACAAAGAGAATTGGGATGTTCCAGACGAGATTAAAAACATGTGTCAAACCACCAAATACAAGAAGACCAGCTGTAAGACCAAAGATTAGAAGGTACAAGCATGTATCTGAAAATACAGTTCAGAATAAATGCAGTCGATGCCAAGAAAAAGGACACAACAAGAAAACATGCAATAATCCACCAATTTTGAGACCAAGAACGTTCTAATATACTTCAACATCAAAAAATTGTAACAGACTCCTTGATGGTTACTGAGGTTGCTCAATATCCATACATATTGTAATCATTTTATTGATTAAATAAAACAAAATTTATATTGCATAATATTGAAATATGTTTATTTTCATTAATTACCTTTTAACAACAAGTAATTCTAACTTCAAATAACATAATATATAACAGACATATTTATGTATATTTCGGTTACTAACTAAAATAGTTACCTTTAAATGAAATTTTGACTACCTACTGTAAATGTAAAAAACATATGATATTATAAACATTATTAGAGTAATTTTAAATTAATATAACTATTTGGTAACCCAATATAATGTTTATTATAAACAATATATGTTGTTTGGGAACCAACTAAATACTGTTTATTATAAACAAATACTGTTTAGTATTTGGTAACCAACAAACGTATACTGTTTAGTATTTGCTAATATATGTTGTTTGGGAACCAACTAAATACTGTTTAGTGTTTGGTAACCCACAAATACTGTTTATTATAAACAATATATGTTGTTTGGGAACCAACTAAACCATAAAAAAATACATGATATAAATTGTAAACTGTGAAATAATTTCCTGTTATGGCTGATTGGTTACTAACAACAACGAAAAGTGTTAACTATATATGCAAATCTGGCAAGCAATTGTATCACAAAAAAAATCTATCTAAATGATTTTTAAATTTGTACATAAGTACAACTATTTGCACACCCACAAATACTGATGATCATAACAGGAACCAACATTATTAATTTAAAAATGTTTTGTAGAATATACTGTTAATACTAATTGGTTACCAAAAACATTTCAAATGGTTACCTGAGTATGCAAATTTAGCAACCCACTGTACCATAAATAAAAATATTAACAATAATATTTGCGAAAATAAAGTACAAGACAAAAAATAACAATGTGAGCCAACAAAATATACTCATACTTCCAATAGTAAAAATTAATACATCATTCAATCATCAGAATAATTACAAAGCATTCCATAACCAATAACCATATCAAATGGTATCAAATAAACAAAAAAAATAATAAATAACATTATGCATAACCAAGCTATCCTTAACTGACGAATCTTCCTGGATATTATGAATCAGATTCATATCCACCTACTTGTTTGTTCCTCGCATGAGTAAACAAGTTGACACATAATTTCTTGCGGTATTGAAGGAATGGAAATGGTTTTGGCATTTCAGAAAATGTTTCGCAAAAGAAATTGTAAACATTCCGCAATCGCTGAAAAAACAATACAGATATAAAACAAATCAAAACAAACTTCATGATATATGGAAAACTGAAAAAATATAAACAATGTAAACTTACCTTCAATTTGTTCAGGAAGACCCTCAGCAAATTCGAGATCAATAATATCGTGTTCTCCTTTGGTTCGGTATGGAACACTATTGAAATCAATATCAGATCTATTTTTTCAAAAATCGCATCTAGACAAAATTATGGGAAGAATAAAAATATACGGCTCACACACATCCATAATATTTGTGCGCATTACACTCATGTCCTGTTGTAGAGAATTATAAACTACTAATATTTTGCGATGAACATCAAAAACCAGTGACCAGGATCTGACATATGAACGGGAAACATGCCAAAATCAACGGTAACCCACGGTGTGTTGACTTCCAATAAGAAAGCCATGTATATACTCAACTATATCACCAGAGCCCAACAACAGATTCTTATCATAATTTTTTATTACAATATTCCCCATATAAATTGGCCAACTTGATATGGAACCAACAATCTGTTGTCGTAACCCTTATTTGAATTTTGTTCGAGTGTCTAGCCAGTTTACGAATGTAATACAAACAGATGTTGATGTAATGAACCAAAAATAAAAACATAATAGCAATCAGTGGTAAATAAATTAAAAAAGGAAAATAACATTGTAACAGAATAGTAACCAATACATACACATATAGTAACCAATATGATTAGATAAGGTAACCGGAACTAACAAACATAATTACAAAATTAATAAAAAAACTCACATCATCATCAAGCCACTGCCCAGGGGTCTTTAGCTTGTAAAATCACATTTTTGAGGATATTGAAACAGACCCAAATCAGAATGAAGGCTCGATTTTGTCATGGTTACCCGCAAATTTTTCAAACCTTCAAAACAATAACATATTGGAAAGATAAAAAAAATGATTTTATATCCTATTAAAAAACATAATGCAAATATATTAAACTCCAATATACATACATTTTCCTGTTATTTAATCCAATCTTAAACCACTAGTCAAACAAAACATCTTCAACTTTCGAAGGCATACCCATAACAACATCTGGAAATGCTGACAGTCCTGTGCGTAATTGACTAACATCCACATCAGAAGAAGTTGAATCAGCTGAACCGAACTTTGACGTATAAGGACTCTTCAACACAACACTCTTCACAGACACACGGACAGGCCTACCAAGAGGTTTTGATGCAGATTTCTCAACTTCAACACAATGTAGTAAACCCTGAGTTGTTAACACCATCTCATCAAGTATCGACTTGTCTGATTCTTCAATCTTACTACCCTTTAATGTTTTACAAGACATGACACAAAAAACAAGGACAATATCAAATTAAAAATACAAAACATAATCAATATACACATAAACACTATGACAAAGTAACTAATACAACATATGAAGGTAATTGTTGATTAAAAAAATTACAAACCTCAATGGGGGTAAAAACAACAATTTTTTTTCCACTAGATTGACTTAAGATATCAAAACTTGGAATGTCATTTAACTTTTCAGCCTGTTAAAAAAAATTACAATTAATAAATGTAACACATTAAAAAAATAACATTTAAAAAAAATGTTTACCTTTCCATCCTCAACATGAATGTGAACCCCTCTAGGAGTATAAACAACAATCTCTTTTCCATTAGAATTTAAACTGACATTCTTGTTCTCAATCTGTAAAAAAAATAATATAAAAATAAGCATTAAATTATTAATCGTGAAAAAAAAATAAAAAACAAAAATAAATGTAAACCTTTGCATCCTCTTCTTCAAATCGATTCCCAACAACACCACCAACAAGAGGATCAACACTTCCTTTAAACTGTTTTGCATTGTAGGGAACTTTAACTACAACATCATCCTCCACGGTCATAACGTCATCAACTACAACATTAACATTACCACCATCAACATTCTCACCCAACTCAACATCATCATCATCATCATCATCTTCAACAACATTAACATTTCTATGTTTGGTATAACTAGACTGAACATATAAATGCTTTCTAAACATCTTCTTTATGTCCCTACAAATATGAATATGAAACACTTGCAGTTGATCTTTTAATTCAACACCCAAATTCTCAATTTCTTTTATCACCTCCATCACCTTACCTTCCAAAGGTTTCACCCGTGCATCGATAACTTTTTTCACATCAGAAAGAGAAAACCTAAGATCTTTAACCTTACTTGATGATTCAACTTTAATATCTGAAATTTTGGCTCCACTAGCATTTCCATTTAAAAAATGAAAACCACCTAAACCTAACTGCACCTTCTCATCATCCGTAGGAACAAGATTTTGAATAATCAACTGAAAGCAACAACTATACCATGTCAGAAACATTAAATATAAAACATAAACAAGACAGTACACAAAAAAAAAAAAAAAAAAAGAACTAACATATATAAAAAGTATCCAAATGAAAAGCAAATGGTAACCAACATACCGACCAAAGACCAAAAACGTGTCATTCAATTTCTCATTCTTAGAGGCTTTCCTAACTCCCTCCATCTAAATAATCAATTCGCAAAGATGATCATCAACACAAAAGCCTCTGACTTTCAAAGTAGGAATTGTTTCAAACAAAAAAACTTGAAACACATAAGGTAATCCATTAAGTTTGTAAGATTTGCAGTAACTATCCCTATAAAAATTGTAAATCACCCCACCGTGCTTATTCTTCTTTACATGTCCCTTAACAAAGAAGGGATGAGAATTCTTTGTTTGTTGAAAAGCAAATTTTCCCCATGGATAACTTTCAATATCCCCATAAGACAAAAAGTTAAACAAAACTACATCAACATAATTGTCAGAAACAGTAGCTAGTATGAAATTAAAAACCAATAAAATGATGGACATCCTAACTGCCTCATCATCATCATCAAAAACACACACCTATATATTCTCCCAATACTCGAACGAAGTTACAACCTCATTACCAAAAACTTCTCCACCAACAAATTTTCAATCCCTTGAAACCATCAATGTCTTCATCTCTACTTGCTTTTTCAAACCGAAATTAAACAAAATTCGCAATCCAAACCTTACCCTTCTCTCACTAAATAAAACCACATCTCCCCATCATCCCTTTGATAAACTTCCTAATCAAAGCCCGATGGATTATCTGTGAAAACATCCGTATCGCCAAACTCTAAAAAAATTTTCCAAAACATGTCAACTTAAACTTATTCAATCAGACCTCGAGACAATTTATTCTTAATAATATTTGAACCTCCATATCACACCAATAGATAACTTTTGCTGTAAAATTTCGATTATGCTCCTCATAGAATAGATCCCAAATCTGAAAATGCAATAAATTACATTAAAAACACATTAACCAAATTAAAAACAACTATAAAACTTTAAACCAAAACTATTAAATGAATAATATCCCAATACACTAACAATGTTAACCAAAATAATATCAACATGTGATCATAACCCAAATTAATTAGACTATTTAATATATAACAAATTATATACTAAAAAATTTAGATAATAATACTAACAATACATCCACTTGGAAACAACTTAACCATTTTTTCACGTACAACATAAATAATCATCAATCTCCAACTATTCAAATAAAATACATTTTAACAACTATGAAATCAGCAATTTTCAAACATTTCAATATTGGTAACCAAAAATAAATTAGCAAGTTACCAACATAATAAATCTATATAATAATAGTAATGTAATGTAGTAACGAAAACATAATAAAATAATATCTGAGACTCAAATATAATGAAAATAATGATTTAAACAACAACAATTTTAACAATCCTTAAAACAACTCAAACTCTAATGAAATATAATACATTTTAACAACTATTACAAAAATCAGATTCCAAACATATAAACGAAGGTAACCAAAAAATAATTAGCAAGTTACTAACAAAACATAATCAACCTGTATAATCACAATAATGTAATTTAGGGACCAACCGAGAATATACTAGTATCAGACACTAAAATATGAATGAAAACAAAAATTTTAACAACAACAATTTGAACAATCCTTAAAATAACTCAAACTATAATGTAATATAATACATTTTACAACTATGAAATGATCAGTTTCCAAACATACAAATGGGGGTAACCAAAAATCACTTAGCAGGTTACTAACAAAAAATAAATAACATGCATAATCACAATAATGTAATCTAGTGACCAAAATGTAATAAACTATGTTTCGAGAAAATACACTCTTGAATGGAAACAATAATTTTATCAAACAACAACTTAAACATCAATAATACTACTCAACAACAAAATAAACAACAACATACACCAAAACACCACCATGCAGAAAAAGAAAAACACAAAAAACCAAAAACAACTAAAAAATATATATTCTTAAGCAAAAAAATAACAAACCTTCAAATGTTTCTGCCGTGGAACAATTTTTCGGTTATGAGCCTCAACTTCATCTTCTTTGGCAACTTTTTCGGCAGAACCTTCAAAATCAGAATCAATATATACCAATGATTTAGCCTTCTTCTTCGTATGTATCCCAATATTCTTATCATCAACACCTGATTTCAACAATAACTTCTTCCCCTGTTGTGAAGACTTTGGAATACTATCCTTCACCACTACAGATAACTTCGAAGCCTTCAAATAATAATCATCTGAAACTCTTTTCCTCTTCCTATCAAGGTTCTTATCCCCCATTCCCTCCATGCTCTTCCTCGTAGACACCATCACGACAAAAAAGAAGAAATCAAACTATGTAGTATCGATAAATAGGAACAAATCGAAAAACTTAAAAATAAACACGGACTAAAGCAAACTACGACAAAGACGATGTAAAAATCAAACGTCGACAACAAAAATCAACCAGAAATATCGATAGACACAACACAGAGAAGAAGCTAGGTTTGCTTAGAAAGTTCCCAAAACACCAAATAAGGGTTTCCAAAAGAAAAGAGACGACAAATGAATAAAAACAAAATTTAAATTGAACACGATCCCATAAAAACCGGTGTACAATTTATTTTTAAAAAAAAAAAACTGAAATTCCATATCATCAGCAAATTAAATCACATCCCAAAATTAAAGGAAGCATAAATATGTACTAATAATAAAAATAAAAATTTAAAGGAATTAATTATGTAAATATTTTATGAATGCACTATTGTTGTAATTATGTTTTAAATCACATCCCAAAATTATGTTTTCAAATTAAGATAAATATGTTCAAGCTAAATCCAAATAACATAGACTCATAATGGGTTTGGGCCTCTATACTTGCTTAAATTTAAGTGAACCAGATTCTCCTTGAGGCTAGGCCTAAGATTCATAACATAGACTCATAATGGGTTTGGGCCTCTATACTTGCTTAGCTAATTCTTTCAAAAATATCAAAGTTGAATTATAACCTTCTTTGATACCCAAATAATTTGCTGATATAAAAACCGCCCATTCCTACCCCTACTCTTATCTCTACCCTTACCCCCATCCCTACCCCTACTCTTTTATAACATAGTATTAACTTTTTGGTTAATATTGATATTGACCCTTCCTTCATTGTATAAAAAAAATAGTAAATGCATATTTTGAGAATATAAATTTATACTACATCATACATTTTTTCAAGTTTTAATACATTTCAAAGTTTAATTGTAATTTTTAAAAGCATGTAACTAAGGTTAATTTTAAAAAATTAACTTAACTTCAAAGTCAAATAAATAAAATTGATATTATGGCTAATGGTAAACGTCTCGAATTTAATCTTTTAAATTAACTTAAATATACGTGGTATTATTGTATTGGTATATAATTCTTAAAATCTACCATGATATTGAACAAAATATAATGATAATATGTATATTTGAGACGTATTTGAAGTTTTTTTGAACCCTTAACCTTACTCTAATATTATTACAAGTTTAAAATATTTTGATATAGAGGTATGGTAAAACTAAAAATATATGAAATTTTATTCTAGGTTCACATTTTTTAAATTTACAGCACAATTAAATACACCTAATCCGTGTGCCATCTTGTATATTTAAACTTTTGAAAAGTCATTTTAATCATTTAATATGGAACACAATTAATTATATTTTACTTATATATTTTAAAACAGATGAATTATAATAAAAAAGGGTAAAAGTAGACTCGACAAACAAAGTGGAGGTAAAGGTCTAGCCTTGGTCGAAATTTTGGTAGTGACTTTTTCCTTTATTTTTATTTTTATTTTTACAAAATCTTGATACACCAAAAATAGTAATGATAATAAATATTAAAAATAATAAAATAATTTATAATAAACAATAATTTAATTACTTACATTAACTACATATCTCAATCAATTAAAATTTTAATAGTATTATAAATTACTTTCAAACAGGCTACAGCTTAAAGGGGAGTGTTAGTAGATATTCTAGAGGATTTTAGATATTATTCTAAAAGGCATGATTTGGGGATTAAATAAGTAGGGGGATCGCATAATTAAGGGATAATGATTGATTTACTTTTCAAATGTTCTACATTGTACATTGTAATGTCACTATAAATAATAGTGGTCTTCTCCCTTCTTTCTCATTGATTGCTTGTACACCTCTATCGAACTGAAATCTTTAAATTTTATATCTATATTATTGTGTTATAGATTTTGGACTTGCAATCTAAAAAATTAGTGGTTGATTCGGATTATATATTGCTAGCAATTCAAAGTATATAATCAAATTTGATTTTTTAAAATTAGTATAATTTATTTAACTTTTAAAAATAATAAATACTGCAATTAATACTAATATATAGATAATTTTAAATTTTTATAATTATATTATCAAATTTAAACTAATAATTATTAGTTTTATACTTTGAAATTGAAGAACTATTTCGAAAGTTCATGCAATTATAATTGTTTGTGAGCGTGAATAAAGATATATAGAGGCTATATTGAGGGAATTAACATTTCTACCAATAAAATTAAAAGAAATATCAATAATTGTTGTAGTTTAGTTGGTTTGAACTCTTATTTATATATTTACAAGTCTTGTGTTCAAGCCTCACAACCTACAAGTAGCAACATTTTATTTTATTTTTTAAAAAAAAAGTCACGGGCCACGGCCGGGCCAAAATGGCTCGCATTTGTCTGGACTAAAAAGCTATGAACCCATAGCCTTACTAAGGTGGCAATTTTTAACCCCCTGAGCTTTGGGCCATGTTTGTCAGGTCTAGGTAAAAGGTATCTTAGGTTAACCTAAAATATGTTATATTAGGTAACTTCTAATATAATATTATTTGATCGTCAACTTAATAATTTAATCGTATCGATGTAATGAACATGCAAAAATACGAGAGTATGTAAAATTTCGTTTGATTTAAGGTATTGAAATATCATTTTTATAATAGTGTAAATAATATATATGTTTTTAAGTATATTTCGACAGCTCAGATTTTAGTAACTTCTATTGCTATAAAATTGCTAATGTATAACCTCAAATCAAATACAATTTTGCATAATCTCATATTTTTATATGAGGGTGATTATACATGTCCAGTGGCAAAGCCAGAAAATTATTTTAGTGGAGTCAAAATTATTACTCAATTATAAATAATTTAGCGAGGGTTCGGGGGGAGTGCCCTCGACTCATTTTTATAATATTTTTGTATTTTTGGATCTCATACACACAAATATAATAAGTAATAATATATGATATATATATATACACTATATTGACAAATAATAGAGTTTTTTAATCACAACTGTTCATAAGTAATTAATTAATTATTTTCAAACATAATATAAATTAAATTATTATTTAGTTTAAAATATTATAGAGAGATATACATATATTGAGAGGATATGAGTCATATATGGTTAAAATTTGATTGACAAAATTATACATTTTCAATTTGGCCCCGTATAATAAAAATTTATAAAATTTTAGTGGGGGTCAATTTATAAATAATACTTAAATTTTTTAAAATTTACCTTACATTATAAAGCAATATATTTTTCAATGGGGTCAATTGACCCCACACACGCGTGTATGTAACTTTGCCACTGTACATGTCTTAAATTTTTGGTGTCAAAAAATGTATCAAATGAAGTGTCGCTATAACATTGGTTGAATAGATCTCATGTGATTGATTATGTCATAAGTTATTATTAAAATATTCAAGGATCCTTTACATAAGTATACAACATTTAGAAAGTAATTACACTATTAGCGCACTCATAAAATATTTACATAATTAATACACTTTCTATATTTATTTACAATATTAGTACAATTAGGATTCCTTAATTTAGGAAATTAGTATAGGATTCAATTCATAATAATAAGGAAACCTAAAATCAAGGAGAAATAACTACCATAATTAATAATTTAAATTCAAATATCTTGGATCTAACAAACAAAACAAATTCAAATTCAAAAATAATAATTAAAATTCAAATATTCCAAGTTTGGCAACGTCATCTTCTTCCTCCCTTCATAGCCCTTTCACTTGCCGCTTGAACACCATGGACGCCTACCATGCCTTGCCATTATTCGTTATGGCGAAGGTTGATTTAGTCCAAAAATTAAAAGGAGAAAAAGATAAATTTTAGTGCAAATTGGTATCCAAATATTTATACAAAAGGTAACCATTTTAGTTTTTGTGGGTAACAATAGAAATTTCGGTCTTGATTGGTAACCAAAACTTTCAAAGGTAACAATTTTAGTTTTTGTTGGTTACATTTGTATTAAGTTTTGGCTATCAATCAGATTATGAAAAAAAAATCTATAATAGATTTTTTATAATTAATTGGTAACCCAATAAAACTGAATTGGTTACTTTTGTATTAAGTTTTGTCTACCAATTTCATTATAAAAAAAAATCTACAATATTTTTTTTTTAATTAATTGGTAACCCAATAAAACTGAATTGGTAACATTTGTATAAAGTGTTAGCTACCAACTGCACTATTAAATAAAAAAATCTATAATAGATTTTTTTAAAATAAATTAGAAACCTAATAACATTGAATGAGTTACCTTGATATGAAAGTTTGGTTACCATCATCCAGTATTTGAATGAACACATTCAACACATCAGAATGGACCCTCCTGCGGTGTCTTTTCGGAGGCACAATGGAGACACCTCCTGTCGGGTGTCTCCGCAGAATTCTCTCTCTTTTTTTTCGACGGCGTTGCATCGCTGATATTATTCTCCGAAGCATGTCTCTGCGAATTTCTCTTGAATCTCTTGATAACATTCTGTAATTTCTTTTTCTCTCAAAAGCAGCTCTGCCTACAGGAGGACTTAACCCCATCACCAAAACATTTTCAAAGTATGTCATACTTTCAGCATTATTAAGGAAATCATGGCGCACAAGCCTATACCCTTCTCTTCGGATCAATGGCCAGACATATTCCCACAAAATCACCAAAAGATTCAGAAAATCTTGAAACAGAGTCGTCCGTTATTTCAATCCCTGCAGCTTTCGTATGAATCAAGCCCAAGATCTCCACTCTGCTCAACTTCTGCGGCTCTACCCCATTCCAACATTAAGTTTACTGGGCCTCCTTGAATTGGATTTGGGTATGGGTTTGAATTTGAAGAAGAAGAGGCCTCGTGATCATGAGCAGCAGCAGCAGGAAATCGAATGAGAAATTTATTACAGGTGGCGGTGGGGATGTAATGGAGATTTTGCATGTTGCAGTTGTTATAGATGAGGAGAGAGAAGAAGCCCTAAATTAAAGAATCCTAATTGAATATTAATTCTCTAAATTAAGGAATCCTAATTGCACTAGTATTGTAAATAAATATGAAAGTATATTAGTTGTATAAAAATTTTATGAGGGCACTATTGTTGTAATTATTTTTTAAAATGTAATAGAATATGTAATTTATTCAATATTCAATGTCATGTTATTTGAGACCCCTTTGAGATTAAAAAATTTAAAACCCTTAGCATTATTCTTTTATACGCTCTTTATATTTAAATAATTTAATTATTAAATTGACTATCAAAGGATACTATATTAAAAATGGCCTGAAATTACTTATATCAAGTCTAAGATACCTTTTATCAAATAAAAAAAATGAGGCAAAAAACAAAAGGAGACGTATATAATTTTCGGACTCACATTATTGTATCCATCTGTCTTTTACCCAAGTAATAGTCCCTTAACAAAAGTGGAAAAGTGTATATATATTACAATCTTCACTATCGATAATCAGATCCATGATAAAATGTCAAGATTACTGATAATCAGATGACCAAAAAATATGTGATAATATGAGATTACTACATAGTGGTTATCTTAAAAAATTTATTTAGACAAAAATATCTTTTATATTTAATTAGTGAGACATAAATATATTTATTTGTTACATAATTTATACATTTATTTATCAACATGCTTAGTTTAACTAAAATAATTCATTGTCCATACAAAGTATGTGGTTTTATTTGTTATTTTTTATTATAAGTTTAATTTATTATTAAATACATACTTGAAATTTTTTACTTAATAATTGAATAAATCATGAATTGTTATTTTATAGATATATTAAAATTTTAATACGATTTATTAAGTATTACATAATTAGGATTTGGTTATCATCAAGTTGATTTCATGATAAGTTGGTCAATTGGCTAAGACAGATCTTGATCTGTGCAGAGAGATTACTTCACGACACGTGTTATTAATCAATTGTATTGATCAATTGACCAAAGTTAACTTCATGCTAACCACTTCCACATAATTAGTTAGTTCGATAGTACTTTGATGATTGTTGATTACGTTCGACAATAATCATATAGGTGAATTATTCAACTAAATTTAGTATAAAGATATTTTAGTAAAAAATTAATATTAAAAAAAAAATATTCATAATCTTAAAATCATACCAAATATTTATAATAATTACCGATAATCACACATCTTATTTCAAATAAAAATGACATAACCCGTAATTTGTATTTGTGTTGCTTCCTATACAAGTTATTATCCACTTTTGATGATTTAGCGTGAGACGAAATTGTGATGTGATCGAAGAGTGGGCCTCTAATATGTTTAGTTGGTACTTTTAAAAAATATTAAAGTTGGAATATGACATTGAGAAATCAATTTATTTATTTTTTTTCAATTTGAGAAAGATTGATATGCCAATCTTTTGAGTACATGTCCCCAAACTCTGAACACTAATCCATTTAAAGCAAATTTATCAAAGTATGTGTTGACTGCTGATGTAATTTCCCTTTTTAAACATTACTTTTGGATATGAGAATTTTTTTGTTTGAAATTAATATTTTAATAGTGTGTGGATTCCACTTTTATGTGAGACTCATATAAAAATATTATTTGAACACGTAAAAATATAAATTTTCTTTTTAAGTAGTGAGTGAAAACATTATTTTTCACGTGATCCCTGCATGATTTTTTTTTGAAACTGATATTTTCACGTAAAAAATTAATATTTTCACATAATCCTTCTCACATGAATAATAAATTCATTTTTAACATGTGAAAATATAAGTTTTTTTTTTAGTAGTAATAGAAATATCTTTATAGCCTTTTGAGGAAAAAAAAAGTTACTAAGACTCCACTAATTCTAGTGAAAGATTTTTGCAAATGTACTTTTTTTTATCAGCTTAATTATGTTACCACTCACGGATATAAGAACATACTTATTACACAAAAGATTTTTTTTTTTACAAATATTACTTTTTGTTTCAAAATAAAATTTAATATTTTCAGTAAGAGTTTATTAGGTATTAATAGTGGATAAATTTTCTATATTTAGTTGTTGGTATTCAAACGTTATTTTCTAAAAAAATGTTATTTAATTTTGGTTAGTACAATCACAAAATTTATTTTATTATACACTTTTATGAGTCATACCAATTTTAAAAGAATAAAATACAGTGACACCCTCTCTAGATAATCATAATAACATTCACCTCCCCTCTAATTTCTTTAGTAACAGTTAGTACCCCTGCAAGTTTTTAGGATTGACTAAATAGATAAAATTACATATTTACCCTTGTATTTTATCAAATTTTAATTACTGAATAATATATATATATATGTGTGTGTGTGTGTGTGTGTGTGTGTGTGTGTGTGTGTGTGTGCGTGTGTGTGTTTAATTATCCTTTTTTAATACAATACATTTTAATTATAGTTTTATTTGTAATTAAAACTATCTTATTTAAATTGTTGGTAATTTATAAAAAAATTAATTTATTTTAATTAACACATTTTTTGATAAGTGATACAATAATAAAAAATTTAAATTAAATTATTAATGAAGGTATTCTAATTAGAGTGATTGAGTATATTGATAGTTTAGTTTTTGGTGCTTAACAAAAAAAAAATATTATTTAAATTTTTAGTTTCATATTATAATTTTTATATGTTAAATTTTATTGAGTATATATAAAAAATTGGGATGTTTATGATTTTGATTACATTTTTTTCTTTATGCAGTTGACGTTTTTATGCAATGTTAAATAAAAAAATATAATTATATTTATTACTACCTCTATTTTGTAAAAAAATTCTTTTAATATATTTTTATTTTTTTAGTAACAATATTTGTCATTTTTTATTGTAAATAATTATGTTCATGTGTGACTTATGTTTAGTTTAATATATGAGAAAATAATTAATATAATTTTTAATACTTTTTTTTATATGAGTACTAAGATTAAGTCTAAATTGTAATAATAAGTTTGTTTTAGGTAAATTTTAATATTTGAAAAAATAATTATTATTTTATTGCGTTAATTTGTAATTTTTATGAGTATTAACATTATACTTTTTAATTACAAAAAAAATATTTGAATATACATCACGTAAATTTTAATATTTGAGAAATTTAATTAGTAAAAATTATATGACTTTATTTTCCTGATAAAATGAATATTTATTATTTTTTGACTTTTATGTTATTTATTGCACAATTTCATAATTTAATTAATTAGATCAAGTAAAGTAAAATTATGATATACACATTTATATTTAGTGAAGTAATTAAACATTATAACTTGAAGGGTGTATTAGACATTATATTAAAATATTTTTAAATATTAGTTAATTGACCACACTTTAGGGGTAATGAATGTTACATATTGTGTAGACTAGAGAGTCTTGGTTGTTACTTGAAAAACTAGAAGGGTGGTGAGTGTTATTATGATTATCTACAGGGGGTGTCAGTGTATTTTACTCATTTTAAAATTTAATATTCTATCGTTTGATCTTAAAAATCAAATTGTATCTCTCATTTTGGAACGAAGGTAATATCTTTTAGGAAATTAATATTTTCATATGACTTTTTGATATTTTTACATGAAAAGTGTTGTGACGCCCCCAAAATTAGGTATACATCTCCCATCTTGAGTGCATGAGATACGTAGATGCGAAATTCAAATACAACTTAATAATACAACTGTCGTGTATAATACGACAAAACATAAATTTTGAGTTTGAATACAAATATTGTCTACTAGAGATTATACAAACTCAAAAGGAGTTCTCATTACAATTATTATCACACTATTTCACAGAATAGTGAGGACTACTAATGCACCATCTAGGACCATCACTCTGTTTCCGATTAGTCTCATTCGTTCTCATTTTACGAAGAAAGACGGTGAAAGAAAGGGTGAGCTCAACTAGCCCGATGAAATATTATGACTAAGATAATGCGAATAATTTATCGTTAGCCTTCAACAGTGTTAAACTTATAAAATATAATAAACATCAAGTTTAACTGCATCGGAACAAGCAATCCATTAGAAGAGTCAAGTAAGGAATAAAATCTACTATCTTCTATAATTTAAAAGGTTTTTCATCACATTTATCGCTGGAACTCAGCTTAATAAATAATCCACATCATTGAATCACCCCCACTTTTCTGACGAGGATATTCTTTAGTATCATGACCACGAATTATTCATGCACTACTGACTTAAGATAATCATGTTTTCATCAATCAGTTACGATCATGCCATAAAACAATTCATCTTTGCACTACTGACGAAAGAGAATCCATAGCCATAATCATATCAAAAGCGTCTATCATCGATTATACCACGGGCCAATGAGGATTTTTTCCACATCATTTGTAACATTACGGTCATGATTATCTTGAATAATCCAGTCAGTCATAATCATACCAAGCCCATCTATGCACTACGGGCCATATATGACTTTCAACATAATATAAACATGAGGATGATGACAATGACATAATAATTCAATAAAACAAGTTCAAGAATTAATTTATCCGAAAACTAATAACGTCCAAATTGTCGACATGATACTTCTTTGTAGAGTAAAATTCAAGAATGCTCGGAAGAATATTTTTCATGAAAAGATCTTTGGATGAAGTGCAAATATCAAGGATATTCCACTAATTTCATGTAGTATAGAAGTCAAAACTTTAACCAATTGAGTATAATAAAGAATGGAATAACAAAAAGAAATCACCATGCATGCGATGCTTGCGCATGACAGGTAATTTCAACGAGAATACTAAATAACGGAACCGGTCGGTGAAATTAAGACCGAGCGGGGATGTTCCAACGAAATAATAAAGAATGGAATAACAACAAATCACCATGCATGCGATTTCACATAGACGAGTTATTCCAATGTAATACTAATAAGGGCCGGAATCGGGTCCAAATAAATTCGCACAGACGGGATATTCCAACAGAATAATAATAAAAAGCGGAACCCAGTCCCATGTAAAATGCATGAACAAGATATTCCAACGGGATAATAAAGATTTAAATCGGTCCGTACAGAAACGCCTTGAGACAAGATATTCCAACGAGAATAATAAAGGCGGAATAATAGAAGAATGTCACCAAGTATAGGGTATCCAGCGTATACGAGTTATTCAGCGAGAATAATAAAGAATGGAATAACATAAGTTCTCTTCATGAATAAGAAAGAAAGAATACCCCTTACGAGTACAACACAAATAATATTCCCTACCTTAAGAAGAAAATCTTTGGATATATAAGTAGTGAAGTAGCGAGAATACTTTTTCTTTCTCTCTATAGTTTATCTCTCTGAGTTTAAATGAATTAAATAAGAAAATAATGAAAGAATGAGCTTCTATTTATAGAAAAATGGATTTGCATAGTAACTAACTCATGAGCGGTCCAGATTGATTTACTTTAATCGACGGTCCATATTTAAAACAAAAATCTTTTAACTAAAATATCATATATTCTATTTATAATCTAATAAAATGAATAACTTTATAAAAGATTTTACTATGCAAACACTATTATCTGATAACCTTATGCAAAACACTATGCATAATAAAATATAATATATTCTAATTATTGTCTAATAAAATGTATAACTTTATAAAAGTATTACATTTTATATAAAAAAATTTTACTATGTAAAACACTATCTGAGATACTATGCAACACTATGCATAAAAATATAATATATTCTATTTATAGAATAACTTTATAAAAGTATTACATTTTATTACATTAATAATACCAATAAAATAAAAGCGAGTGACTTATCACGTAAGCATCAATAATCAATCACCATGTGTTACTTATGTATCACGCCAGACGTATTCTTATGCTTACTCTTAAGTAATTCAACAATATTAATGGTAAAACTTCCAGAATTATTTTTAATAAAATATTTTTGTCGTTTTCTCAATCCGCAATAATAATTACATTATGAGGTCCACCAATGATTGTTATAGTTGCTAATATTCTCCGATAAAACAAATATTCCCCGACCAATCGAATATAATGTGACAACTTGCATACTTTGCAAAATTTATAAATACTACCCACAACTATAACACTATCTCAAATCCACACCATAATATTAAAAAAAAAAATTCCGAAAAAATTAAATATTTATTCATAAAATCTGGGGTTTCACAAGTGTCTCTATATATGTATAGCGGCGGTAAAAACCGTAGATATAAGATCTATAGCGATAATTTTCATGTAAAAATATCAAAAAGTCATGTGAAAATATCAGTTTTCTTTTAACAACTAAAAAAAGAAATATGCCACTCTTTTTTCTTTCTTTTATTTTCTTTAAAAAAATTTATTTTATGGTAATGCAGAATTTACATCTCATTATCTTAGGGATGGAAATTTGTGTAACTTGAGAAGAAGGAAAAAAAATTAAATACGGCTTCATATTTTATCAATAATAGTAGTCAGCAAATTCAAACTCAAATGATCAATAATTGGTTACAGCTTGCAAGTACCCAAAGCTCTTAATGGGTCCAATAATTACATACTAACGCTATGTTTCTGAGTTTTAAAATGGACAGAAAAAAAAAGAAATGGACGGAAAATTTAAGTTTTCTTTCCAATTTTTATGTTTTTGAGTTTTTTAATAAACGGAAAAGAAAAGAAATGGATAGAAAACTTGGCCACTTTTCCTGCCAAAATTTTCCGTCCAAAATTGGCATGATTTGAACGGAAAAGAAATTAGAATAAGTAATATTTTTATAATTCCCATATTATCCTTAACTTTTAATATAATAAATTTTAAATTACAACTCATGTCCTCAATTTTAAATTTTCTATCCTTTTCCATTAAAAACTCAGAAATAACACAAAGGAAAACTTTAAGTTTTCTATTCTTTTCTTTTCTGTTCTAATTTAAGTTTTCTATTCTTTTCTTTTCTGTTCAAAACTCAGAAACAGAGTGTAAAAGAATTATGGATTTTGTAGTTACCACTAAATTATACTTCCTATGTTTTAATTTAAAATTGAGACACTTTTTAAAAATTATAAAATAATAAATCTTTCAATGAGTAATATTTTTTAAATGGTTTACAATATTTATTATTATATTGATTAAAATTAAAAAAATTATGACAATTTTAAATTTAAAAATATTTTAAATTGACTTTAAAAAATTGATAATGATCTTATAATTTGAAACGGAGACATTACATTACTATCATCTCAAAATGTAATAGGTTTGAAGATATAAATAGAAAGGCTTAATTCTTAATGGTAAAATTGATCAATTTGGCCACAAAAATCAAATTAAGGCAATTTTTTAGGGATGGGTGAAGAATTAACTACCTTTTTAAAAATAAATGAATATTATTCAGACTCAAAAGATCAATAATTGATTGTAATTAAAGGGTCCAATAATTATATTATTAAACGAATTATGTTTTTATTTTTATTTTTTAGTTTCTACTAAATTATACATTACTCTCGCCCGGATAATACAACACAATTGGCAGGTGTACGAACAAACACGAGAAGAATGTTGATTAAATTAAACTAAAAATGGTGGGTTAGTACTCCTGTAAATTTTTAGAGTTGACTAAATATATAAAGTTATATATTTACTCTTGTATGTTATCAAATTTTAATTTTTTAATAATACATATGTTTAATTATTATTTTTAATACAATACATTTTAATTATAGTTTTATTTGTAATTAATACTATCTCATTTAAATTGTTGGTAACTTATAAAAAAACTAATTTAATTTAATTAACACATATTTTTGGATAAGTGATACAAATATTAAAAAACTTAAATTAAATTATTAATGGAGCTATTCTAATTAGAGTGATGGAGTATGTTGATAGTTTAGTTTTTGGTGTTTAATAACAAAAATTATTATTTGAATTCTTAGATTCATATTATGATTTTTATATGTTCAATTTTCTTGAGTATATGTCAAAATTTGGGATGTTTACGATTTTGATTATATTTTTTTAGTATACAGTTGACGTAGTTTTTGTGCAATGTTGAACAAAAAAAATAATACTCCATCCGTCTCAAATTAATTGCTCAGTTTTGACTTTTTAAAATCAAATTGACTATTTTTAAAACTAATCTTTTTATTATTTTTGCTAAAATATAGGTGAAGAGATTATAACCAAAAGAAAGTATATACAATTTATTACTAATCCCAATTTTTATAATTTTAGAAATATATTTATATATGCTTAATTATTCATTCTAAAAATAGTCAATTTGACTTAAAAAAGTCAAAACTGAGCAATTAATTTGGGACGGAGGGAGTATTTAGTACTACCTCTATTTTGTAAATATATTTTTCATTTTTTGAGTAACAATATTTTTTATTTTTACTGTAAATAATTATGCTTAAGTGTGACTTATGTTCAGTTTAATATATGAGAAAAATAATTAATATAATTTTTAATACTTTTTTATATGAATAATAAGATTCGTTATGTAATAATAAGTTTGCTTTACGTAAATTTTAATATTTGGAAAAAATAATTATACTTTTATTACGCTAATACTGTACTTTTTATGGGTGTTAAAATTTTACTATTTAATTATAAAAAAGTATATTTGAATATATATGTGACGCCCCCAAAATAGGTATACAACACCCATTCTGAGTCGTCAAAATACATGGTACAGAAACAACTACAACTTTATTAATACAACATAAAAACTGTGAGTTTAAATACAAATATTGTTATCTAGACAATATCCACACTCAAATAAGTCCTCATTATAATTATTAATACACTATTTTTACAGAATAGTGAGTACTACTAGAACCACTTCTAGAACCATCATTCCACACCCCGACTAGTACTCACTACATTCTCGCCTCTTGAGAAGAAAAATGGAATAACAAGGAAAATGGTGAGCTCAACTAGCCCAGTAAAGAACATTATGACTAAGATAACATAGAACAAATTATCGTTAGTCTTCAACAGGGAAAAATCTAATAGAATACAATAGACAATAAGTTTTAGATCAACAACTGCAGCGGAAACAATAATTCATTAGAAGAGTTAAGTAGAGAATGAAATCTACTATCTTCTATATATGAATTTAAAATTTCATCGTCTATCTTTTATCCCTGTACAATCAATTAATATATAACTGAAATCAAATATTCATCTTTGCACTACAGGCCAAAGATATTCATCAGTTGGTCATGTTCATCTAAACACATGTTCATCTTTACACTACGGGCCAAAGATATTCATCAGAAATTATTAATCTTTGCACTACAGGCCAAAGATATTCAATTATATCATCATTTAGGACTGAGGATGGTGAAAAATATTTTAAAGAAAACAAATCCAGTGAATCAAAAGAATAAATATTAAGGATTCGTATTTCAGCTATTCTATGTCCAAAAATACCTCATAAATAATCCTAGTGGAGTAAAATTCAAGAATGATCAAAACATGGATACAATCAAAGCTAGTATCCATAATATATATTTTGGACGAAAAACAAAAATTTAATTTTTTACGTGAATAGTGTCAGATAAATGAATAGTCTTGGTATATCGTGAATAGTAATCTCAAGCACACCAAAAAATAGAAATTCCACAAGAAAATCATTATGCTTCGTGAATAGTATTCGTAAATAGTAACTCATGAATAGTAATCCCGATATGAAAAAGTTCTAAATTTGATAAAAAGTTCCAACCAATATTTCGGCATAATGATATTGAAGAAATAATATCACTTACGAAGAAAATAACATCCTTACCACGGAAAAGATAAGATTTACATTTGGAATTACGAATATAGTCTCAAGGAACTTGCACCGTATAGCAACACTCAAAGTATCAAAATACTCACAAGAATACGCTAGATAATATAGAGAGAGAAGTAGAGAGAAAACTTCAGTTTCTGGAATGATTTTCAATTCTAACCTAAGCACCCTATTTATAGGAAAATGCTTAGAACACCAAAGCAGAAAATTTAATAAAATATTAATATATTTATATAAATTTTCTTTAGCCCACTTTTTTGGTCTAGACATCAGCCACCAACCCACCAAAATCATAAAAAACGTTTTTGTTAAAATAAATAATTAAAACTTCCAAAAATCAATTATTTTGGAACTTTAAAAATTTAATAATTCATAATAAATAACCCTTTTATCAGAAAAATTCGAACCACATGTCCTTTCTATGGGAAATTTCATTATCTACAACTTTGCAGAAGAAAGTTTTTCCAAATTCCAAACAGAAATTGATCGAAATCTACAAACGGACGATTTTACAAGCTATAATCAAATTTTAGTTAAGAAATGGGGTCCACCGACACGCAAAACATATGTTAATCATTTAATGCCACAAAAATACTCTTCCTGCTCATATACTCATATATCCCACATTCATTGTAAAATATCATCATTATTATATTATAATAATATAATAAAATATTATTTAGTCAGAAAAGATAAAATATCAATTTTTAACAATTGTCACTTTAAAATTTTTTTCCATCTATATCCACATAAAATCAATAGTTTCCTTATCATATAAATCAATACTTAATTATTCACAAATAATATTACAGAATCACAAGATCTTGTGACCAGCCGTTCCTGTGAGGAAGAGGGGTTTCAATAAGAATTTTTCTTCTTAGGCCAAGAATTAGGTGACCAAACCTCTCCTTAAGCGAACTTTCTAGACATTGCCAATAATGTTATCTAATAATATTATTCAGATAATATGAATTATTGCTCCGATAATGAAAAATACTGTGTAGTGACAATTATTGAAACAACAGTAATATAAAATATTAATGCAATAATTATTGAATCAATAAAATACTGAACAGTAATTATTGTAACAATTATTGAGTAATGCCTTCTTACGTAAGAATCAATAATTGGTGCAATACCGTGTGCTTCTTGTCAACAACGCCAGACATTCGTGTGTTTTAACCAATTGGATATTCAACAAGATTAATGGTAACAACTATGCCGTTATTTATAAATAACTTATACTTGTCGTTTTCTTCATCCAACCGCTTTCCGTTATGGGGCCACACAAGGTTGCGCCGTCGTACGAATATTCCTCGACAGTAAAAATATTCCACGACCAAACGAATATTCCCCGACAATAATGAATATTTTTTAACCACTTGCTTATTTGAGATATTTCCGCATTTTACCCATAACTAACCATATTAATCAAATCAACCCTTACTATTTCAAAATAATAAATAGAGGAAATTCCATTTTATTAAAAAAAAAAATTGGGGTGTTACAATCTCCCCTCCTTATGAAATTACGTCCTCGAAATTGACGTACTTACCTGATATTTCGAAAAGGTGAGGATACCTCGCTTTCATTTTCGTTTCCAACTCCCAGGTCATTTCTTCAATAGCATGGTTCCTTCACAAGACCTTAACTTGTGGTATAACATTTGTGCGTAGGACATGCTCCTTTAGATCTTGACTGGTACTTCCTCGTACGTTAAGTCTTCGGCTATCTCGTCCGGTTCTAACTCAATGACGTGGTTCGGGTCTTTCACATATTTACGTAGCACAGATATATGAAAAACATTATGAACACGAGACATACTTGGAGGTAACGCGAGTCTATAGGCCACATTTTCTACTCGGTCAAGAATCTGAAATGGACCAATAAATCTTGGATTGAGTTTTCCTCTCTTCTCAAATCTTGTAACTCCTTTCCATGGAGCCACACGCAACAATACATGATCCCCAATACTAAATTCCACGTCCTTTCGATGAAGATCCGCATAACTCTTTTGTCGATCCTGTGCCATTTGTATACGTTGTCGAATCGTTTGGATCTTTTCTGTAGTCATTCGTACCAACTCTGGTCCCAACAACGTTGCTTCTCCTACCTCATCCCAACATACTGGAGAGCGACACTTTCGTCCATACAATGCTTCAAATGGAGCCACCCTATACTTGCCTGATAACTGTTGTTGTAGGAGAATTCCACCAATGGTAGGTACTTATCCCAACTCCCTTTGAAATCGAGGACACAAAGTCTTAATAGATCTTCAAGAGTTTGAATAGTTCTCTCTGATTTCCCGTCCGTTTGAGGATGGTATGCCGAACTGAACCGTAAATCTGTGCCCATAGCTTTTTGCAAGCTAACCCAAAATCTTGAAGTGAATCTTGGGTCACGATCCAAAACTATGGATACTGGCATTCCATGCAATCTCACAATCTCATTTACGTACATTCGAGCAAGACGTTCAAGGGAATAAGTCTCCCGTATCGGCAAGAAATGAGCAGACTTGGTTAATCTATCGACAATAACCCAAATAACATTTATTCCTTGAGAAACCGTGGGAAGACCCGTAACGAAATCCATGGTAATATGTTCCCACTTCTATTTCGGAATCTCAAGTGATTGTAATGGACCCTTAGGCACTTGATGCTCCGCCTTTACATGTTGACAAGTTAAACACCTTGAGATAAACTTTGCAATCTCTCTCTTCATATTGTTCCACCAAAATGTATGTCGAAGATCACGATACATTTTGGTACTTCCAGGATGGATTACAAATGGTGTATTGTGTGCCTCCATCATGATCTTGTACTTCAAATCAGAATCGTTAGGAACACAAAGTCTGGAGTGGACTCGAAGTATTCCTTCTTCATCGATTCTTGCTTATGGAATAGCACCTTCTTGCACTTTCTTCTTCATACGCATCAACTCCGGGTCTGTGGCTTGAGCAACTTTAACTTTATCGATTAAAGTTGGTTCTATGCGTATACTTGACATCATCGCTTTTCGTTCTCGCATATGATCTTCTACTCGTCGTCGGCTATCATGTTCGCTTTTCCAGGATGGTATGGTCAGAACATGTGCCGAAATGAGTCTCCTCTTGAGTTCTTCGAAGCTCTTCCCACATTCCTTGCTCCATTCGAATTTGTATCTCTCTGAGTCACCAAGTTAATGGAATAGCGATTCAAGAATATCCTTCAACGAATCTCCGATAATAACCAACTAAGCCTTAAAAGCTACATATTTTATCGATTCTGGACTTAGGTTGCTCTCAACTGTGACTCATATCCCAACCATGGATAAGACGTCACAATGACACCTATCAGTTTACTATCGCACGTATATGGCATCTCCTACGGAGAGTCTGGCTTCGGTGCATTCCATAAAATAAGTCACCAGATAGAGGCTCGGTTATCAACTTCTATAGTTGGGTTTTTAACTCCTGAAGTTCAATAAGAGCCATTCGATATGAGATTTTAGAAATGGGCTTTGTACCGGGTTCAAAGTCGATACAAAATTCAATATCACGCTCTGGGAGTAGGCCATGAAATTTTTCAGGAAATACGTCAGGAAATTTACTAACAACAGAAATATCATTCAAATTTGATGTATTTTTGTTCAAGTCCATAACATGGCTAAGAAAGCTTGACATCCGTTTTTCAATAAACGAATGACTTTACGGCTTGATATGAAAGAGTTTGACTTCAATGGTTTGGTTGCTTAAATTCAAATAATAGGTTGCTTAGGAATATGAAAACTAACAACCTTACAAAAGCAATCAATTTGGCATGATGAGTAGTTAACTTTAAAAGCAAATATCTTTAAAGAGATAAGGTCAACAGGTAATGTGATGGTGCCAACCTGAATCAAGCAAGATTTTTAAACAGTGGATGAAATGAAAGTTTCTCCTAACGGAGTCTCCACAGATAGGTCAAAGTCTAATTTCTCCGGAGTCAAGTTTAAACGTTGAACGCAAGCAAGAGAGATAAAAGAATGGGTAGAACCGGTATCTAATAAGGTATAAACTTCGCAAGAATTTATAATTAACTAACCCGTGATACCTTCGTTCAAGTTCTTCGCGTTTTGGGCAGTCACGACAAACGTTCTTCCAGGAACCGTTGACTTTGACTTGTTCGATCCGCCTCTGGTGCCACCGTCCCAACTGGACTTAACTTTGCTATAGAGTACATTCCACCTGTCATTGCTTCGTCGAATTCCTGATCCATGATTTCAATCATTACTCTCCAATCCATATCGAATTGTGGTTGACCGCTCTGCATAGGGTAATTCCGAACTTGATGTTGGATTCTCCCAATTGCTGTCCAAAAAGCGAATTCCATTTCATCTATTTTAGCCTTATTGGATCGAACGTCTTTTTCTACAATATCAACGTGTCGTGTAGGTTTTACCCATGCATCCTCCATTCTCATAGCATTCTCAGATTCCAGCTCTAATATCTTATACTCTGTCAAAGAGTGCTTCTGTTCAAGCATCGCACATCGGGTAACACAATTTAGAATTGTTGCATCTCTTTGCTCCATGACCGCCTGCCGTTCTTCAGCCTGCTCTTCTAACTCATGAATACGATTTTGTAATTCTAAATTTCGATCATAAACTTCTTCTAATAAATTCTCATTAGGTTCCTCTTCTTCCTCACTCTCAGCTGCTACCTCTGCGATTATCTCGGGTGCAACTATTAATTCTTTACTCACCACATGGATATCTCTAATTCTTTCTTCGCCTGACATCACATTATCTTGGTTGGCGATTAGAGCTTTCTCCACGGTCTCATTTACTCCACTGTTAACATTCTCAATCGACATTCTCAAATACTGCCATAAAATAAAGGGTTAATTTAACAAATTAACATATCACATAATACCCCTATATTATGACCGACCAACAAATAAGCTTAGGTAGGACACACTTTAGCGAAGGATTTACTCGTCTCTCCTCCTAGTTCTATTCCCGATCTCCTTGGAGATCATATCCCTAAGCTCGATACCAACCGTGTACGCCCCCAAAATAGGTATCTGACACCCATTCTGAAATGTCAAAATACATGGTATGCAAAACAACTACAACTTTATTAATACAACATAAAAAATGTGAGTTTAAATACAAATATTGTCATCTAGACAATATCACACGCAAATAAGTCCTCATTACAATTATTAATACATTATTTTTACAGAATAGTGAGGACTACTAGAACCACTTCTAGAACCATCATTCCACACCCCGACTAGTACTCACTACATTCTCGCCTCCTGAGAAGAAAAATGGAATAACAAGGAAAAGGGTGAGCTCAACTAGCCCAGTAAAGAACATTATGACTAAGATAACATAGAACAAATTATCGTTAGTCTTCAACAGGGAAAAATCTAATAGAATACAATAGACAATAAGTTTTAGATCAACAATCTGCAAATGAAAACAATAATTCATTAGAAGAGTTAAGTAGAGAATGAAATCTACTATCTTACATATATGAATTTAAAAGTTCATCGTCTATCTTTTATCCACAATAACATCAATTAATATATAACTGAAATCAAATATTCATCTTTTGCACTACAGGGCCAAAGATATTCATCGATTAGTCATGTTCATCTAAACACCTGTTCATCTTTGCACTACGGGCCAAAGATATTCATCAAAAATCATTAATCTTTGCACTACAGGCCAAAGATATTCAATTATATCATCATTTAGGACTAAGGATGATGAAAAATATTTTAAAGAAAATCGAATCCAAAGGAAACAAAAGAATAAATATTAAGGATTAAGTATTTGACTATTCCATGTCCAAAAATACCTCATAAATAATCCTAGTGGAGTAAAATTCAAGAATGATCAAAACATGGATACAATCAAAGATAGTATCCATAATATATATTTTGGATGAAAAACAAAATTTTAATTTTTACGTGAATAGTGTAAAGTATTAAGTGAATAGTCTTGGTATCGTGAATAATTAATCGTATCGTGAATAAGAACTCCGACACCAAAAAAATAGAAATTCCACAAGAAAATCATTATGCTTCGTGAATAGTACTCGTAAATAGTAACTCATGAAAAGTAACCCCGACATGAAAAAGTTCTAAATTTGATAAAAAGTTCCAACCAATATTTCGGCATAATGATATTGAAGAAATAATATCACTTACGAAGAAAATAACATCCCTTACCACGAAAAAGACAAGATTACATTGGAATTACGCATATAGTCTTGAAGGAACTTGCAGTATATAGCAACACTCAAAGTATCAAAATACTCACAAGAATACGCTCGATAATATAGAGAGAGAAGTAAAGAGAAAATTTCAGTTTCTGGAATGATTTTCAATTCTAACCTAAGCACCCTATTTATAGGAAAATGCTTAGAACACCAAAGCAAAAAAATTAATAAAATATTAATATATTTATATAAATTTTTCTTAGCCCACTTTTTTGGTCTAGACATCAGCCACCAACCCACCAAAATCACAAAAAATATTTTTGTTAAAATAAATAATTAAAACTTCCAAAAATCAATTACTCTGGAACTTCAAAAATTTAATAATTGATAATAAATAGCCCTTTTATCAGAAAAATTCGAACCACATGTCCTTTCCGTAAGAAATTTCATTCTCTACAACTTTGCAGAAGAAAGTTTTTCCAAATTCCAAACAGAAATTGACCGAAATATACAAACGGATGATTTTACAGGCTATAATCAAATTTTAGTCAAGAAATGGGGTCCACCGACACACAAAATATGTGTTAATCATTTAATACTATAAAAATACTCTTCCTCCTCATATACTCATATATCCCACATTTATTGTAAAATATCATCATTATTATATTATAATAATATAATAAAATATTATTTTATCGAAAAAGATAAAATATCAATTTTTAACAATTGTCACTTTAAAAATTTTCTCCATTTATATCCACATAAAATCAATATTTTCCTTATCATATAAATCAATACTTAATTATTCACAAATAATATTACGTAATCACGATCTTGTGACGAGGCCATTCCGGAAAGAGGGGTTTCAATAAGAATTTTCCTCTTCTTGGCGTGCAATTAGGTGACCAAACCTCTCCTTAGAGCGAACTTTCTAGACATTGCCAATAATGTTATCTAATAATATTATTCAGATAATATGAATTATTGCTCCGATAATGAAAAATACCGTGTAGTGACAATTATTGAAACAACAGTAATATAAAATATCAATGCAACAATTATTGAATCAATAAAATACTGAACAATAATTACTGTAACAAATATTGAGTAATGCCTTCTTACGTAAGAATCAATAATTGGTGCAATCACTGGTGTCTTCTTGTGCAACAACGCGTATTCATCGTGTTTTTACCACCGGGTATTCCAACAATATTAATTGGTAACAACTTCTGCTAGTTATTTATAAATAACTTATACTTGTCGTTTTCTTCATCCAACCTTTTTCAGTTATGGGGCCCACACAAGGGTTCTTGTTCGTCGTCATTTAATATTCCTCGACAAGTAAAATATTCCACAACCAAACGAATATTCCCCGACAATAATGAATATTTTTTAACCACTTGCTTATTTGAGATATTTTCGCATTTTACCCATAACTAACCATATTAATCAAATCAACCCTTACTATTTCAAAATAATAAATAGAGGAAATTCTATTTATTAAAAAAAAAAATTGGGGTCTTACAATATATCACTTAAATTTTAATATTTGAGAAATTCAATTAGCAAAAATTGTATGACTTTATTTTTTTGATAAAATGAATATTTATTAATTTTTGACATTTATGTTATTTATTGCACAAGTTCATAATTTAATTATGTAAGACCCCAAATTTTATGAATAAAGATTTAATTTTCTCAAAATATTATTTTAATATTATGGTGTGGATTTGAGATAGTGTTATAGTTGTGGGTTGTATTTATAAATTTTACAAAGTATGCAAGTTGTTATATAATATTCGATTGGTCGGGGAATATTCTTTTTGTCGGGGAATATCCGCATGCAACGACACAATCAATTAGTAGACCCCTAGCGGAAGTATTGTCGTAGTTAAAAATGGCGTAATTATCATTTTATAAAAATAACGCGGCGAAAGTGTTACCAATTAAAACTGTTGAACTACTCTTCGGTAGTAAAAAGTACATTAATACGGCGTGGTTGCATAGTAGCACACTGTATTGATTATTGATGCTTACGTGATAAGTCACTCGGTTATACTCAATTATTGCTACAATGATAATTCTTTGCATCATATCTCTCGTATTATTGATTCGATTATTGTCACAATTATCATCTCGCATTATATGATATATTATTAAATCAATAATTGAGACGACAAAGTTATTCATATTATTATTTGTAATATTGGCAATATGCGGAAGTTACATCGATGAGAGGTTTAGTCACCTAATTGCGGCTTGATAAGGAGAAATTCTTATCGAAAAGCCCTCTTTCACAGGAACGACACGGTTGTTAAATATTGTGAGTTATAATATTAATGATGAATGTTATTAAAAATCAAATTTGAGTTCAGAGTTGAATTTGGAGACACGGACGTGATATTTGAGTCTGCAACGATGAAATTAGTAAAAATAGACTATAAACACAAAAATTTCTGAGGTTGACTTTTTAGTCAAAAAAGGCAATAGTTGATTTTTTCGAAAAAAGTCAAACTTTAAAATTTCAAAAATAAATTTTTTTGATAAAAATAGTTCCATTATGTTGGAATTATTAGTGTTAGTGGAAATCGACATTTATTTCGGTATTAATTGATGTCTGAAAGTTATAATGACCAGTCGGGTAATTTATCGGATAAATGAGCAATTAATTGCTACTAATTCACATGCTTATATAACTATTTGTTCACATGTGTGTACTATTGAATCACATTCTTGTACTATTAGGGGAGTTGGTGCAAGATTGATAATACTTGCATGACTAAGTTAAAAATGGAGGTATAGATGGAGGTACTATAATGTAATTCGTATTTTCACATGATTATAACTATTGGTTCACATGATTGAACTATTGATTCACATTATTTACTATTAGGGGAGGTGGTGCAAGTTTGATAATACTTGCAAAACTAAATTAAAAAGAAAAGAAATGTTAGAGGTATTATACTGTAATTTTTCGAGCCCCAAAACGTACAATTATCAAAACTATATTTTCCTATAAATAGAAGCTCATCCTTCTTTCATTTCTCACCAATTCACTAAAGCTATAGAGCAATTATTATAGAGAGAAATTATAGAGAGAAAGAAGAAGAGAAGTCTGCTAGCCCACTATTCCAGCATCCAGTTTTTTCTACGGTAAGGGGTATTATTTCTTTCGTATTCATGAAGAGAACTTCTGTTATTCCATTTTTTATTATTATGTTGGAATAACTTTGTATGTCTGATACCACATACATGGTGAAATTCTTTTGTTATTTCATTCTTATTATTACATTGGAATAACTTTGTTTATCACAAGTATCTGCATACATGGTGGAATTCTTCTAATATTTTATTTTTTATTATTACGTTTAATATTACATGCGTGCATTTACGTGGGACTGGTTCAATTATTTATTATTACGCTTAATAATATCACATGCAATGCGTTCGTGGGACTGGTTCCATTATTTATTATTACAGCCGGAATATCACGTGCATGCGTTTATCTTAGGACTGGTTTTATTATTTATTATTACGCTGAGAATAATGCATTTTGTCTTGATCTATCGCATTTATGTTGAATCCTTTTGTTATTTCATTCTTTATTATTACGTAGGAATAACTTTTGTCATGTGGATTACCACATGCATGGTGAATGATCTTTTGTATTCATTTCTTATTAAATTGTGGAAATGATGCATGCAAGTGGATTACTGCATGGCGGACAAAAATTCATTTCTTGATTTCATATATTCTCTTATACTCGGTTGGTTAAAGTTTTGACTTCTATACTCCATAAAATTAGTGGAATATCCTTAATATTTGCGCTTCATCCAAAGATCTTTTCATGGAAATATTCTTACGAGCATTCTTGAATTTTACTCCACAAAAAAGTATCATGTTGACAATTTGGGCGTTATTGGTTCTGGATAAATTAATTCTTGAACTTGTTTTATTAAATTCTTATATCATTGGCATAATCCTCATGTTTATATTATATTTGAAAGTCATCTGTGGCTTTGTAGTGCATGAGATGGACTTGGTATGATTATGACCGAGGATTATTCGGTATAATCATGGCCGTAATGTTACAAATGATGTGGAAAAAGTCCTCATTGGCCCGTAGTGCATTGATGGACAGTTTTTGTTATGATTATGACTATGGATTTTCTTCGGCCAAGGATGCAAAGATGAATTGTTTTATTGCATGATCAGGACCGTTGATGAAAACACGATTATCTTTGGCCGTAATGCATGGATAATTTGTGGTCGTGATACTAAAAAATATCCTTGGCATGAGTGCAGGGATGATTTGATGATGTGAGTTATTTATTAAGCTGAGTCTCAGAGATAAAATTGAT
The DNA here is from genome assembly GCA_020205605.1 of Panax ginseng. NCBI lineage: Eukaryota > Viridiplantae > Streptophyta > Magnoliopsida > Apiales > Araliaceae > Panax > Panax ginseng. The sequence goes on along the minus strand of CM035136.1, from coordinate 130,227,924 downwards.
GATAAACTTTTTAAATCATAGAAGATAGTAGATTTAATTCTCTACTTGACTCTTCTAATGGATTGCTTGTTCCACTGCAGTTAAACTTAATGTCTATTGTATTTTATCAGTTTAATACTGTTGAAGGCTAATGATAATTTATTATGCATTATCTTAGTCATAATATTTCTTACTGGACTAGTTGAGCTCACCCTTTCTTTCACTGTTCTCTTCAGGAAATGAGAACGTAGCTGGGACTAGTCGGGGAACGAATTGACGGTCCAGATGGATGTTTTAGTAGTCCTCACTATAAAAATAGTGTGACAATAAATGTAATGAGAACTCCATTGAGTGTGGATATTGTCTAGAAGACAATATTCCTATTTAAACTCTCAGTTATGTTTTGTCGTATATTACACGACTGTTGTATAATTAAGTTTGTATTTGAATTTATGTACCATGTATCTGGCGACTCAAGATGGGTGATGTATACCTATTTTGGGGGCGTCACAAATTAACTATATCAAGTTTAAGTAAAAATTATAATATACAAATATATATTTAGTGGATAAATTAAACATTATAACTTAAAGGGTGTATTAGACATTATATTAAAAATATTTTTGGATATTAGTGTGTCAACCACACTAGGGGTAGTGAATGTTACATATTGTAGACTAGAGGGGTACTGACTGTTATTTGAAAAACTAGAAGGGTGGTGAGTATTATTATGATTATCTACAGGGGGTGTCAGTGTATTTTACTCATTTTAAAATTTAATATTCTATCGTTTGATCTTAAAAATCAAATTGTATCTCTCATTTTGGAACGAAGGTAATATCTTTTAGGAAATTAATATTTTCATATGACTTTTTGATATTTTCACATGAAAAGTGTTGCTATAGATGTATAACGACGGTAAAAACCGTCGATATAAGATTTATAGCGATAGTTTTCATGTGAAAATATCAAAAATCTTGAAAAATATCGCTTTTCTTTAACAACTAAAAAAGAAATATGCCACTCTTTTTTTTCTTTCTTTTATTTTATTTAAAAAAATTTATTTTATGGTAATGCAGAATTTACAACTCATTATCTTAGGGATGGAAATTTGTGTAACTTGAGAAGAAGAAAAAAAATTAAATACGGCTTCATATTTTATCAATAATAGTAGTCAGCAAATTCAAACTCAAATGATCAATAATTGGTTACAGCTTGCTAGTACCCAAAGCTCTTAATGGGTCCAATAATTGCATATTAAAAGAATTATGGATTTTGTAGTTACGACTAAATTATACTCCCTCAGTTTTAATTTATAAGATTATTATTAATTTTTAAAAGTTAATTTAAAATATTTTTAAATTTAAAATTAAGACACTTTTAAAAAATTATAAAATAATAAATCTTTCAATGAGTAATATTTTTTAAATGGTTTACAATATTCATTATTATATTGATTAGAATTAAAAAAAATTATGTCAATTTTAAATTTAAAAATATATTAAATTAATTTCAAAAAGTTAATAATTATCTTATAATTTGAAACGGAGACAGTAAATTACTATCACCTCAAAATGTAATAGGTTTGAAGATATAAATAGAAATGCTTAATTCTTAATGTAAAATTGATCAATTTGGCCATAAAAATCAAATTAAACCAATTTTTTAGGGATGGATGAAGTATGAACTAACTTTTTAAAAATAAATGAATATTATTCAGCCTCGAAAGATCAATAATTGATTGTAATTAAAGGGTCCAATAATTATATTATCAATAATATCGTTTGGATGTTAAGAATTTTTTTTGAGAAAATGATTTTCAAGAAAGTAAATGAAAAAAAAATGACTAAAGAAAAGTACACTAACGCAATTATTTAGTTGACATTTAAAATTTATAAGAAAATAAACCTAAATTTTTCCATAACACCAAATATTATTCAAATTAAACTACATGATTAAATATGAGAAATATTATTCTTATAAGAGTAAAATACAGAGACGTCTATTCTAGATAACCATAATAATACTCACATCCACTCTAGTTTTTTAAATAATAGTTAGTACCCCTGCAAATTTTTAGGGTTGACTAAATATATAAAATTACATATCTACGCTTGTATATTATCAAATTTTAATTCTTAAATAATACATATATTTAATTATCATTTTTTAATACAATACATTTTAATTATAGTTTTATTTGTAATTAATACTATCTCATTTAAATTGTTGGTAACTTATAAAAAAACTAATTTAGTTTAATTAACACATATTTTTGGATAAATGATACAAATATTAAAAAACCTAAATTAAATTATTAATGGAGCTATTCTAATTAGAGTGATGGAGTATGTTGATTGTGACGCCTCAAAAATAGATATACATAACTCATTCTGAGTCGCCAAATACATGGTACAAAATACAAATACAAACTTAATTATACAACATGAGCTGACAGTTTTAATACGAATAATGTCTTCTAGACAATATCTAAACTCAAATGGAGTTCTCATTACAATTATTATCACACTATTTTATAAAATAGTGAGGACTACTACAGCCACCATCTCGGACCGTCACTCCATTCCTTGACTAGTCCCGGCTACGTTCTCATTTTCTGAAGAGAACAATGAAAGCAAAAGAGTGAGCTCAACTAGCCCAGTAAAAATATTATGACTAAGATAATGCAGAATAAATTATCGTTAGCCTTCAACAATGTTAAACAGATAGAATACAATAAACAACAAGTTTAACTGCAGCGGAACAAGCAATCCATTATAAGAGTCAAGTAAAACATGATATCTACTATATTCTATGATTTAAAAGTTTATCATCAATTTTATCGCTGAGACTCAGGTCAATAAATAATCCACATCACTGAATTATTCATGCACTACGGGACAAGGATATTCATTATTATAACATCCACGAATCATCCATGCACTACGGGCCAAATATATTTGTTATTATTACCAATGGTCATGATTATACCGATACATAGTCATTATTATACTAATCAACAGTCCATCTATGCAATACGGGCCAAAGATAACTTTCATCATAATATAAGCATGATGATGATGACAATAATATAAGAATTCAATTAAGTGAAAGCAAATAATAAATTTTAAAGATTTATAATTCAATTTATTCAGAGTTCAAGAATGTTCAAATTGTCAACATGATACTACTTGTGGGGTAAAATTCAAGAATACGCCCTCCATCCCAGGATAAAAGTCTTGGTGAACTTTTCACACATATTAAGAAGAGGGATGAAATGATAAAATTGTCTATAATAATATGTCATTAATTATTTTCAATGTAGATGAGAGAGTGACTTTCTAGCTATTCAATTTAAAATATTCTCTCTCTATACTTATTAAATATGGAGAAATAATTAGAATAAGAAAAGTATGAGATATTTAATGTTACGAGCATAATAGGAAAAAATGTGTAAAAGTTTGGTTATTAAAGGAAAGTGGACATTTAACATGGGACTACCCAAAATAGTAATAAAGACTTTTATCATGGGACGGAGGGAGTAATATTTATGTAAAAATAATTCGGACATAAAAGAAATTAATTTTTATCATGAATAGTACCCTGGGTGAATAGTACCCGAGTGAATAGTACCCCGACATGAAAAGATTAAAACTTCACAAGAATGTTCAGAAAAATATTTCTGTGAAACGATACTAGATGAAGCGCAAATTCTAAAGATATTATACTAATTTCAAGGAGTTTAGAAGCAATACTTATCAACATAAGTGTAGAATTAGGAATATGAAACGAAATAATAGTACTTACATACTACAGAGTATGGAAAAAAAATATTATTTCTTACGAATATTGAACAGAAATAATATTCCTTATGAGTACAAAAGAAATGATATCCCATACAAGTATGAAAGAATACAAACTGCAAATGAATTTTCACCCGTCATGCGGTATTCCGCGTAGACAGATCATAATATGAATAACTTTGTCGTCTCAAACCTCTTTCCTCGACAGAACTTTCTAGACATCGTCAATAATACAAATAATAATATGAATAACTTTGTCGTCTCAATTATTAATTTAATAATATAAAATATTGTGCAGATAAAACTGTGACAATAATTGAATCAATAATGTGAGATACTATGCAGCAATTACTGTAGCAATAATTAATTATAACTAAGTGACTTCTCACGTAAGCATCAATAATCAAAGATACTGTACAATACTGTGTGCTACTATGCAACCACGCGTATTACTGTACTTTTATCGCCAGGTATTTCAACAGTTAACGGTAAAACTTTCGTCGTTATTTTTATATAAAGATATTTATGTCGTTTTCTAACTCCAACAGTAATTCCGTTGTGGGTTCCACCAATGATTGTGTCATCGTACGAATATTCCCTAATAAAACGAATATTCCCCGACCAATCGAATATTTTATGACAACTTGCTTATTTTGCAAAATTTATAAATATTATCCACAACTATAACATTATATCAAATCCGCCATAATATGCAAAATGATATTTAGAGAAAATTAATATTTATTCATAAAAGTTGAGGTCATACATTGATAGTTTATTTTTTGGTGTTTAGCAACAAAAATTATTATTTGAATTATTAGTTTCATATTATGATTTTTATATATTAAATTTTCTTGAGTATATGTCAAAATTTAGGATGTTTATGATTTTGATTATATTTTTTTAGTATCTGATTGGCGTAGTTTTGTGAAATGTTGAATAAAAAAATAATATTTAATCTTACCTCTATTTCAGTAAATATATTTTTTATTTTTGAGTAACAATATTTGTCATTTCTTTCAGAATAATTATGCTTAAGTGTGACTTATGTTCACTTTAAAATATGAGAAAAATAATTAATATAATTTTTAATACTTTTTATTATGAATAATAAGATTAGATTACGTAATAATAAGTTTGATTTACGTAAATTTTAATATTTGGAAAAAATAATTATACTTTTATTACGTTAATTTTTACTTTTTATGGGTATTAAAATTTTACTTTTTAATTATAAAAAAAGTATATTTGAATATATATTACGTAAATTTTAATCTTTGAGAAATTCAATTAACAAAAATTATATGACTTTATTTTTACGAAAAAATGAATATTTATTATTTTTTAATATTTATGTTATTTATTGTACAAGTTCATAATTTAATTAATTAGATCAAGTAAAGTAAAAATTATAGTATACAAATTTATATTTAGTGGATAAACTAAGCAGTATAACATAAAGGGTGTATTAGATATTATATTAAAAATATATTTGGATATTAGTGTGTCAACCACACTAGTTGTAAGACCCCAACTTATTATAAATAAAATCAAATTTCCTCTATTTATTATTGTGAATAATAAGGTGTTAATTTGATATAATACTTTAGTTATGGGTGAAATGTGTAAATTTTGCAAAATAAGCAAGTGGTTATAAAATATTCGTTGTGTCGGGGCATATTCGTTTGGTCGTGGAATATTCTTTTTGTCGGTGAATATTCGTACGACGGCGCATCCATTTGTGGGCCCCATAACGGATAACGGTCGGATGAAGAAAATGACAAGTTTGAATTTTTATAAATAACGACGTAGTTATTCTGGTAACACCGCTGTTGGAATACCCTTGGTTAAAATACGATGTCTACGTGGTTGCACAAAGAATAACACTGCAGTATTGCACAATATTTTTGAATTATTGATTCTTACGTAAGAAGACTCTACTCAAAAAGTGTTAGTAATTACTCTGTTCAATATTTTATTTTATTGATTCAATAATTGCTACGTTGATATTTTATATTATTGTTGTTTCAATAATTGTCATTGCACAGTATCTCCATTATCAGATCAATAATTTATATTATTTGAATAATATTATTAAATAGCATTATTGGCAATGTCTAAGGAAGTTCTATCTAGGAAAGGAGTTTGGTCACCTAATTGCGCGCCAGTAAGGAGAAATTCTTATCGGAAAGCCCCCTCTTTCCTGGGAACGATCTGGTTGTCATTATTATGATTCTGTAATATTATTTGTGAATAATTAATTATTGATTTATATGATACATAAATATTTATTTTATGTGGATATAAATGATGGATATATTTATTGTAGTTATAAATGATGGAAATAATGTTGAGGTATTTTATCAGTATTTTATCGGAATGGAGGCATTAAAAATCGTCCGTATGTGGATTTTGGGAATTTTTCGTTTGGAATTTGGAAAAACTTAAACTTACAAAGTTGTAGAGAATTAAATTTCCTATGGAAGGACATGAGATTTGAATTTTTCTGATAAAAAGACTATTTATTGTGAATTATTGAAGATTCGGAAATTAAATATTTTTATTAAAAATATGGTGGGCCCCACTTTTGGTTGGTGAGAAATGAAATGTACTGAAATTTATTTTCAATAGTGGTAGGCTTGAATAGTAGCAGGTAAAGCCATCAGGTAGCAGGTTAGTCTGCTATGGCGTTCTAAGCATTTTTCTATAAATAGGGTGCTTAGTTAGAATTGAAAATCACACCAGAAATAAATTTTCTCTCTTTCTCTCTCTATATTATCGAGCGTATTTTGTGAGTATTTAGATACTTTTTGAGTTGTTATTCTTAAGTACAAGTTTTCTTCAGCCTTATACCTGATATTTTAGTCAGAAGTACTGTTATTTTGAGGTAAGGGATGTTATTTTCTTCATAATGATGTTATTCTTTCAATATCATTATACCGAAATATTAGTATGGATTTTATTGTGGAATTTCTACCTTTTTGTGTCGGGGTTACTATTCACGTATACGGCACTATTCACGAATACGACACTATTCACAAAAAAATGAAATTTTCTTTTCTTTGTCCAAGTTATCTATTATGGTTACTATCTTTGATTTTATCCATGTTTTGATCTTTATTCTTGAATTTTGCTCCACAATTGATTATTATAAGATATTTTTGAACTTGGATAAACTAAAGTACGAATCCCTAATCTTTGATCTTTTATCTCACTGGATTCATTTTCTTTAAAATATTTTTCATTATCCTCAGTCTTAAATGATGATATTACTGAATATCTTTGGCCTGTAGTGCAAAGATAAATGATTAACTGATGAATATCTTTGGCCTGTAGTGCAAAGATGAATGATTACCTAATGAATATCTTTGGCCCGTAGTGCAAAGATGAACAGGTGTTGAAATGAACATGACCAACTGGTGATACAAATGAATATCTTTGGCCTGTAGTGCAAAGATGAATATTTGATTCAAGATGTATATTGATTGATGTTACATGGATAAAATATTGATGATGGACTTTTAAATCCTAGAAGATAGTAAAATTATTTCTCTACTTGACTCTTCTAATGGCTTGCTATTCCGCTGCAGTTGTTGATCTAAAACTTGTTGTCTATTATATTTTATCAGATTTTCCCTGTTGAATACTAATAATAAATTGTTGTATATTATCTTAGTCATAATATTCTTTACTGGGCTAGTTGAGCTCACCCTTTTCCTTTTTGTTCCATTTTTCTTCTCAAGAGGTGAGAACATAGAAGGAACTAGCCGGGGTATGGAGTGATGGTCTTAGTCATAATATTCTATACTGGGCTAGTTGAGCTCACCCTTTTCCTTTTTGTTCCATTTTTCTTCTCAGGAGGTGAGAACATAGCAGGAACTAGCCGGGGTATGGAGTGATGGTTCAGGATAGTTGTATTAGTAGTCCTCACTATTTTGTAAAATAGTGTATCAATAATTGTAATGAGGATTCCTTTTGAGTTTGTATACTCTCTATTAGATAAGAGTTGTATTCAAACTCACAATATATGTGTTGTCGTATTTTACACGACAATTGTATTACTGAAGTTGTATTTGTTTATGTACCATGTATTTGGCGACTTAGAATGGGTGATGTATACCTATTTTGGGGGCGTCACAGTTGGTATCAAAGCTTAGGGATATGATTCCTGGCTGAGATGTGAGACAAGAACTAGGAGGGGAGAGATGGGGAATTCCTTCGCTAGTATGACCTGACTAAGTTTATTTGGTATTTATTTGGTCGGTCAGAGTATAGGGATAATATGTGACATGTTAATTAACCCTTATTTTGTGGTAGTATTTGAGAATGGCAGCTGCAAATATTAACAATGAAGTGAATCATACCGTGGAGACACCTTTAATCACCACCCAGGGGAACGTGCAACAGGAAAGCAATATTCCTCTTGTAAACAACACTACCGAACAAATGATGAATGATGGGATATTTAGAAGCTTTTTGCAGTTCATACAAAATCAGACGAGGGAGACTCGTGCACAAAATACGGGTGGAAACAATGCGCGGCTTGTCACAGCCAAGCATTTCAAGGAGTTGGGGCCACCAGAATTTGCGAGAAAGCCGAATCTGATTAAGGCGAAAACGTGGGTCAAACAAATTATCAAGATATTCGATGTCTTGGGATGCATGGAGGAACATAAGGTTCCATTCGCCACCTTTATGTTCCGCGGTGAGGCATATTACTGGTGGAAATCTGTGAAGCGTACCCAGCCTGCTGCACTCAACATGTCTTGGGAAACATTTTAGAAACTATTTAATGACAAGTACTTTCCTGAAAGTATTCGTCATATGAAGGAGGTAGAGTTTATCAGACTGGAACAAAACAACATGACGGTGTCCCAATATGAGGCGAAGTTCACAGAGTTATCCAGGTTTGCACCTCATTTAGTACAGAATGAGGAGCGAATGACGAGGATGTTCCTGAGAGGTCTAAAACCCGAGATTCGGCAATATCTTATCTCTCATAAATTTTTTTTATATTCAGATGTTGTAAACAGGGCTCAATTATTAGAGCGAGATAATGAGTATGTTCAACCGAAGGAACACAACCAGGGTCATACCGGTGGCAGCGGTCATCGGAGCAGTGAAAACCAACAAGGAGGAAAACATTCGGACAAAAGCGGTAACCACTCTGGTGGTAATCGTGGCCGTGATAATAGAAGGAGCGAGTCGGGAGGAGATTTCAAAAAGAGAAGGTACAACAATGATAACGTAAAGACGTCAGCACAAGCATCAATTATTTCTAGGGGAGGAGAACGAGCACCGGTCATTTGTTATAAATGCGGGAAAGAGGGACACATCAGCCGAAACTGCCCACAATAATCCAAGGTATGTTATAACTATGGAAAGGAAGGTCATATAGCTAGAGATTGTCTAGTTACGAAACCAATTTCAACGGGGATGGTGACTCCAAAGGTTATCCCAGACAAGTCAAAGTCGGTGGTTCCTGGAAGGGCGTTTGTCGTGACTGGCCAAAATACGAGAAACCCGAACGAGGTGATCACGGGTAAGTTAATCATAAACTCTTCCGAAGTTTATACCTTATTAGATACCGGTTCTACCCATTCTTTTATCTCTCCTACTTGTGCTCAACGTTTGAACTTGACTCCAGATAAATTAGACCTTAACTTATCTGTTGAGACTCCGTTAGGAGAAACTTTCATTACATCTACTGTTTATAAATCTTGCTTGATTCAAGTTGGAACCATAACATTACCTGCCGATCTTATTTCGTTGAAAATTCTTGCATTTGATGTGATTTTAGGGATTGATTGGTTAACCACTCATCATGCTAAAATTGATTATTTTCGTAAGGTTGTTAGTTTTCATATTCCTAACCAACCTATTATGCGAATTCAAACAGCCAAACCATTAAAGTCAATCACTGTTATATCAAGCCATAAAGCTATTCGTTTATTGAAAAACGGATGTCAAGCATTCTTATCCCATGTCACGGACTTGAACAAAAACACGTCAGATTTGAATAATATTTCTGTTGTTAGTGAATTTCCTGACGTATTTCCTGAAGAACTTCCCGGTCTACCCCCAAAACGTGAAGTTGAATTCTTTATTGACCTTGAACCTGGTACAAAGCCCATTTCTAAAACCCCATATCGAATGGCTCCTATTGAACTTCAGGAGTTAAAGGTCCAACTACAGGAGTTGTTGGACATCGATTTCATTCGTCCTAGTACATCTCCTTAGGGTGCTCCTGTGTTATTCGTAAAGAAGAAAGACGGGAGTATGCGACTTTGTATTGACTACCGAGAATTGAACCATGTCACCATTAAGAATAGGTATCCGCTACCTCGCATAGATGACTTGTTCGACCAGTTGCAAGGAGCATAATTCTTTTCAAAGATCGATCTTCGTTCTGGATATCATCAGCTGAAGATTAAAACTGAGGATATTCCAAAGACTGCCTTCAGAACTCGGTACGGGCATTATTAATTCTTAGTCATGTCTTTTAGATTGACTAATGCTCCTGCTGCTTCATTGATATGATGAACCGTGTGTTCAAAGAATATTTGGATCAGTTCGTTGTTATCTTTATTGATGACATCCTCATCTATTCCAAAAGCCGTGAAGATCATGAGCGCCATTTGAAGCTGGTACTGCAAAGGCTTCGTGATAACAAGCTATATGCCAAGCTGAAGAAATATGAATTCTGGCTTGAGGAAGTAGCATTCCTTGGGCACGTGGTTTCAAAATATGGAGTATCCCGGCGAAGATTGAAGCAACGTTGTTGGGACCAGAATTTGTACGCATAACAACAGAGAAGATCCAAATGATCCAACAACGTATACAAACAGCACAGGATCGACAAAAGAGTTATGCGGATCTTCATCGAAAGGACGTAGAATTTAATATTGGGGATCATGTATTGTTACGTGTTGCACCATGGAAGGGAGTTATAAGATTTGGGAAGAGAGGAAAGCACAATCCACAATTTGTCGGTCCATTTGAAATTCTTGACCAAATAGGAAATATGGCCTATAGACTCGCATTACTTCCAAGCATGTCTCGTGTTCATAATGTTTTTCACATATCTATGCTTCGTAAATATGTTAAAGACCTGAACCACATTATTGAGTTAGAACCGGATGAGATAGTCGAAGATTTAACGTACGAGGAGGTACCTGTTAAGATCTTGGATAGGAAAGAGCATGTCCTACGCACGAAGGTTATACCACAAATTAAGGTTTTGTGGAGAAACCATGCTATTGAAGAAATGACCTAGGAGTTGGAATCAGAAATGAAAGCGAGGTATCCTCACCTTTTCGAAACACCAGGTACGTACGTCAATTTCAAGGACGAAATTTCATAAGGAGGGGAGGTTGTAAGACCCCAACTTATTATAAATAAAATCAAATTTCCTCTATTTATTATTGTGAATAATAAGGTGTTAATTTAATATAATGCTTTAGTTATGGGTGAAATGTACAAATTTTGCAAAATAAGCAAGTGGTTAAAAAATATTCATTGTATCGGGGAATATTCGTTTGGTCGTGGAATATTCTTTCACGTAGGGAATATTAAATGCGATGGCGCAAATGACCATTTATGGGCCCCATAACGGATAACGGTCGGATGAAGAAAATGACAAGTTTGAGTTTTTATAAATAACGACGTAGTTGTTACCGTTAACACTGTTGGAATATCCGTTGGTTAAAATACGATGTCTGGCGTGGTTACACAAAGAAAGCACACCAGTATTGCACAATATTTTTGAATTATTGATTCTTACGTAAGAAGGCACTACCCAATAATTGTTACAGTAATTACTGTTCAATATTTTATTTTATTGATTCAATAATTGCTACATTGATATTTTATATTATTGTTGTTTCAATAATTGTCATTGCACAGTATCTCCATTATCAGATCAATAATTTATATTATTTGAATAATATTGTTAGATAGAATTATTGGCAATGTCTAAGGAAGTTCTGTCTAGGAAAGGGGTTTGGTCACCTAATTGCGCGCCAGTAAGAAGAAATCCTTATCGGAAAGCCCCATCTTTCTTGAGAACGACCTGGTTGTCATTATTGTGATTATGTAATATTATTTGTTAATAATTAATTATTGATTTATATGATAAGAAAATATTTATTTTATGTGAATATAAATGATGGATATATTTATTGTGGTTATAAATGATAGAATTAATATTGAGGTATTTTATCAGTATTCTGTCGGAATGGAGGTATTAAAAATCGTCCGTATGTGGATTTCGGGCATTTTTCGTTTGGAATTTTTCTGATAAAATGGCTATTTATTGTGAATTATTGAAGTTTCGGAAATTAAATATTTTTATTAAAAATATGGTGGGCCCCACTTTTGGTTGGTGAAAAATAAAATATGCTGGAATTTATTTATTTTCAATTGCTTTATACAGATTTATTACTCTTATTAAATATAGAGCAATACATATTTTTATTGTTGACGTTTTAGTTTGTACTTATTCTCACATCGGAATTATCTTTCAGTGATCCCGACCGTCAAATTTCTAAGTGTACTTATTTATTTTATGTGCAAATTTAAACTTATTATTTGATAATTCGATGACCGAATAAATTTTGAAATTAACAATAAATATTGGGTTGACATTATAATTAGTTCTGAAACTTACAAATTTAATTCGTCGTATATTTTATTTGGTGAATTTATTTGTTTAGGTAGAAGGGTAAACCCATTTTATTGAACATAATAATTCATAGGGGTATCCCTATCATTTGATTTGATGCTATGAGACCAGAGCACTTGGATCCGGATCCTTTCCATTTCAATTAAAATGGAGAGTCTCTATTTAAAGGTTCAGATTTAAAAATATTAGATCTAAGGCTTAGAAGTTGTCATCTCATTTAAAAGCCACTAACCTAACTCTAACCACTTCATTTAAAAGCCAATAATCTAACTATTCATCCGATTACTATTCACTCAAATATTATTCACTCAGGTATTTGGGATACTTTTCATGTCGGGTTACTATTCGTGAAGTACTATTCACGGGGTACTATTCACCCGATTACTATTCACGGGTGTCCCGAATACCCGAGTGAATAATATTATAGTGAATAGTAACCGGGTAAATAGTAACCCGTGAATAGTACCCCGAGTGAAAATATTGATATTTAATAGAAAAGTTCATATTAATATTTCAATGAAACGATACTGGATGAAGTGCAAAACTTCAAGGATATCCCACTAATTTCAGGGATTATAGAAGCAATACTTACCATAGTAAGTTTAGATTTAAGAATATGAAAAGAAATAACATACGAAACCGCAAATGAATTTTCACCCGTCATACGGTACGTAATCCGCGTAGACAAGTTATTCTGCCATATTAAAGGATGAATAAGAAAAGTAGTATTCCTTATAAATACGAAAGAAATAATACCCCTTACCTTAGTAGAAAGGTGGATACTACAATAATAGTGAAGTAGTAATACTCTTCTTCGCTTTCTCTATAGTTTCTCTCTCTATAGTGTCTCTTGTAAATCTCAGTGAATTGCTGAGAATGAAAGAAGAATTAAGCTTCTATTTATAGGAGAATGGACTAAATAGTAATTTATTCATGAACAGCCCAGATTAATTTAGTATTAGAATGGACGGTCCATATTGATTACTATTAAAACCACAACCGACGGTCCAGATTGATTTACTTTTAAAACCACCAACGACGGTCCGGATAGATTACTTTTAAAACCACCACCGACGGTCCAGATTTATTACTTTTAAAACCACCATCAACGATCTAGATTGTTTACTATTAAAACCACCACAGACGGTCAAGATTGATTTACTATTAAAACCACCACCGACGGTCCAGATTGATTTACTATTAAAACCACCATCAAATAAGGTATAAAAGAAATAAAAGAATGCTTAGAACCGGTATCAAATAAGGTATAAGCTTCGCAAGAGTTTATGATTAGCTTACCCGTGATCACCTCGTTCGGATTCCTTGCTTTTTGGGAGGTTACGACAAACGTTCTTCCTTGAACTACCGGTTTTGTCTTGTCTGGGATGGCCTTTGATGCCTCCATCCCAGCTGGACTTGACTTTGGTGCCCAACAAAATTGGGCTAGGTGACCTTCTCTTCCATAATTGTAACATGCTTTGGACTGCTGCGTACAGTTTGGACTGATGTTTCCTTCCCCTCCGCATTTGTAACATACGACCGGCGGCCGTTCTCCTTCCTTAACAACAGGTGCTGGTGCTGACGTCTTTCCATCATTATTGAATCTCCTCTTCTTGAAATTTCCACTTCTATTATCTTGGCCATGATTACCACCGGAGTGGTTACCATTTCTGGCATGTTGATTCCCTCCACGTTTGTTGTCATTGTTTCTATGACTGCTACCATTGGTATTATCGACTTGTCGGCTGCTCTCTCTGGGTTGGGATGACTCATTATTGCGCTCCAATAACTGAGCCCTATTTACAATATCTAAATACAAACACAGTTTGTGAGAAATTAAGTATTGACGTATCTCGGGTTTCAAACCTCTTAGAAACATCCGCGTCATTCTTTCCTCATTATCAACTAAGTGAGGCGCAAACCAGGACAATTCAGCAAACTTAGCTTCGTATTGTGACACGGTCATATTTTTTTGCTCCAACTTGATAAACTCCACCTCCTTCATGTGACGAATACTTTCGGAAAGTACTTATCGTTGAATGACTCTTGGAACTTCTCCCAAGCCATTTTCGATTAATGGCGGGTTGAGTCGCTTTACTGATTCCCACACGAAGAATCCTCTCTCTCACAATATGAAGGTGGCAAAGGAACCTTTTGCTCCTCGTAACATCCCAAGACTTCAAATATCTTTGTGATCTCGCTTTATCCATGTCTCCGCTTTTAAGTGGTTTTGGCTCTCCAATAAACTCCGGTGGTCCCAGCTCCTTGAATCGCTTAGCGGTGGCCCGTCAGGAGAGTTGCCGGTGTTTCCACCGCATTTTGGGCGGGCCGCTCTCTGCTTTGATGTTGCATGAATTGCATAAAGCTTCTGAACATCCCATCGTTCATCATTTGGTCGGTGTTGTTATTTACTTGAGGATTATTGTCTTCCTGCTGCACATTATCCTGGGTATTGATCGTTGGTGACTCAACGGTCTCATGTGCTTCATTGTTGATCTCAACATTTTCAGATGCCATTTTCAAACATTGCCACAAAACAAGGGTTAATTGACATATCACATATTATCCCTATACTCTGACCGACCAATTAAATACCAAATAATCTTAGGTAGGTCATACTAGCGAATGAATTCCCCGTCTCTCCCCTCCTAGTTCTTGTCTCACATCTCAGTCAGGGATCATATCCCTAAGCTTTGATACCAATTGTGACGCCCCCAAAATAGGTATACATCACCCATCTTGGGTCGCCAAATACATGGTACTGAATACAAATACAAACTTAATTATACAACATGAGCTGATAGTTTTTACACGAATATTGTCTTCTAGACAATATCCAAACTCAAATGGAGTCCTCATTACATTTATTGTCACACTATTTTATAGAATAGTGAGGACTACTATAACACCATTTCGGGCCATCACTCCGTTCTCCGACTAGTTCCTGCTACGTTCTCATTTCCTGAAGAGAAAAATGGAAGTAAAAGGGTGAGCTCAACTAGCCCAGTAAGAAATATTATGACTAAGATAATGCAGAATAAGTTATCATTTGCCTTCAACAATGTTACACTGATAGAATATAATCGACAACAAGTTTAACTACAGGAGAATAAGCAATCCATTAGAAGAGTCAAGTAGAGCATGATATCTACTATCTTCTATGATTTAAAAAGGTTTTCATCAACTTTATCGCTGAGACTCAGCTTAATAAATAAAACACATCATCGAATCATCTCTGCACTACGGGTCAAGGATATTCATATCAATCATCAATGGTCATCTATGCACGTAAGCCAAAGATGACTTTCATCACAATATAAGCATAAGGATGATGACAATGATATAAGCATTTAATTAAATGAAAGAAAATGATAAATTTTAAAGATTTATAATTTCATTTATCCAGTATTCAATAATGTCCAAATTATCAACATGATACTGCTTTGTGGAGTAAAATTCAAGAATAATATCCATGTATCAAAATTATTTTGGGCATAAAAGAAATTAATTTTTTGGGTGAATAGTACCTCGTGAGTATTACTTCATGAATAGTAACCCGACATGAAAAGTACCCCAAATACCCGAGTGAATAATATGTGAGTGAATAGTAACTGGGTGAATAGTAACCCGTGAATAGTAACTCATGAATAGTAACTCGACATGAAAAGTGTCCTGAATACCCAAGTGAATAATATTATAGTGAATAGTAACCCGTGAATAGTACCTTGGGTGAAAATATTGATATTTAATAAGAAAGTTCATATCAATATTCCAATGAAACGATACTGGATGAAGCGCAAAAATTCAAGGATATCCCACTAATTTCAGGGATTATAGAAGCAATACTTACCATAGTAAGTATAGATTTAAGAATATGAAAAAGAAATAACATACGAAACTACAAATGGATTTTCACCCGTCATACGGTACGTAATCTGCGTAGACAGGTTATTCTGACATATTAAAGGATGAATACGAAAAGTAGTTTTCCTTATGAATATGAAATAAATAATACCCCTTACCTTAGTAGAAGGCTGGATACTACAATAGTGAAGTAGTAGAATACTCTTCTTATTGCTGTCTATAGTTTCTCTCTCTATAGTGTCTCTTGTGAATCTCAGTGAATTGGTGAGAATGAAAGAAGAATTAAGCTTCTATTTATAGAAGAATGGACTATATAGTAACTTATTCACGAACGGTCAAGATTGATTTACTATTAAAACGGACGGTCCATATTGATTACTATTAAAACCACAACCGACGGTCCAGATTGATTTACTTTTAAAATCACCACCGACGGTCCGGATTGATTACTTTTAAAACCACCACCGACGGTCCAGATTGATTACTTTTAAAACGACCATCAGTGATCTAGATTGATTCACCATCAAAACCACCACCGACGGTCCAGATTGATTTACTATTAAAACCACCACCGACGATCCAGATTGATTTACTATTAAAACCACCACCAATGGTCCATATTGATTTAACTTATTACATTTTGGTACCCTAAAGTTTTCTAATTTTGCATTATTCCCCTCTAACTTTTGTAATTCACTTATTTTCAATAAACACATTCATAATACTTTAACAATTATTCATCACTAATATTATAACTCACAATATTTAACAACCAGATCATTCCCAGGAAAGAGGGCGTTTTCCAACAAGAATTTCTCCCTATTGGCGCGCAATTAGGTGACCAAACCTCTCCTCGACAGAACTTTCTAGACATTATCAATATTGCAAATAATAATATGAATAAATTTGTTGTCTCAATTATTGATTTAATAATATAAAATATTATGCGATGATGATCTTTGTGACAATAATTGAATCAAATAACGTGAGATCTTATGCAATAATTCTCGTAGCAAATAATTGAGTAAACTGAGTGGCTTCTTACGTAAGCATCAATAATCAATATTGTGTGCTACTATGCAACCACGCGTATTACTGTACTTTTACCACCAGGTAGTTCAACAGTTAACGGTAAAACTTTCGCCGTTATTTTTATAAAAAGATATTTTTGTCGTTTTCTAACTACGAAAATACTTCCGTTGTGGGGTCCACCAATGATGTACCGTCGTACGAATATTCTCTGTTAAAACGAATATTCCCTGACCAATCGAATATTCCATATCAACTTGCTTACTTTGCAAAATTTTCAAATATCACCCTTAACTTTAACATTTTATCAATTTAACCATTTATTAAATAGAATAATAATTATAAGAAAATTAGATACTTTCATTTCATATAATTCGGGGTCTTACATAATACTATTATTATTATTATTATTATAAGATTAAAAGACAATGTGCACTCCAAACTTTACACTCTTGTTGACTTTTGCACCCCAAATCGAAAAACGTTTCTAAGTACACCCAAAACTTCAATTAAACGTAACAGAAAGCACACTTTCGTCAATTAACCGGTCAAAAGTAACCAGCTAATGCTTTAATCTAGATCTGGAGGGGTATTTTAGTATTTTCCTTTTTATCTTCTCCCCATCTAGTCTCTTTCCCTTCTCTCTCCTCCATAACCAACTTTCTCTCTCTTCTCTCTCTCCTCCATAACTAATTTTTTTTCTCTCTCCTCCATAACCAACTTTCTCTCTCTTAAACAAACACCCATTTCCTCTCCCTTTCAATGAATAGCGACTACTTGTGAGGCTTTCCCCTTTGAACTACACCTTCCAAAACACTTGAGCTCATCTTTTTTCCTGTGTCCTCACAAATTCCCAATTCACACAATCAAATTACCTATGTAATTAGATAGGGCGCTTACTTATTAATTTGTTTGGTACTTCTGGGAATATGTGAAAAGTGAAACTTTTATACTTTACGAGGTTTGGTTTTTAGATTTTAGGATTTTCTCAGGATGGCTTAATGATTTAATCCATTCCTACTAAGTGGGCATACTTGGTAATCGAAAAGAATCAATCTTCTTAAGAGTTACCAGAATCAATCTTCTTAAGAAAAGAATTTCAAAAATTACCAAAACCCCCTAATTTTTTTGGGTTTCCAGATTTTACTCCTCAAAACACCAAGCAAGTAAGGATTTCAAAAATTGATTGTGCTTATGAATTTGAAAGGATTTACTATGTGTTTGATCCTAGGAGGGATGTTCAGTTCTACAATTACCTTGTTTGGAATGTTGCAGGAGTAAGCTTGATTAATGAATCAAAAGTCTTCCTCACTAGATATGGAAAATCAAAATGCAAAATAAGGAAAAAAAAAGTTGTTTTCAAGAACTATAATGTTATGTGGTTTGAAGTTTGTGAGAGATTTTATGGGAAACACTGCACTATGGAATTTTATGCTCACAAATTGGATACTACGGACTTGTGTATCTTTATTGCTCATATTATAAAGGGAAATTGTATGGGAGTTTAAATCCCAATTTTCTTTATGAAACTGGTGGTTTCTTTAATGGGGTTCTAACTTATGGAGTCTTACTCAAGTGGTAATTCATTAAGAGCATCAAGATAGCGATAAGATACTACCTTAAGTACAAGGTGTTTCTTGAGGGGCATGTGGTATTGATATGCTTAATTCACTCTCTTCTGAAGATGATACAATTTAGGCTCTCCACACCCTTCTTTATGGACAACAATTTGATGGGAGCCTTTGGTGCAGATTCTCAAAAATTTAGAGGCTTATCATTTTCTTTCCTATTGGAGAATTTTTATGACACTATTAGTGTGCAGATAATTCTTGAATATAATGTGTATCATGTTTTGGTTATTAATCTCCTTACTGAACCAGTACATGCTCCATCAATGACTGTGATTAAGAATTTGGTTGGTTCGTAGAGAGTTACCAGAATTTGGGGCAAAACTAAAAGTAGTATGCACACAAGCCAATCATGTTTGATGATAAAGCATATACTTTGTAACAATCTTATTCATTTATTAATAAAAAGTATTAATTTATAAAAGGCTTTTAATTATCTACATGATGCTGCTTTATAATATGTGATAAACCCATAGTTTTAAGCAATGCTTTTAGAATAATGATGATGATCATTCTAATGAGATTTAAATTCTTAGAAAGTTTAAAACTAAAATAGTTCCTAATAGTTGGATTACTAAATTGGGGATTAATGAATCCGGATAGATTGGTACATATGTTACTTGCTCATTTGATGAGGATGATATATTGATCTTATGATCATTTGTGTGGAAACACTAAAGCAGGTATGTAGGTGCTTATTAGATAAGTTCACTGAACGTGACTCTCTAAGGAATACATAATGGAGTTTTACTTGTCTGTCAATAGAAATTCCTGTAGTGATAGAAGTACAAGTGATCCTTGGACTTGAGATCATCATAGTATATTGTGTATGATGAATTATACTTTAACTTATTCCTTAAGACCATTAGTGTGACGCCCCCAAAACAGGTATACATCACTCATCTTGAGTCGCCAGATACATGGTACATAAATTCAAATACAACTTAATTATACAACAGTCGTGTAAAATACGACAAAACATAGTCGAGAGATTAAACAAGAATATTGTCATCTAGACAATATCCACACTCAATGGTGTCCTCATTATAATTATTATCACATTATTCGGTAGAATAGTGAGGACTACTAAAGCCATTTATCCTGGACCATCACTCCAGTTCCCGACTCGTCCCAAATATATTCTCATTTCCAAGAGAACAATGAAAGAAAGGTAAGCTCAACCAAATTTCAAAGAAGAAATATTATGACTAAGATAATGCGAGAATAAATTATTCTTAGCCTTCAACAAGATATAACAACCGATAGAATACAATAGACAACAAGTTTTAGATCAATAAGCTGCGGTGAAAATAAGCAATCCATTAGAAGAGTCAAGTAGAGCATAAAATTTACTATCTTCTATGATTTAAAAGTTTTTCATCAACTTTATATCGAGACTCAGACTCGACAATAAATAAAATCAAATCATCCTCGCACTACGGCCAAGGATATTCATGTAATCATCAATGGTCATGATTATACTGAATATTCCCTAGTCATAATCATACCAACAATTGTCCATCAATTAACTATAGGCCAATGAGGACTTTCACCACATCATTCGTCACATTACGGTCATGATTATACCGAATAATCTCTGATCATAATCATACCAAGTCCATCTCTGCACGTAAGCCAAAGATGACTTTCATCACAATATAAGCATGAGGATGATGACAATGACATAATAATTCAATAAAACAAGTTCAAGGATAAATTTTAAAGATTTATAATTTAATTTATCCAGAAATCAATAACGTCCAAATTGTCAACATGATACTGCTTTCTGGAGTAAAATTTAAGAATAATATTCATGTACCAAAAATAATTTGGACAGAAAAGAAATATATTTTTCGGGTAAATAGTACCCCATGAATAATACTTCGGGAATAGTACTTCGTGAATAGTACCCCGACATAAAAAGTACTCCAAATACCCGAGTGAATAATATTCGAGTGAATAGTAATTTGGGTAAATAGTAACCCGTGAATAGTACTCTGACACGAAAAGTGCCCCGAATACCCGAGTGAATAATACTAGAGTAAATAGTAATCGGGTGAATAGTAACCCGTGAATAGTAACTCGTAAATAAAATACCAAATATAATGATATTTCATGACGAGTACAAAAGAAATGATATCTCATACGAGTATAATAGAATATACTGGAATCGCAAATGAATTTTCACCGCCATGCAGTAATCCACGTGAGATGCATCATTTCCACAATTTAATAAAGAATGAATACAAAGGATCATTCACCATGCATGCAGTAGTCCACACGCATGAGTTATTCCAATGTAATAATAAAGAATAGAATAACAACAAAATTCACCGGGCATGCGATAATCGCACGCATGTGTTATTCAATGCGAAATAATAAAGAATGGAACCGGTCAAATGCGTAATCCGCATGCATGCAATATTCCAACAAAATAATAAAGAATGGAACCAGTCATGCGTAATCCGCACAGACAGGTTATTCCAACAGAATAATAAAGAATAGAATAACAGAAGAATTTCACCATGTATGCGGTATTTCACATAGACATGTTATTCCAATATAATAATAAAGAATGGAATAACAATCCTTACGAGTATTGAAAAAAAATAACTCTCTTCATGAATACGAAAGAATAATACCCCTTACCTCAAAAGAAGACTGGATACTGGATTAGTGAGGTAGCAGACTTCTCTTTTTCTTTCTCTCTATAATTTCTCTCTATAATAATTGCTCTATAGCTTTAGTGAATTGGTGAGAAATGAAAGAAGGATGAGCTTCTATTTATAGAAAAATATAGTTTTGATAATTGCATGTTTTGGGGCTCAAAATATTACAGTATAATACCTCCCTCTTTTTCTTCATTTTTAATTTAGTCCTCCAAGTATTATCAAACTTGCACCACCTCCCCTAATACTAAATCATGTGAATCAATAGTAAATCATGTGACTCAATAGTTCTAGACATGTGAAAATATGAATTACAGTATAGTACCTCCATCTATACCTCCATTTTTAACTTAGTCATGCAAGTATTATCAATCTTGCACCAACTCCCCTAATAGTAAATGAATGTGAATCAATAGTACACACATGTGAACAAATTGTTATACTCATGTGAATCAATAGCAATTAATTACTCATGTATCCGGTTAATTACCCGATTGGTCAATATAACCTCCAGACATCAATTATTATTGAAATAAATATCGATTTCCACTAACACTAATAATTCCAACACAATGGAACTATCAATTTCATCCATAATCAACACGAACTTATTCATCATTAATATTATAATTCACAATATTTAACAAACAGGTCGTTCTCAGGAAAGAGGGGGCTTTTCGATAAGGATTTCTCCTTATTGGCGCAAGCAATTAGGTGACCAAACCTCTCCTTGATGTAACTTCTAGATATCATCAATATTGCAAATAATAATATGAATAACTTTGTCGTCTCAATTATTGATTTAATAATATATCATATTATACAGATGATACTATGACAATAAATGAATCAATAATATGTGAGATATGATGCAACAATTACTATAGCAATAATTGAGTATAAATGAGTGACTTATCACGTAAGCATCAATAATCAATACCGTGTGCTACTACGGGCAACAAGTCATCTTTGCACTCATGCCAAAGATATTCAACAATAGGTCATCTTTGCATTACGAGCCAAAGATATTCATCAACAAATCATCTTTGCACTACAGGCCAAAGATATTCAACAACAAGTCATCTTTGCATTACGAGCCAAAGATATTCATCAACAAATCATCTTTGCACTACAGACCAAAGATATTCAACAACAAGTCATCTTTGCATTACGAGCCAAATATATTCATCAATAATTCATCTTTGCACTACAGGCTAAAGATATTCATTATCATTTCAAATTTTTCCAGAATTTTTGAAGGTCAAAAAAATTACGAAACTTAAAATCATAACAACCCTTAAAATCCCTTACTATCCCTTACCTCAAAAGAGCATCCCTTCTGACTGGATAACGGAAATGACGCTGAAGGAAATTTTCACTAAAGAATAGAAACTCACCAAGTATCTAAATACTCACAAAATACACTCGATAATCTAGAGAGAGAAAGAGAGAAAACTTATTTCTGGTGTGATTTTCAATTCTAACTTAGCCCTCTATTTATAGGAAAATGTTAGCACGCCAAAAGCAGACTTAACTCTCAACCCTCGATGGCTTTTACCTCGCTACTATTCCCACCCACCACATTTGAAAATTCAATTGAGCACATTTCTCACCAACCAAAAGTGGGGCCCACCAATTCTAGAATTTTCCACCAAAATCATTTATAACCTAATTTCCGAATCACCACCTCTTAAAATTCATAACAAATTATACGCTCATTTTTAATCTGCTCAAAATTTGTGGACATATACTAAACTTATATATGTATAACATATCCAAAAATTACAACGATCCAACTATTTAATTAAATATTATAACTCACACAATAAAGTCAGTAATAACACCGATTTGATCTTTTAATACCTCCAATCCGACAAAATACTGATAAAATACCTTAACATTAATTCCTTCATTTATAATCACATAAATAAATCCATCATTTATATCTCGCATCAAATAAATATTTCCTTATCATATAAATCAATAATTAATTATTCACAAATAATATTACGTAATCACAATTATGACAACCGTGCGCTCCGGTGAAAGAGGGGCTTTCCGATAAGGATTTCTCCTTACTGGAGCGTAATTAGGTGACCAAACCTCTCCTTGAAAGAAATTTCTAGACATTGCCAATAATTCTATCTAATAATATTATTCAAATAATATGAATTATTGATCTGATAATGGAGATGATGTGCAATGACAATTATTGAGCAACAATAACATAAAATATTAACATAGCAATTATTGAATCAATAAAATAAAATATTGAACAGTAACTACTGTAAAAATTATTCAGTAGTGCCTTCTTACGTAAGGATCAATAATTCAACAATATCATGCAATACTGCAGTAATGCTATTGTGCAACCACGCCAGTATTATTGTATTTTAACCACTTGGGTATTCCAACGATTGTTAATTCGTAAATAACTACGTCGTTATTCAATTTTGTCATTTTCTTCATCCGACGCTTATTACATTATGGGGCCCACAAATGGTCATACCGTCGCATTTAATATTCCCCGACGGAAAGAATATTCCACGACCAAACGAATATTCCCCGACAAAGAATGAGTATATTTTATAACCACTTGCATGTTTTGAAAAATTTCATATATCACCCTTAACTTAAACTTGTTATCAATTTAACCATTTACTAAATAGAAAAATTGAATACTTTTATTTCATAAAATTCGGTCTTACAATCTCCCTCCTTATGAAATTTCATCCCAAAATTTACGCACACAGTATTCCAAAGAGTTGAGAATACCTTGCTTTCATTTCAGATTCCATCTTCCCTATCCTCATGATTTCTCCATTGCTCATCTCCTGTATTTCAGATATCATTCTAGAATACAGCTTCAAAACAAAGTTTAATCGACATATCACAATTTGTCAACTTAAATAAGAAAATTCAGCTTAGGTAGGACACACACTAGCGAAGGATATTTCTCGTCTCTCCCTTCTTAGTTCTAATCTGGGATCTCCGCCAGAGATCATATCCCTAAGCTGTGATACCAAATGTGACGCCCCCAAAATAGGTCCATTCCATCCAACCTATTCTGAGTCGCCAATTACATGGTACAGAAAACAACTATAACTTTATTACAACAATTGTTGTGCAAAATACCACAACCATATGTTATGAGTTTGGATACAAATATATACCAACTGTGACACGTGTCCCAACCATGGACAACGCCTCACAGTGATACCTCACATAAAGGTATAGTCAAAAACTATTTTAGAAATTAGAATCTTTGGGAAGTGCTCAAGGAAACCTTCGTACATGGGAGGCCATGCGTCTAGGTTATAATAGATATCATATGGTCACAGAATTATCCTTGGTTGACCCAATAGACCCCAAAGAAAAACGAGAAGATTACTATCATATTCTTTCCAATGGTGAGTCTTCTCTTGACATATCGTTATCTCCACTGTCTCTAATTGAGAATTATACTTCAAATAAACACCAAGATTATATAGGTAGTGCTCGTAGATATACTCAGTAAGTGGATGTGCACAACCCTGTCTTATGATGACACGAGGTTGTATCTCTTTATACATCTTGTATGATAGTGGCAAAATACCCTTCCAAAGTTGAATTCACCTCACCCTCAACAGCTATAGACCACCGTTCTATTCCCCTGTTATCCCCCCGCTCGACCCAGATACACTTTTATTACTTGAAAAGGAATTGTGAAGCAAAAGGGTGAGCACAACTAGCTCAGAAAAGAATATTATGACTAAAGATAATTAAATTATCAATAGCCTTCATCAGTAATAAATCAGAGATTTAGAACATATGGTAGATGATAAAACTTTTCAACCATAGTTGCAGCAGAACGAGCAATCCATTAGAAGAGTCAAATAGACCATAAAATCTATTATCTTCTCCATGTTAAAAGTCCACCAACAATGTTTTATCCCTGTAACATCAATCAATAATTCTTGTCCACAATCACATGTATAACTCATAATCATAATTGTAGTTCTAAATTCCTTTTCTCATCCAGGACAAAGATAATTTTCATCACCTGAAACATCAAAGATCATGGTTATACCAAATCACAGTTCATGTTCATAATCATACTAATAAATTTATCTTTGCACTACGGGCCAAAGATGTAAGACCCCGAATTTTATGGAATAAAAGTATTCAATTTTTCTATAGTTACTATTCATGAGTTACTATTCACGAGTTACTATTCACGAGTACTATTCATGAAAGCATGATAATTTTTTTCGTAAGGCATTACTCAATAATTGTTACAAATTAATTATGCTCAAGATTTTATTGATTCAATAATTATTTGCGTTGATATTTTATATTATCAAGTATTTTAATAATTGTCATTACACGAAGATTTTCCATTATCGAAGCAATAATTCATATTATCTCGAATAATATTATTAGATAACATTATTGGCAATGTCTAGAAAGTTCTGCCAAGGAGAGGTTTGGTCACCTAATTGCGCGCCAAGAGGAGAAAATTCTTATTGAAAGCCCCTCTTTCTGAGAACTACCGTCACAAGATCTTGTGATTCTGTAATATTATTTGTGAATAATTAATTATTGATTTATATGATGAGGAAAATATTGATTTTATGTGGATATAGATGGAGAAAATTTTTAATGTGACATTTGTTGAAAATTAATATTTTATCTTTTTCTGATAAAATAATTCATTTAGATATATTATTTTAATAATATATTAACGGTGATATTTTTATAATGAATGTGGGATATATGAGTATATGAGGAGGAAGAGTATTTTTGTGGCATTAAATGTTAACACATATTTTGTGTGTTGGTGGACACAATTATTGACCGAAATTTGATTATAGCCTGTAAAATCGCCCGTTTATGGATTTCGGTCAATTTCTGTTTGGAATTTGGAAAACATTTCTTCTGCAAAGTTGTAGAGAATTGAAATTCCTATAAAAATTCGGGAGATTTGAATTTTCTGACAAAAGAGCTATTTATTGTGAATTATTGAAGTTCCGAAGTTCCGAAATAATTGATTTTTGGAAGTTTAAAATATTTTTAATTACAAAAACATTTTTTACATTGTTGGGACTCATTTAACATGTGATATAAATGTGTTGAGAGCTGAAATTCAGATTTCAAATGATGCGTATAATATTTGTATAAATAATATTAATTTATTAAATTTTCTACTTTGGTGTTCTAAGCAATTTCCTATAAATAGGGTGCTTAGGTTAGATTTGAAAATCACATCAGAAACTGAAGTTTTCTCTCTTTATATTATCGAGCGTATTCTTGTGAGTATTTTGAGTATACTTTGAGTATTGTTATACGGTGCAAGTTCAAGTCATAGCCTATATCCGGTGTTTCAGCTAGAAGTATAAATCTTTTGAGGTAAGGGATTTTAAGGGTTGTTATGTTTTTCATGTTTCGTAACATTTCAGACCTTCAAAAATTATGGAAAAATTTGAAATGATAGTTTGATGATTTTTGTTGATTGTGTCCAAAAATGGCGATTTTTGGATGTATAGATTAAGAATTATGGATTTTATGAGAAAAGACCATTTTAAAAATAAATGCTTATAACTCCTTGCGGTTAACTCCAAAATTGTTGAAATTTTTATTGGAAGTATATCTATATAATATCAGTATACCCTGTGAATTTTGGAATTTTTGGATAAAATTAAAATTTATGATAAATGTATGAATATTCGGTGGTTTTGGCCATGTGAAAAATAGTAAATGAATTTTAAAAATTCTGAGAAAAATATATGTTCAATATGGAACTATATTATGCTAAATCCCAGAAAAGAAATATTTTTGGAAAGGATTTGATATTTTCATGAAAATGTTCTAGTTATGAGTAAATAAATTAAATATGTTTTGTGAAGTAAGAAAATTGGAAAATATGATTTTATGGCTTGAGAATCATATATGAGGTATATGTAGATTTTTTTGATGAGGGTTTTGGTTATTGGTGATGAGATCTTATGAGTTTGGCATTTTTAGATGATTAAATGTATTAATTATTAAAGTATAAATAATTGGAATAAATTGTTTATAAGCCTAAGAAATGATTAAAATATTGTGGTAATAATAATAATATTAGATTATGAGATTATTAAGTGATTTATAATATTTTAATTAAGGTGTTATGAGATCATTGATTTATGAATCTTACTTTTGAGATTAAATCTATATGTTGATTATATTATTTTTATATAACATTCTTATAACCCTAATGATGATATTTCTCTTTGACTTGAGTGTAAAGATGGGTAGATTGTTGGTATGATCATGACTATAGGTTTTTTTTAGTCAGTAGTGCAAAGTTGAATTGTTGACCGGTATGAGCATGACCATTGAATTTATAATTGAATATCTTTAGCTTAAGTGCAAAGGTGAATTGATCAACATATATAGTTATAGTTATGGTTTATATAAATTCTGAAATGATTATGGATTTCTTTGAGATATGAATATCTTTGGCCCGTGGTGCAAAGATGAATTTATTAGTATGATTATGAACAGGAACTGTAATTTGGTATAACCATGATCTTTGATGTTTCGGGTGATGAAAATTATCTTCGTTCTGGATGAGAAGAGAAATTTAGAATCACAATTATGATTATGAGTTATTCATATGATTGTGGAAAGGAATTGTTGATTGATGTTACAAGGATAAAATATTGTTGGTGGACTTTTAACATGAAGAAGATAATGGACTTTATGGTCTATTTGACTCTTCTAATGGATTGTTCGTTCCGCTGCAACTATGGTTGAAAAGTTTTATCATCTACCATATGTTCTAAATCTCTGATTTATTACTGTTGAAGGCTATTGATAATTTATTTATCTTTAGTCATGATATTCTTTACTGAGCTAGTTATGCTCACCCTTTTGCTTCACAATTCCTTTTAGGTAATAAAAGTGTAGTTGGGTCGAGCGAGGGAATAACAAGGGAATAGAACGGTGGTCTATAGATGTTGAGGGTGAGGTGAATTTAACTTGGAAGGGTGTTTTGCCACTATCATACAAGATGTCTAATGACATACAACCTCGTGTCATCATAAGACAGGGTTGTGCTCATCCACTTGCTAAGTATATCTACCAGCACTATCTATATGATCTTGGAGTCTATTTGAAATATAACCCTCAATTAGAGACAGTGGAGATAATGATATGTCAAGAGAAGACTCACCATTGGGAAGAATATGATAGTAATCTTCTCGTTTTTCTTTGGGGTCTATTGGGTCAACCAAGGATAATTCTGTGGCCATATGATATCTACCATAACCTAGACGCATGGCCTCCCATGTACGAAGGTTTCCTTGAGCACTTCCCAAAGATTTTAATTTCTAAAACAGTTTTCGACTATACCTTTATGTAAGGTGTCATTATGAGGTGCTATCCACGGTTGGGACATGAGTCACAGTTGATATATATTTGTATCCAAACTCACAGCATATGTGTTGTTGTATTTTGCACGACAATTGTTGTAATAAAGTTGTAGTTATTTTCTGTACCATGTATTTGGCGACTCAGAATGGGTTGGATGGAATGGACCTATTTTGGGGTCGTTACAAAAGATATTCATCAACAAGTCATCTTTGCACTACAGGCCAAAGATATTCAACAACAGGTCATCTTTGCATTACGAGCCAAAGATATTCATCAACAAATCATCTTTGCACTACAGGTCAAAGATATTCAATAACAAGTCATCTTTGCATTACGAGCCAAAGATATTCATCAACAAATCATCTTTGCACTACAGACCAAAGTTATTCAACAACAAGTCATCTTTGCATTACGAGCCAAAGATATTCATCAATAATTCATCTTTGCACTACAGGCTAAAGATATTCATTATCATTTCAAATTTTTCCAGAATTTTGGAAGGTCAGAAAAATTACGAAACTTAAAATCATAACAACCCTTAAAATCCCTTACTATCCCTTACCTCAAAAGAGCAGCACTTCTGACTGGATATCGGATATGACGCTGAAGGAAACTTGCACTAAAGAATAGCAACTCACCAAGTATCTAAATACTCACAAAATACACTCAATAATCTAGAGAGAGAAAGAGAGAAAACTTGTTTCTGGTGTGATTTTCAATTCTAACTTAGCCCTCTATTTATAGGAAAATGTTAGCACGCCGAAGCAGACTTAACCTGTAACCTGATGGCTTTACCTGCTACTATTCCCACCCACCATATTTGAAAATTCAATTGAGCACATTTCTCACCAACCAAAAGTGGGGCCCACCAATTCTAGAATTTTCCACCAAAATCATTTATAACCTAATTTCCGAATCAGTTACCTCTTAAAATTCATAACAAATTATACGCTCATTTTTAACGGTTCAAAATTGTGGACATATACTCAACTTATATATGTATAACATATCCAAAAATTACAACGATCCAACGGTCGGATTAAATATTATAATTTACACAATAAAGCTGTAATAACACCGATTTGATCTTTTAATACCTCCAATCCGATAAAATACTGATAAAATACCTCAACATTAATTCCTTCATTTATAACCACATAAATAAATCTATCATTTATATCTGCATCAAATAAATATTTCCTTATCATATAAATCAATAATTAATTATTCACAAATAATATTACAGAATCACAATTATGACAACTGAGGTAGTTCCTTGGAAAGAGGGGCTTTTCAGATAAAGATTTCTCCTCATCTTGGCGCGCAATTAGGTGACCAAACCTCTCCTTGATGTAACTTTCTAGACATTGCCAATAATGCTATCTAATAATATTATTCAAATAATATGAATTATTGATCCGATAATGGAGATGATGTGCGAAGGACAATTATTGAGCAACAATAATATAAAATATCAACGCAAAGAATTATTGAATCAATAAAATAAAATATTGAGCAAGAATTCTCTCGTAATAATTATTGAGTAGTGTCTTCTTACGTAAGGATCAATAATTCAACAATATTGTGCAATCTGGTGTATCTTCTTTATGCAACCACGTATTCATCGTATTTTAACCACCCCGGGTATTCCAACAAGTGTTAATTCAGTAACAACTACGTCGTTATTCAATTTTGTCATTTTTTTCATCCCATGATTATTACATTATGGGGCCCACAAATGGTTGCGCCATTGTAAATATTTAATATTCCCCGATGAAAAAAATATTCCACGACCAAACGAATATTCCCCGACAGCAATGAGTATTTTATAACCACTTGCGTATTTTAAAAATTTCATATATCACCCTTAACTTAAACTTGTTATCAATTTAACCATTTACTAAATAAAAAAATTGAATACTTTTATTTCATAAAATTCGGGGTCTTACATCCCCTCCTTATGAAATTTCACCCTCGAAATTTACGTACGTACCTGGTATACCGAAGAGGTGAGGATACCTTGACTTCACTTCAAATTCTAACTCTTGAGGTATAACCTTTGAGTGTCGAATATAATCCTTCTTATCCAAGATTTTAACACGTATCTCCTCATACGTTAAATCTTCTGCTATCTCGTCTAATTCCAATTCAATAATGTGGTTCGGGTCGTCCACATATTTATGTAACATCGCTACGTGAAAAAAAACGTTATGAACACGCGACATACTTGGCGGGAAAACGAGTCTATAGGCCACAGTTCCTACTCGATCAAGTATTTCAAATGGGCCAATTAAATTGAGGGTTGCAATTTCCTCTCTTAGTCTATTCTTGCTTCTAGAATAATGCCCTCTTGAACCTTCTTCTTCACATTCATCAGATTCGGGTGTGTAGCTTGAGCGGCTTTAACTTTATCGATTAAAGTAGATTATACTCGTATATTCGTTATCTTCACGTGGTTCCTTAGTCTTTAACTCTATCTTCATCATTGTAAGTTATACGAAATGGGTTTTTGTGTTAATAACATCGCACTCGTAAACGCATACGATCTTCTACTCAATGCGTCAGGTACCACGTTCGCTCTTACATAATGATATTGAATGGTATAGTCGTAATCTTCAACAACTCGAGCCAACGTCTTTGGCGCATTATACGTTCATTTTGGTTGAAGAAATATTTGAGGGTTTTAGAAATGGGTTTTGTACTGGGGTCAATACAAAATTCAATTTCACGCTCTGGGGTAGGCCAGGAAGTGCTTCGAGAATACGTCAGGAATTTATTAACAATAGAAATATCATTCAAAACTGTGACTCTCATCCAAGACTTGGATAGTACATCGCATTGATACCTATCAACTTGTCATTGTGACGCCCCCAAAATAGTTATACATCACCCATCTTCAGTCGTCAAATACATGGTACAAAATTCAAATACAATCTTAAATATACAACATGAGCTGTGAGTTTTAATACAAACATTGTCTTCTAGACAGCATTAAAACTCAAAATAAGTCCTCAATACATTTATTAACACACTATTTCATAGAATAGTGAGGACTACTAATGCTATCCTCCGGACCGTCCACTCCGCTCCCCGACTAGTCCTCTCGCTACGCTCTCATTTCACAAGAGAACGAAGAAAGAAAGGGTGAGCTCAACTAACCCAGTAAGAAATATTATGACTAAGATAAAGCAGAATAAATTATCCTTAGTCTTCAATAGTGTTAAACTGATACAATATAACAAACATCAAGTTTATCTGCAGCGGAACAAGCAATCCATTAAAGGAGTCAAGTAAAAAATAAAATCTACTATCTTTTATGATTTAAAAGGTTTTTCATCACTTTTATCGATGAGACTCGGCTTAATAAATAATCCACATAATTGAATCACACCTGCACTACGGCCAATGATATTCTTTAGTATCACGACCACAAATTATCCATGCACTATGGGCCAAGGATATTCGTGTATTCACTAATGGTCATGATCATGCCAACAACTGTTCGTCAATGCACTACGGGCCAATGAGGACTTTTTCCACATCATTTGTAACATTACGGTCATGATTACACTGAATAATCCCTGGTCATAATCATACCAAGTCCATCTATGCACTACAGGCCACAGATGACTTTCAACATAATATAAACATGAGGATGATGACAATGATATAAGAATTCAATAAAATAAGTTCAAGAATTAATTTATCCAAGAACCAATAACGTCCAAATTGTCAACATGATACTTCTTTGTGGAGTAAAATTCAAGAATGCTCAGCAGAATATTTCCATGAAAAGATACTGGATGAAGCGCAAATATCAAGGATATTTCACTAATTTCATGGAGTATAGAAGTCAAAACTTTAACCAACTGAGATAATAAAGAATGGAATAACAAAAGAAATCACCAGGCATGCGATAGACCGCACAGATAGGTTATTCCAACAGAATAATGAATAACGGAACCAGGTCATGCGTAAACGCACAGACAGAAAATTCTAACAGAATGATAAATAATGAAACCAGGTCATGCGTAAAGCACAGACAAGATGTTCCAACAGAATGATAAATAATGGAACCAGGTCATGCGTAAAGCACAGACAGAATGTTCCAACAGAAAAATAAAGAACGGAACCAGGTCATGCGTAAAGCACAGACAGGATGTTTCAACAAAATGATAAAGAACGGAATAATAACAGAAGAATTTCACCAAGTATAGGGTAGCCCGCGTATACAGGTTATTCCAACAGAATAATAAAGAATGGAATAACAGACTTTCTCTTCATGAATACGAAAGAAATAATACTCCTTACGAGTAAAACAAATAATATCCCCTACCTTAGAAAGAAGAGTACTGGATATAGAAGTAGTGAAGTAGTAGAACACTTTTCTTCTTTCTCTCTATAGTTTCTCTCTCTAGAGTTTTAGTGAATTCGTAAGAAATAATGAAGGAATGAACTTCTATTTATAGAAGAATGGATTGCATAGTAACTAATTCATGAACGACCCAGATTGATTTACTTTAAACGGACGGTCCAGATTTAAAACAAAATCTTTTAAATAAAATATAATATATTCTATTTATAATATAATAAAACGAATAACTTTATAAAAGTATTTTGTTTTATATAAAAAGATTTTACTATGCAATACACTATGCAGGCACTATAAAACACTATGCATGATAAAATATAAAATATTCTAATTATTGTCTAATAAAACAAATAACTTTATAAAAGTATTTTGTTTTATATAAAAAGATTTTACTATGCAAATACTATGCAGACACTATGCAAACACTATGCATAATAGAATATCATATATTCTATTTATAGTCTAATAAAACGAATAACTTTATAAAAGTATTCTGTTTTATATAAAAAGCTTTTCTGTTTTATTACATGAATAATACTAATAAAACAAAACTCATCATCATTATTATTATTCACATTATTAATCGACCAGGTCGTTCCCAGGAAAGAGGGGGCTTTCTAATAAGGATTTCTCCCTATTGGCGCGCAATTAGGCGACTAAACCTCTCATTTACAGAACTTCTAGACATCGTTAATATTGCAAATAATAATATTAATAACCTTGTCGTCTCAATAGTTGATTTAATAATATATAAAATATTGAGAATAATTGAATCAAATAACGTGAAATACTATGCAGCAATTACTGTAGCAATAATTGAACAAAACTGAGTGACTTCTCACGTAAGCATCAATAATCAATACCGTATGCTACTATGCAACCACGCGTATTACTGTACTTTTAACACCGGGTGTTTCAATAGTTAACGGTAAAAACTTCCGCCATTATTTTCATAAAGTATTTTTGTCATTTTCTCAATCCGTCAATAATTCCGTTGTGGGGTCCACCAATGATTGTGCCGTTGTACGAATATTCCCTGTTAAAACGAATATTTCCCGACCAATCAAATATTATATAACAACTTGCGTACTTTGCAAAATTTATAAATATTACCCACAACTATAACATTATATCAAATTTACTCCATAATATTCAAAAATGATATTTATAGAAAATTCATCATTATTTATAAAAGTTGGGGTCTTACAGTCATCGTCATTCACGACGTCGCCTACAGAAAGTTTGGCTTCGGTGCATTCAACACAAGGAAGTCAACAACAAAGGATCGGGGCTCTTTACTTATGGCTTGATATGACAATGATTGACTTTAGTGGTTTGGTTGCTTGAATTCGCATAATAGGTTGGTTAGGAATATGAAAGCTAACAACCTTACGAAAAGCATGATGAGTAGTTAACCAATTGATTCCTAAAATCACATCAATGACAAGTATTTTCAAAGAGATAAGATCATCAGGTAACGTGAAAGTGTCGATTTGAATCAAGAAGATTTATAAACAGTAGAGGTAACGAAGGTTTCTCCTAACCGAGTTTCAACCGATAAGTCAAAGTCTAATCTCTCCGGAGTCAAATTTAAATATTGAGCGCAAGCAAGAGAGATAAAAGAATAGGTAGAATCGGTATCTAATAAGGTATAGACTTCGCAAAAATTTATAATTAACTAACCCGTGCTAACTTCGTTTGGGTTACTCACTTTTTGAGAAGTCACGAAAAACGCTCTTCTTGAAACCACCGACTTTGTTTTGTCCGTATCCGCCTTTGGTGCCACCGTCCCAGCTGGACTTGACTTTGGTGCACGAAAAAATCGGGCTAGGTGACCTTCTTTTCCACAATTGTAACATGCTTTGGACTGCATCGTGAAGCTTGGACTGATATGTCCTTCCCCTCCGCATTTAAGGCATATAATTGGTGGTCGTTCTCCTTCCTTGAAAACGGGTGTTGGTGATGCTATCTTTCCATCGTTGTTAAATCTTCTCTTCTTGAATTTTCCACTTCTATTATCTTGGCCATGATTACCACTGAAGTGGTTACCATTCTTGGCATGATAATTTCCCCCATGATGGTTATCATTGTTCCGATGGTCGCTACCACCGCCAGATGATTATTATCGTGTTGTTGGTCGTTGCCTTTTGGTTGTGCTGACTCATTATCGCGCTCCAATAACTGAGCCCTATTCACAACATATGAATATAAATAAAGTTTGTGAGAAATGAGGTATTGACGTATATTGGGTTTCAAACCTCTTAGAAACATTCGCGTCATTCGCTCCTCATTATCGACCAAATGCGATGCAAACCGGGATAACTCCACAAATTTAGCCTCGTATTGCGACACGGTCATATTATTTTGATCCAACTTGATAAACTCCACCTCCTTCATGTGACGAATACTTTCGGGAAAGTACTTGTCGTTGAACAGCTCTTGGAACTTCTCCCAAGATATCTTGAGTCGGCCAGTCGGGTAGTCGTTTTATAGATTCCCACCAAGAATGCGCTCTTCACGCAACATATAAAGGTGGCAAAGGGAACCTTTTGCTCCTCGGAGAATCCCAAGACATCAAATATCTTAGTGATCTGCTTTAACCACGTCTCCGCCTTAAGTGGTTCTGGCTTTCCCAAAAACTCTAGTGGTCCCAGCTCCTTGAACTGCTTAGCGGTGACCGACCGTGGGTTGCCATTATTTCCACCTATATTTTGAACATGAGTCTCTCTTACCTGATGTTGCATGAATTGCATAAAGCCTCTGAATATCCCATCATTCATTATTTGATCGGTGTTTTTATTTACCTGAGGATTATTGTCTTCCTGTTGTACATTATCCTGGGTATTGATCGTTGGTGACTCAACGGTCTCATGTGCTTCATTGCTGATCTCAACATTTTCAGATGTCATTTTCAAACACTTTCACAAAACAAGGATTAATTGACATATCACATATTATCCCTATACTCTGACCGACCAATTAAATACCAAATAAACTTAGGTAGGTCATACTAGCGAAGTAATTCCCCGTCTCTCCCCTCCTAGTTCTTATCTCACATCTTAGTCAGGGATCATATTCCTAAGCTTTGATACCAACTGTGACGCCCCCAAAATAAGTATACATCACCCATCTTGAGTCGCCAGATACATGGTACATAAATTCAAATACAACTTAATTATACAACAGTCGTGTAAAATACGACAAAACATAGTCGAGAGATTAAACAAGAATATTGTCATCTAGACAATATCCACACTTAATAGTGTCCTTATTACAATTATTATCACATTATTCCGTAGAATAGTGAGGACTACTAAAGCCATTTATCCTAGACCATCACTCCAGTCCCCGACTTATCCCAGCTATATTCTCATTTCCTGAAGAGAACAATGAAAGAAAGGGTGAGCTTAACCAGCCTAGTAAAAAATATTATGACTAAGATAATGCAGAATAAATTATCCTTAGCCTTCAACTGTATAACAACTGATAGAATACAATAGACAACAAGTTTTAGATCAACAACTGCAATGAAAATAAGCAATCCATTAGAAGAGTCAAGTAGAGCATAAAATTTACTATCTTCTATGATTTAAAAAGTTTTTCATCATCTTTATCGCTGAGACTCAGCTTAATAAATAAAATCAAATCATCCCTGAACCACGGCCAAGGATATTCATGTAATCATCAATGGTCATGATTATACCGAATATTCCCTGGTCATAATCATACCAACAACTGTCCATCAATGAACTACAGGCCAATGAGGACTTTCACCACATCATTCGTCACATTACGGTCATGATTATACCGAATAATCCCTGATCATAATCATACCAAGTCTATCTCTGCACATAAGCCAAAGATGACTTTCATCACAATATAAGCATGAGGATGATGACAATGACATAATAATTCAATAAAACAAGTTCAAGGATAAATTTTAAAGATTTATAATTTAATTTATCCAGAAATCAATAACGTCCAAATTGTCAACATGATACTGTTTTCTGGAGTAAAATTCAAGAATAATATTCATGTACCAAAAATAATTTGGACATAAAAGAAATATATTTTTCGGGTAAATAGTACCCCGTGAATAATACTTCGGGAATAGTACTTCGTGAATAGTACCCCGACATAAAAAGTACCCCAAATACCCGAGTGAATGATATTCGAGTGAATAGGAACCCGTGAATAGTACTCTAACACGAAAAGTGCCCTGAATACCCGAGTGAATAATATTAGAGTGAATAGTAATAGGGTGAATAGTAACTTGTGAATAAAATATCAAATAAAATGATATTTCATGACGAGTACAAAAGAAATGATATCTCATACGAGTATAATAGAATATACAAAACTGCAAATGGATTTTCACCCTCCATGCGGTAATTCACGTAGACAGATCATTTCCACAATTTAATAAAGAATGAATACAAAAGGATCATTCATCATGAATGCGGTAGTCCACACAGACAGGTTATTCCAACAGAATAATAAAGAATAGAATAACAACATAATTCACCAGGCATGCGATAGACCGCACAGACAGGTTATTCCAACAGAATAATAAAGAATGGAACCAGGTCATGCGTAATCCGCACAGACATGATATTCTAACAGAATAATAAAGAATGAAACTAGGTCATTCGTAATCACGCATGCATACGTGTTAGAATAATAAAGAATGGAATAATGTAAGAATTTCACCATGTATGCGGTATTTAACATGATGACAAAGTTATTCCAATATAATAATAAAGAATGGAATAACAACCCTTATGAGTATTGAAAAAAATAACTCTCTTCATGAATACGAAAGAATAATACCTCTTTTTACTCCTCAAAAGAAGATATCTTTGAAATAGTGAGGTAGTAGAGACTTCTCTTCTTCTTTCTCTCTATAATTTCTCTCTATAATAATTGCTCTATAGCTTTAATGAATTGGTGAGAAATGAAGGAAAAATGAGCTTCTATTTATAGGAAAATATAGTTTCGATAATTACACGTTTTGGGGCTCTAAATATTACAGTATAATACCTCCCTCTTTTTCTTCATTTTTAATTTAGTCCTCCAAGTATTATCAAACTTACATCACCTCCCCTAATACTAAATCATGTGAATCAATAGTAAATCATATGACTTAATAGTTCTAGACATGTGAAAATATGAATTACAGTATAGTACCTCCATCTATACCTCTATTTTTAACTTAGTCATGTAAGTATTATCAATCTTGCACCAACTCCCCTAATAGTAAATGAATGTGAATCAATATTACACACATGTGAACAAATAGTTATACTCATGTGAATCAATAGCAATTAATTGCTCATTTATCCGTTAAATTACCCGATTGGTCAATATAACCTCCAGACATCAATTATTATCGAAATAAATATCGATTTCCACTAACACTAATAATTCCAACACAATGGAACTATCAATTTCATCCTTAATCAACATGAACTTATTCATCATTAATATTATAATTCACAATATTTAACAACCAGGTCATTCCCAGGAAAGAGGGGGCTTTCCGAGAAGGATTTCTCCTTATTGGCGTGCAATTAGGTGACCAAACCTCTCCTTGACAGAACTTCTAGACATTATCAATATTGAAAATAATAATATTGTAAGACATTATCAATTTTTCTTATAATTATTATTCAGTAAATGGTTAAATTGATAAAAGTTAAAGTTAAGGGTGATATATGAATTTTTTTTTTCAAAATACGCAAGTGGTTATAAAATATTCATTGTTGTCGGGGAATATTCGTTTAGTCGTGGAATATTCGTTCGATTTGCCATGACCATTTAGGGGCCCATAATGTAATAACTGTCGAGGATGAAGAAAACGACAAATTTAAGTTTTTATAAATAACGGCGTAATCGTTACAAGCTAACATCATTGGAATACCCGTGGGTAAAGTAAAGTAATACTGGCGTTGTTGCACAAAGAGCACATACGGTATTGCACAAAGATTTTTGAATTATTGATTCTTACGTAAAAAGGCACTACTCAATAATTGTTACAGATGAGTTACGCTCAATATTTTATTTTATTGATTCAATAATTGTTTCGTTGATATTTTATATTATTGTTGTTTCAATAATTATCACTGCACAGTATTTCCCATTATCAGATCAATAATTCATATTATTTGAATAATATTATGAGATAGCATTATTGGAAATGTCTAGAAAGTTCTGTCAAGGAGAGGTTTGGTCACCTAATTGCGGCCAAGAAGAGAGAAATCCTTATCTAAATCCCCTTTCACAGGAGCCGCTAGTTATTCATAATCTGTGATTACGTAATATTATTTGTGAATAATTAATTATTGATTCATATGATAAGAAAATATTTATTTGATGTGGATATAAATGATGGCTTTATTTATGTGGTTAAATGAAGGAGATAATGTTGAGGTGTTTTATCAGTATTTTATCGGATTGGAGGTATTAAAAGATCAAATCAGTGTTTTTGAGATATATTGCGTGAGTTATAATTTTTAATCCGACCGTTGGATCGTTGTGATTTTTGGATATGTTATATATATATATAAGTTAAGTATATGTCCACAAATTTTGAACCGTTAAAAATGAACGAATGATTTGTTATGAATTTTAAGAGGTGACTGATTCTGAAATTAGGTTTATAAATAATTTTGGTGAAAAATTCTAGAAATGGGTGGGCCCCACTTTTGGTTGTAGGGGAAGATGGCTGATTTTTGGTGGGTAGAATAGTAGCGAGTGCAAAGCCATCAAAGTTCTGGTCAAGTCTGCTTTCGTCTAACATTTTCCTATAAATAGAGGGCTAAGTTAGAATTGAAAATCACACCAGAATTCATAAGTTTTCTCTCTTTTTCTCTCTAGATTATCGAGTGTATTTCGTGAGTATTTAGATACTTGGTGAGTTGCTATTTATCGCTGCAAGTTTTCTTGATAATATATCCGATATCCATCAAAAGTCTTTGCTTTTTTTGGTAAGGATAGTAAGGAATTTTAAGGGTTGTTATGTTTTTCATGTTTCAGTAACTTTTCGGACCTTCAAAAATTCGGAAAAATTGAAATGATAATTTGATGAGTTTTATTGATTGTGTCCAAAAATGGTGATTTTTGGATGTATAGATTAAGAGTTATGAATTTTATGAGAAAAGACTATTTTAAAAGTAACCGCTTATAACTCCTTGTGGTTAACTCTAAAATTGATGAACTTTTTATTGGGAGTACATCTATATAATATCAGTGTACTCTGTGAATTTCGAAATTTTTGGATAAAATTACAATTTATGATAAATGTCTAAATATTCGGCGGTTTTGGCCATATGAAAAATAGTAAATGAATTTTAAAAATTCCGAGAAAAATATATGTTCAATATGGGACTATATTCTACTAAATCTCAGAAAGGAAATATTTTTAGGACTGATTTGGTATTTTTCATGAAAATGGACTAGTTATGAGTAAATGAATTAAATATGTTATGTGAAGTAAAAAAAATTAGAAAATAGGATTTTATGGCTTGAGAATCCTACATGAGGTATATGCAGATTTTTGATGAGGGTTTTGGTTATTGGTGATGAAATCTTATGAGTTTGGCATTTTAGGATGATTTAATGCATTATTTAGTAAAGTGTAAACAATTAAAATAAATTATTTATAAGCTTAAGAAATATTATTCTTTCAATATCATTATACCGAAATATTGGTATGGATTTTATTGTGGAATTTCTACCTTTTTCATGTCGGAGTTACTATTCATGAGTTACTATTCACGAGTTACTATTCATGAGTTACTATTCACGAGTTACTATTCATGAGTTACTATTCATGAGTTACTATTCACGGGTACTATTCATGACAAAATTGGTTTATTTTTCTGACCAAATTATAGTTGATTTATGAATATTACTATTGAGATTAAATCTATATGTTGATTATATTATTTTTATTATCATATATAATATTTTTATAACCCTAATGATGATATTTCTCTTTGACTTGAGTGTAAAGATGGGTAGATTTTTGGTATGATCATGACTATGGGTTCCCTTTGGCCAGTAGTGCAAAGTTGAATTGTTGAATTGAATTTATAATTGAATATCTTTAGCTTAAGTGCAAAGGTGAAATGATCAACATGGTTATAATTATTGTTTATATAAATTCTGAAATGATTATATATGATCAACATGGTTATAATTATCGTTAGTCCTCAACAGGGAAAAATCTGATAAAATACAATAAACAACAAGTTTTAGATCAACAACTGCAGCGGAAGTAATAATTCATTAGAAGAGTTAAGTAGAGAATGAAATCTACTATCATCTATGAATTTAAAAATCCATCATCGATATTTTATCCCTGTAACATCAATCAATATACATCTTGAATCAAATAGTCATCTTTGCACTACAGGCCAAAAATATTAATCAGTCGGTCATGTTCATCTCAACATCTTCTTCCTCTTTACTATCTACATTTGAGGATTCCATTATCTCAATGGCCTCTGGAATGTTTGGCATTGGTTCATCTTCATCTTGAACAAGGACCTCTTCTTCAACTATTGGGATATTGTGAGGCTCCCTCTCAATATGATCATCTTCTTGGAGGTTTAGAAACTCCCCCTCAGCTGGTACATCTTCTTCTATGTTCAGAAAGTCCCTTTCAGCTAGAACCTCTTCTTCATCAAGAGGGCTTCTCCCCCTCACCGTGTATACTCAATCATGAGAATTTCAGTTCTCCCCTCAATTTGGAGCATTTTCCTCTTCTGATTGCTTGGGGCGCTTCTACTTTTGCACCATGCTCTTGGCTTCCTTCTTCATCTGAATGCTCTTTTGAGGGTTCAGTAAAAGTCCATATGGCGGTGAGTAAGAAAGCCTTTAATAATCTCCTTTGTTTCCCAATCGCATAAGCACAACAAAGCATCTCCGATAACTACATATTCTTTCTTTCCACCGATTCCCGCTTATGCCTTTTTCCTGGGGCTCGGGGCACGAGAAGGACTCAAAGGCCAAATAAGGTTTTGGGACTGAGCTGCAGAGTACACCGAGCGCACAAAGGAAGAAAGAGAGGAACTAAGCCAACTAACACGGTATCTATCTGCTCAGGTCTCTTGCAATTCCTCAACAAGATCATCCAGGTTGAATGTCTCTTCATCAATAGCTACCAGGGAGCTTGACACCACTTCGCTTCAGGAAGTGGAATCCCGTCTGCTGGGATCTAGTCCATGAAAGAAAGACCTTTTCCGCTATAGAGCCAATATGATCGAACGTGAGAGCAAGGGATCACCCACCGAATGGACGAGCTCAAAGGGGGGAGGAGAGAGGGGGGCAAGAACCATGCTTTCAGAGAAGTGGCGGTCTTTGTTTTGCCTCGTTCATTAGCCACTTTCCTTGAAGCAGCTTCCTATATTT
Organism: Panax ginseng; assembly: GCA_020205605.1. NCBI lineage: Eukaryota > Viridiplantae > Streptophyta > Magnoliopsida > Apiales > Araliaceae > Panax > Panax ginseng. The sequence continues at coordinate 130,185,088 of CM035136.1, read as the reverse complement.
CTGCCACACTTGGCCTATTTTCAGAGAACAGCAGAGTCTCTACGATCGAAGACACTTTTGGTCTTTTGGACTTATGACCAGTCTTGTTCTTCTTTACGATTTGTGAAATGGTGGCTTGATCTTCTTCAGCTTCTTCTTGTTGTTGCATATTCCTTAGCCTCCTTAGAGTCTCTATGTCAGAGGACTCTGTAGGAATGTTAGTTGTTGATCCTTGAGGCTCTTCAACTTGTCTTGCTCTCAGCTTCCTTTTGTCCTTGCTTTTTCTGGCAAGGGTAGAGGGTTCTCCCTTGTCTGCTTCTCCTTCTTCTTCAACTTCTCTGACAACAGACATTCCTCCTTGAAAGCCTGCTTTCTTTTGTTCCTCAGATCTCCCACTTAACTCTGTCATCATTCGAACGAACTCAGCAGGGTTCCTTTCCCAGTTTTTGAACAACTGCTGTGTCATTCTTCGGTTTGGATTGATGGCTTCTCCTTCATTATCCCCAATTTTGTTACCCAATGCAGATTGCAGAATGATGCTAATGAACCTCCCATACAGCATCTTTGGGGTGCTCTTTGATTTCTTCGAGCTTACGATCCACTTGCCAATCCATTCAAGCAATACAACCCCATAGTTGAGTTGAGTTCCATATACTATAGTTGTCATGAGCTTAAGTTGAGCCTCATTTACTAAGTCATGACCTGAGCTCTTGCAGCAGATGCATTTCCCAATAATTTCAGCCAAAAATTCATACCTCTGAGGGAACTCCTTCTTTTTGTAGCCTTTCACAGAGGGGTTCTTCTTGTGATGCATCTTCTTCAGTCCCTCTTGAAATCTTATGCTATTTAGAAATGGATGCCCCACATTCTTGAAACCTAGGGCCGATTGACGCCTTCTTCCCTAGCTTTTTTTCAACTCCTCTAACTCGTGTGGTGATGGTGTTGTTTTCAGACACTCCATTTTTGTAGAACTCCTTCACCAATTTAGGATAGATGAGTGTATCGGTCTTTGGCGCCTCTTGAGACCCGCTTCTTTAGTAAGGCTAAGATCTTGTGAAACTTTGGTGGAGCGGTTTTGAATTCACAAAAAGCAGTCCAGAGCCCAAAATCACATTAGAAGCGACCATTGATTCTTTAGTTGAGAAGAGAGATATCACGAGCTTTTGTCCGAAAGTTAGGGTTTTGCTTTGAGAGAGAGAGAGAGAATGAGAGATAATCTTTTGAACTTCAGATTTCAAAATCACGGTTCCAATTTGTACTTGTAGCTTCCCTCTCTCTTTTTGACTTAGTGGGACAAAAGTTGCATTTTGCTTGGCTCTACAATTTTGATCGCTTAGGAATGTCTTGATTTGCCCTTTGAGTCTTCAAAGTCTTTGAGATGTCCTCGGGATGACTACGATCGATCGAGAGATAGTCTTCTAATTGTTGAGTCAGGTTCTCCATTCGTAGAGTCCGTCCCCACGATCGTCGAGTCTGTCCGACAGCTTGTTGAGTCCGATCAAGATTTGTAGAGTCTCATGCAATCGAGTCCGTCTCGAAGTCGTTGAGTCCGATCAAAGATTTATAGAGTCTCACACTTATGAAAGTTGAGTCTTTTTGCTACGATCGTTGAGGTAGTTAACTGCTCACTTTCTACGATCGTGATCTTTCCTTTATCATGTCTACGATTTTGAGTGCGACCTTTATATCTGCTCATGGTTAGCACAATCTAGAGCATAGATTCAAGGTTGAAGATTTAGCATGCCTAGCTCACTTATTAACTTGTTAAATCTGGATTCATCTAATGGTTTAGTAAAAACATCGAAGAAGTTGATTTTCGATAGGATATATTGTAAAGAAATAGTTCCATTTTGCACATGATCCCTAATGAAGTGATACCTTATCTCTATATGCTTGGTTCTAGAATGCATAACAGGATTATGAGTTATTGCTATGGCACTTGTATTATCACAGTGTATAGGTATAGACTTGAAATCAAACCCATAGTCAGCTAGCTGATTTCTCATCCAAAGGATCTCGAAAACGAAGAGCTTCCAAAGACAATGTATTCATCTTCTGCAATTGAAGTGGACACTGAGTTTTGCTTTTTGCTGAACCAAGACACAAGTCTGTTCCCTAGTAATTGACAAGTGCCACTGGTACTCTTTCTATCTATTTTGCATCCTGCAAAGTCAGCATCTGTGTATCCTATTAGTTCAAAAGAGGATTCCTTGGGATACCATAGCCCCAAGTAGGGTGTACCCTTAAGATACCTGAAGATCCTCTTTACAGCAGACAAATGTGACTCTTTAGGGTTAGCCTGAAATCTAGCACATATGCATGTTGCAAACATTATATCTGGTCTACTGGCAGTTAGGTATAAAAGAGAACCTATCATACCTCTATATTGAGTTGTATCAACACGTTTACCATTCTCATCCTTGCCAAGCTTGGTTTCAGGAGCAATTGGTGTTTTTATGGGAGAGGCTGATTCCATGCCATACTTCTTTAATAAGTCTTTGATGTATTTGGCTTGGTTGATGAATATTCCTTCATCGATCATCTGCTTCACTTGCGTATCGAGGAAGAAATTTAGCTCACCCATCATGCTCATTTCAAACTTGCTCTGCATTAGCTTAGAGAATCTCTTACATAACTTTTTGTCAGTAGAACCAAAAACGATATCATCAACATATATTTGAACTAATAAGACTTTGTCCTTATGCTTTCTAAGAAACAATGTGGTATCTACTCTACCTCTAGTGAACCCATTTTCTATTAAGAAGTTAGTCAGTGTTTCATACCATGCTCTAGGTGCTTGTTTAAGACCATATAAAGTTTTATCTAATCTATAGACATAATTAGAAAGAGATGGATTGATGAAACCTGGAAGTTGTTCTACGTAGACTTCTTCTTGAAGCTCTCCATTTAGGAATTCACTCTTGACATCCATCTGAAAGACTTTGAACTTCATGTGAGCAGCAAAGGCAAGAAAGATTCTGATAGCTTCTAGTCTGGAAACAGGTGCAAATGTCTCATCATAGTCAATGCCTTCTTCTTGAGAATAGCCCTTTGCCACTAATCTTGCCTTGTTTCTTGTAATGACCCCATCTTCATCCATTTTTTTCCTGAAGACCCACTTGGTTCCTATGACAGGATGACTCTTTGGTCTTGGTACCAATCTCCACACTTTTCTTCGTTCAAATTGGTTGAGTTCTTCCTGCATGGCTTCTATCCAACTGGAGTCTTCCATAGCATCTTCTATCTTCTTTGGCTCTATCTGTGACATAAAGCTTAGGTAGAAGCATTCATTCTGAGTAGCAGCTCTTGTTTTGACTCTTGCACTCGGATCTCCAATGATTAGATCCTGAGTGTGATCTCTTGCCCATCTGTTCCCTTGCCAGGACATCCGCTCGATGCCTTCCTGCCTTAAGTCTTCAAGGTCTATCTCTTCTTCTTGGAGTGGAGGCTCGCTGTCTTGAATGGACCTCTCTACGATCTCATTATCACGCCTCTGATTTCACTATCCGGCACTACGATAGTAGTGTTTAGCTCGACGACTTCATTTGTAAGTATCTCGCACTTTCTACGTCGTAGTGTCTTGAGGCACCGCTTTTGTCTAAGTCGGTTTCATCAAATATGATATGTATTGAGACTTCGACACTCGGTGTCTTCTTGTTGAACACTCTGTAAGCTTTCTTTATCTGTGGCATATCCAAGAAAGATCCCTTCATCCGACTTGAATGGAATTTTGTCGACATCGCTTTTAGTTGTTGAGAATATAGCATGCACGTACCAAGACATGGAAATAGTCGACACTTGGCTTTCTTCCTTTCCACGCTTTATAGGGTGTCTTCGATCGTAGAGTAAATTAATGATATGTTCGTATGTAAGATGCAAGTTGTCGATGTACCGCCTGTAAGTATTCAGCAGTATGATGGTCATGCTAGTAGAGTCCTTCCACCTCTCTATCGTGGTTCTCGTTTTTTCTTTCAAAGAACTCCATTTTGTTGAGGAGTTTGTGGACTGAGAGAGTTATGGATCGATGCCATTGTCTCGTGCAGAATCGATCCATTTCGAGAAATCGAATTCTCTTCGCCATGATCACTCCTTATGGCCTTGATTTTCTCTCTTTTTTCGCTCATCACCACCCTGAACATCTTGATTAATTCGAGCTTGTCTCATCCTTTGAAGTTAGGAAGAATACCCATGTGAATCGGTGTAGTCTTCACTCACGACTAGAGTATCTTTTTCCTCTAAGACCGGTTGTTGGGATTGGCCCAAAGAGATCCATGTGGAGCAACTGCAGGGGTTTGTCAATGGAGTTGGCAGTCTTGCTCTTGAATGAGCTTCTGGTTTGCTTTCCAAGCTGGCAGGCATTGCATGGCCTTTCCTTCACAAAGTTGAACTTGGGTAGACCAGCTACGAGATCCTTTGATGCCAGTTTGGACATGCTTTTGAAGTTTAAGTGGGATAGTCTTCTATGCCATAGCCAACTCATTTCCTCGGATGCTTTTTCCAGAAAACATATTGTTTCATCAGAGCTTAGTTGACCAAGGTCTATAGTATAAACATTTCCTTCTCTTGTTCCGGTTAGCTTTATGGCAGATGTCTTCAAATCTCTGACTTGACATTGATTGTTGAGAAATGTTACTTGATGACCCTTGTCGCAGAGTTGGCTGATGCTTAGAAGGTTGTGTTGAAGTCCTTCCACATAGGCTACTTTGCTGAAAGATATTGCACCATTGCCAGCAGAGCCATATCCTCTTGTCTTGCCTTCGAGCCAGTTATCTCCAAATATGACCGAGGACCCTCCTTTTCTACATAGTTAGATAGCAGAGCTTTGTTCCCTGTCATATGCCTTGAGCATCCACTGTCTAGATACCATGTTGAGGTCGTGGAGCTCTTTTCCTGTCAAAACATTTTAACCTTCATTTTGGTACCCATATTTGCATGGGTCCTTCTGTGTTAGTGCCTTTGGGAACCCAAACTTGTCTAGTCTTGGGTCTCACATGCATGGAGTTATAATAACACTTTGTAGCTTTATGACCATACTTATCACATATGACACATCTATTATGATGCATGCCTGTGTGTGTGATTCATCCTCCACTTGGACTTGTGTGGTTCCTTAGTTAGCCTTCTGTTGAACTGATTCTCTTTCTTCCACGTGTCCTTAGGTTTCATAAATAGTGATGAGTGAGCCTTACCTCTACTGTACCTTCCCAAAGAGATTCGTGAGAGTTAGTTTTGCTTGACTTTCTACGATTCTTCTTCGAGGTTGGTAGGTAGAGGTTAGGTTACTCTTCTCCTTTATGAAACCTGCATCAACGATGTGATCCTTTACTTCTCTAAGTATAACTAGAATCAGTAAAACAAGGTTGAGCTGGTTCTTCCAACTGTGAGGATTTAACAATAGCAATGCCTCTACTAAAGCCTGAGACATTACCAGAGCTAGTTTCCATTATCTTTCCACACTTAGCTCTCGAGATGTATTCCCAAAGCCTAAGCCTGTTTCATCCGAATGTGCTTCTCCCGACTGAGAGAGCAGAGCGATCCATGGATGATGAGGATTTATTCCATACGAGATAGTCTTCTAGATCCTCAATTTTAGAGGTTAGCTTAGACTCTCTTTGTGCATGATGTGTGTTTATCTCGCTTTAAAGTTTCATTCTCGACTTTCAAGCTTGGAGAAAATATCAAGATTACTTAGAAGGGTCAAGCTTTCAAGCTCTTCTTGAACTTTCTTCTTCTCCTCTTAAAGAAGTGAATGATCCTTGACAACACTCGAACCACTTCATGTATTGATGTAGATCATTGGTTATGCCACGCAGTGCAGTTCTTAAGTCATTCATATCTACATCAGGTGAGTTGAAATCAAATACCTCATCGAGATTTACATTGTGAATGTTGAGGCTTTGTTTGTCCTTTGCATGTTTGGCCATTAAGCACAGATTGGCCATTTGTGGTTCTTCTTCATCTCTAGAGTCAGCATTTGAATCATTATCTGAATCACTCCATGATCCTCCAGCTACCAGACCTTTGTCTCTTTTATGAGGCCTCTTGTTTCCTTTGTATTCCTTCTTTCCATGCTGTTTCTTCTTTAGTTCTTCTCTTAGGGGTTTGTTGCAGTTGGCAATGAAATGCCCAGGCTTCTTGCAGTTGTAGCATAGATCATTTATTTGCTCCTGGCTATTGTAGTTGCTGACCTTCTTTTGCTTGCCTGCTTGCCGGCTTTGCTTTGACGCATGAACCTTCTTAGTTTTCTTACCATCATGGCAAGATCGTCATCATCGTCTTCATCATCGTCAGATTCAATCTCAGTGATGACTTTTGATACACTTTCAGTTGCTTTGAGAGCAACACCCTTTTCCTTCCTTCTTCCTTCTGAAAGGGTTTCAGCACGTTAGGCCAGCTCCAGCTCGTATGTCAGGAGATTTCCATACAGTTGTTGAACTGTCATCTCGTTAAGATTCTTTGACTCTCTTATTGTAGTGGTCTTGGAATCCCACTTGCTCGGTAGGGCTCTCATGAACTTTATGGTCAGATCTTTGTTAGGATAGATCTTTCCATATGCTCGTAGAGAGTTGAGCAGAATGTTGAATCTTTCATAAGTGGCAGTTACATTTTTGCCTTGCACATGAGTAAACATCTCGTACTGCTGTGTTAGAAGAGACTGTTTGTTCTCTCTAACTTCTTCAGTTCTTTCGTGTATGATCAAAGCTGATGCTTCCTGACTTCCTTGGCATTTTGCGCTTTACAACATTGTCAAACAGATCGTCCTCCAAGGATTGGAACAGGATGTTCTTAGCCTTTTTGTCAAGTTGGACGTCTTTCTTCTATGTGTCTGTCCATTCTTCTTTCACTTTGATTTGTACTTTGTTTGGCTCGTCAATGGTTGGTGCAAGCTTTGTTGGTATATAGGGCCCATTAAAAATGCCTCAAATAGATCTTCATCTATTGAGTCCATGTAGCTTGCATTCTAACTTTCCAGCTAGCAAATTTATCCTTGTTGCACATTGGTGGCTTCACGCCTCCCGGTCCTTGATTCGCTTGGTACGAAAAGCCATTTGGATCTACTAAAGTGTGTAAGTCAGAAATAGAACCCGCTCCGATACCAATTGTTAGTTCTTAGTAGGCACAAGTTATCTAGAAGGGGGGTTGAATAGATATTTAAAAATCTTTTTTATTTTAAACTTGTTCTTAGATAGTGATTAAAACTTAGCGGAATTAGTATTTGTTTTAATCTTCTTAACCAAGCAGTGGAGTTATGAGTGAGTAAGGCAGTTATAGCAGATATAGCAGTTATAGCAGATATAGATGACACAGTTGTTTTTAAGTGGTTCAGAGCACTCAAAACTCCTAGTCCACTCTTCTACTCAACGAGTAGGATATCCACTAAGGATGTCTTTTACAATCTTCTGAATCACATGATTCCTTCTGACCAAAGATAGCTCAGAACTTCTCTAGTTCACTCTTGAACTCTTCAAGTCCAAAGCAGACTTGGCTTTCTTACGATTCACTATTTAACTCTTCAAGTCCAGCAGACTTGGTACTCTTCTTCAGTTGATTGATGGTTGTTGTTGTTGCGTTCTGAAGGTTGCTACTCAGTTTGCTGTGTAAGCACTGGTTCGTTAAGAACTGAGTAGCTGAGCAAGCTTTTCAATATCTCAGATCATAGAGTTGAGCCTTAGAGAATTCTTCACGTTGAATGTTTGATTGCTTGCTTGTTCCTCTCTCTCATATGTCTGATCTGTATATATGTGATGTTGAAAACTATCCGTTGGATCCATCCGTTGTGGCATTAAATGCTTCTGAACTTTCTGTGCTGCGATGGAGACATTTCTGCACATCTCTGAATTCTGCATTCTGGCTCACTGACATTGCAGGCTGCTTTCTCACCTACCACCTGAAAAGGTTTTTTGTCCCTCTTATCCATAGTACTATCCTTAGCTTCTTCAATACGCTTCTTTGTTGTATACTAAGGATATTTCATATATTCTAGGACTGATGAGCACTGCAGCATCTAGGATCCATTCCTCGTATATTGAATTAACAACTCATGAGGCTTGACGTTTTCTGACATGAGACAGATGATGCTCTACGATTGGATCGTGATGTTCTACTGTTAAGATCGTAGTGGCTTTGACTTGCATACTACGATGCTATCAGTCGAGAACACTACGATTTCTCTTAAACTTTCATGCACTACGATCTTCTTTGCTTGCTCGTGTTGTTGACTCTACGCCCCGAGAGCACACTACGATCGTTGACTTATAAACTTCACGCTTTCCTTCAAAGACACTACGATCGTGTAGTTAACTTGGTGAACGTTGGGACCACTCTACGATTTTCGAAGAGTCCCCTTTCAAGGCGTAGCACACTACGATCTTCGTGCTCGTTTTACATCTTGACTTACGCAATGTTGATCGATTGATGCACTACGATTTCTTCAAGACTAATCTATTACATCTCAAGATCAACCTAATAGCTTTGATCTTTCTATCTATACATTCTGAAACGTAATGATACACGTTGAAAGCTTAGATCAACCTAACAATTTTGATCTATCACTAAGTCCTTGTACATATATTCTTTAAAGGACCTTACAAATAATCATGAACACATGCATTAAAACATCAAATCATAATATGCATTCTCCCAACAGACAATATCGTACTCGTACTCGTATACGATCTTTTACTTAACATGTCAGCTACCACGTTCGTTTTTCCAGGATGGTATGGTCAGAACATGTGCCGAAATGAGTCTCCTCTTGAGTTCTTCGAAGCTCTTCCCACATTCCTTGCTCCGTTCGAATTTTGTATCTCTACGAGTCAGCTGTGTTAATGGAATAGCGATTCGAGAATATCCTTCAACGAATCTCCGATAATAACCAACTAAGCCTAGAAAACTATGTATTTCGATTATCGACTTAGGTTGCTCTCAACTGTGACTCATATCCCAACCTTGGATAGCACGTCACAATGACACCTATTAGTTTACTATCGCACGAATATGGCATCCCCTACGGAGAGTCTGGTTTCGGTGCATTCCACAAAAGAAGTCACCAGATAGAGGCTCGGTTATCAACTTCTATAGTTGGGTTTTTAACTCCTGAAGTTCAATAGGAGCCATTCGATATGAGATTTTAGAAATGGGTTTTGTACCGGGTTCAAAGTCAATACAAAATTCAATATCACGCTCTGGGAGTAGGCCAGGAAATTTTTCAGAAAATACGTCAGGAAATTTACTAACAACAGAAATATCATTCAAATCTGACGTATTTTTGTTCAAGTCCATAATATGGCTAAGAAAGCTTGACATCCGTTTTTCAATAAACGAATGACTTTACGGCTTGATATGAAAGAGTTTGACTTCAATGGTTTGGTTACTTAAATTCGAATAACAGGTTGCTTAGGAATATGAAAACTAACAACCTTACAAAAGCAATCAATTTGGCATGATGATTAGTTAACCAATCAATCCCTAAAATCACACCAAAAGCAAGTGTCTTTAAAGAGATAAGATCAACAGGTAATGTGATGGTGCCAACTTGGATCAAACAAGATTTATAAACATTGGATGTGATGAAAGTTTCTCCTAACGGAGTTTCCACAGATAAATCAAAGTCTAATTTCTCCGGAGTCAAGTTTAAACGTTGAGCACAAGCAGGAGAAATAAAAGAATGGGTAGCACCGGTATCTAGTAAGGTATAAACTTCGTAAGAATTTATGATTATCTTACCCGTGCTAACTTCGTTCGGGTTCCTCACATTCTGACCAGTCACGAAAAATGCTCTTCCAGGAACCGTTGACTTTGACTTTTCTGGGACAGCCTTTTGAGTCACCATCCCCGCTGGACTTGGTTTCGCTACAGTGAAATCTCGAGCGATATGTCCTTCCTTTCCACAGTTATAACATACCTTAAACTGTTGTGGGCAGTTTGGGCTGATATGTCCTTCTTTTTCGCACTTATAGCATATGACCGGTGGTCGTTCTCCTCCCTTGGAACCAGTTGCTGCTGATGCTAACGTCTTCGTATTGTCATTGTTGAATCTCCTCTTTTTAAAATCTCCTTCCGACTCGCTTCTTCTATTCTCATGGCCATGATTACCACCAGAGTGGTTGCCGCTCTTGTCCATATTTTTCTTTCTCCGCTGGTTATCGTTGTTCACGATCATTTGTCACCCCAGATGATCCTGGTTGTGGTCCCTCGGTTGAACGTACTCGTTATCTCGCTCTAATAATTGAGCCCTGTTGACAACATCTGAATAGAGAGAAAATTTATGAGAAATGAGATATTGACGTATGTCGGGTTTTCAAACCTCTAAGAAACATCCACGTCATACGTTCCTCATTCTCCACCAAATGAGGTGCAAACCTGGATAACTCGTGTGAACTTTGCCTCGTCTTTGGGACACCGCCATGTTATTTTGTTCCAATCTAATAAACTCTACCTCCTTCATATGACGAACACTTTCGTGAAAGTATTTGTCATTGAACAGCTTCAAATGTCTCCCAAGACATCGCCGAGTGCTGCATTTGGATGGATACGCTTCACGCATTCCCACCAAAGAATCACTCATTACGGAACATAAAAGTGGTGAATGGAACTTTCGTTCCTCCATGCATCCCAAGACATCGAATATCTTGGTAATTTGTTTGACCCACGCCTCACGCCTTTAATCGGATCCGATTTTCCCAAATTTTGGTGGTCCCAACTCTTTGAACTGCTTGGCTGTGACCAGCTGTGCGTTGCCATTGTTTCTTCCTATATTTTGAACAGGAATCTCCTTCGTTTGGTTTTGCATGAATCGCAAAAAGCTTCTAAACATCTCATCGTTCATTGTCTGCTCAATGGTGTTGTTTACAGGAGGAACATTGACAGCCTGTTGCACGTTCTCCTCGTTGGTGAGTACAGGCGTCTCCACGATCTCATTTACTCCACTGTTAACATTCTCAGTCGACATTCTCAAATACTGCCATAAAACAAGGGTTAATTTAATAAATTAACATATCACATAATATCCCTATATTATGACTGACCAATAAATAAGCTTAGGTAGGACACACTAGCGAAGGATTTACTCGTCTCTCCCCTCCTAGTTCTATTCCCCAATCTCCGCCAGAGATCATATCCCTAAGCTCTGATACCAACTGTGATGCCCCCAAAATAGGTATACAACACCCATTCTGAGTCGTCAAAATACATGGTACAGAAACAACTACAACTTTATTAATACAACATAAAAACTGTGAGTTTAAATACCAATATTGTCATCTGGATAATATCCACACTCAAATAAAGTCCTCATTACAATTATTGATACACTATTTTACAAAATAGTGAGGACTACTAAAACCACTGTCTTGAACCATCACTCCACACCCCGACTAGTTCCCGTTATATTCTCGCCTCTTGAGAAAAAAAATGAAACAAAAAGGAAAAGATTGAGCTCAACTAGCCCAGTAAAGAATATTATGACTAAGATAATGTACAACAAATTATCGTTAGTCCTCAACAGGGAAAAATCTGATAGAATACAATAGACAACAAGTTTTAGATCAACAACTGCAGTGGAAACAATAATTCATTAGAAGAGTTAAGTAGAGAATGAAATCTACTATCATCTATGAATTTAAAAATCCATCATCGATATTTTATCCCTGTAACATCAATCAATATACATCTTGAATCAAATAGTCATCTTTACACTACAGGCCAAAGATATTAATCAGTCGGCCATGTTCATCTCAACACCTGTTCATCTTTGCACTACGGGCCAAAGATATTCATCATAAAATCATTCATCTTTGCACTACAAGCCAAAGATATTCAGTAATATCATCATTTAGGACTGAGGATGATGAAAAATATTTTAAAAGAAATGAATCCAGTGAAACAAAATAACAAATATTAAGGATTCGTATTTCAGTTTATCCATGTCCAAAAATACCTCATAAGTAATCATAATGGAGTAAAATTCAAGAATGATCAAAACATGGATACAATCAAAGCTAGTATCCATAATAGATATTTTGGAAAAAAGGAGAAAATTTTATTTTTCGGTGAATAGTGTCGTATTCGTGAATAGTGTCGTATACGTGAATAGTGCTGTATACGTGAATAGTAACTCCAACACTAAAAGATAGAAATTTCACCAAAAAAATCATCATGCTTCGTGAATAGTACTCGTGAATAGTAACTCATAAATAGTAACTCACGAATAGTAACTCATGAATAGTAACTCATGAATAGTAACTCCGACATGAAAAAGTTCTAAATTTGATAAAAAGTTCCAACCAATATTTTGGCATAATGATATTGAAGAAATAATATCACTTACGAAGAAAATAACATCCCTTATCTCAAAAAGACAGTACTTCTGATTGGAATACTGGATATAGTGCTAAAGGGAACTTGCACCGTATAGCAACACTCAAAGTATCAAAAATACTCACAAGAATACACTCAATAATATAGAGAGAGAAAGAGAGAGAAAACTTCAGTTTCTGGTGTGATTTTTAATTCTAACCTAATCATCCTATTTATAGAAAAATGCTTAGAACACCAAAGCAGAAAATTTAATAAAATAATATTATAATTAAACAATTTCAAGCCCACCTTAGACTAACTGAATTCAGCACATTTATATCACATGTGTAGCCCAAAAAAATGTTTTTCTTAAAATAATTATTTAAAACTTCCAAAAATCAATTATTTCAGAACTTCGGAACTTCAATAATTCATAATAAATAACCCTTTTATCAGAAAAATTCGAACCGCATGTCTTTTCCATAGGAAATTTCATTCTCTACAACTTTGTAAGTTTAAGTTTTTCCAAATTCCAAACAAAAATTGATCGAAATCCACAAACAGACGATTTTACAGGCTATAATCAAATTTTATTCAAGAAATGGGGTCCACCGACACACAAAACATGTTTTAATCATTTAATGCAACAAAAATACTATTTCTCCTCATATACTCATATATCCCACATTCATTGTAAAAATATCACTATTATTATATTATTAAAATATAATAATATATTTAAATGAATTATTTTATCAGAAAAAGATAAAATATTAATTTTCAACAATTGTCACATTAAAATTTTCCCATCTATATCCACATAAAATCAATATTTTTCTCATCATATAAATCAATAATTAATTATTCACAAATAATATTACAGAATCACAGTACTGGCAACTAGGCCGTTCCCAAGAAAGAGGAGACTTTTCAATAAGAATCTCTCCTTACTGGCGCGCAATTAGGTGACCAAACCTCTCCTTAGACAGAACTTTCTAGACATTGCCAATAATGTTATCTAATAATATTATTCAGATAATATGAATTATTACTTCGATAATGGAAAATAATCAGATAGTGACAATTATTGAAACAATAGTAATATAAAATATCAACGCAAAGAATTATTGAATCAATAAAATAAAATATCGAATAAAGAATTCTTCGTAACAATTATCGAGTAGTGCCTTCTTACGTAAGAATCAATAATTGGTGCAATACTGCAAAATATCTTCAAGCAACAACGCCAGACATCGTGTTTTAACCACCCGGGTATTCCAACAAGATTAATTGTAAATAACTACGCCTGCTATTTATAAACAACTTATACTTGTCGCTTTCTTCATCCAATCGCTTTTTTCGTTATGGGGCCCACACAAGGTCAAGCAAGCATTATACGAATATTTCCTCGACAAAGAAAAAATATTCCACGACCAAACGAATATTCCCCGAAACAATAATGAATATTTTATAACCACTTGTTTATTTGAGATATTTAGCATTTTACCCATAACTAACCACATTAATCAAATCAACCTTTACTATTTCAAAATAATAAATAGAGGAAATTCCATTATATATAAAAAAAAAAATTGGGGTCTTACAGATATGACCCTCCTAGGATGAAGCTTCTTTCTTTGCTTGCTGCCGCCGCCTCGCCGCATAAATCAAAATTTGAGAGAGAAGGGTTGGGGTGGTGGAGGAGAGAAAAAAGAGGCGATGAACTGGTTAGATGGGGACAGGTGGTGGGTTCTGACTGGCAGCAGGGTAGTAGTAGTCATTTGAGCGAGTTACCTGGGGTCTGGCCGGAAGAGAATCAATTCAAATGAGAGAGGGCTTAGCCGGCAGTGGTGCCGGCGGTGGTCAAACGGTGAGCAACTGAGAGAGTCTCTCTTTGTAATCCTATTTTGTTGGTTGTTGGAAAGTTGCATGGATCATTGTCATTATATTGGATTTGGAAGGGTAAATTTTCGATTCCCCTTTTTATTTTTCTTGTTCTTTTTTGTTTTATAATTTTCGGTTATTTTCCTTTATTTATGGTGTATTTGTATTTACCGTTTACTTTTTGGACATCTAATAAAAATATCGACAGCAGCAGCACCAGCAATAAATTCTAGGGGAAAAGAACGACCGCCAGTTAGATGCTACAAATGCGGAGAGGAGAGACATATAAGTCCAAACTGTTCACAGCCTTCCAAGGTATGTTTTAGTTGTGGAAAAGATGGTCACATAGCTCGATTTTGTCCTGTAGCGAAATTAAGTCCAGCTGGAACGGTGGCACCAAAGGCGGATACGGAAAAGACAAAGTCAACGGTTCTTAGAAGAGCGTTTGTCGTGACCCGTCAGAATGCGAGGAACCCGAACGGTTTAGCACGGGTTAGTTAATTATAAATTCTTCGAAGTTTATACCTTATTAGATAATTTGGTTCTACCAATTCATTGATCTCTCCCGCTTATACTCAACGCTTAAACTTGACTCGAGAAAATTAGACTTTTGACCTATCTGTGGAAACTCCGTTAGAGAAACTTTCATCACATCCAATCGCTTATAAATCTTGTTTGATCCAAGTTGGCACCATCACATTACCTGTTGACCTTATTTCTTTAAAAATTCTTGCATTTGATGTGACCTTAGGGATTGATTGGTCAACCACTCATCATCCCAAAATTGATTGATTTTGTAAGGTTGTTAGTTTTTATATTCCTAAGCAACCTGTTATTCGAATTTAAGCAACCAAACCATTGAAGTCAAACTCTTTTATATCAAGCCGTAAAGTCATTCGTTTATTAAAAAATGGATGTCAAGCTTTCTTAGCCATGTTATGGACTTGAACAAAAATACGTCAGATTTGAATGATATTTCTATTGTTAGTAAATTTCCTGATGTATTTCCTGAAGAATTTCTTGGCTTACTCCCAAAGTGTGATATTGAATTTTGTATCGACTTTGAACCCGGTACAAAACCCATTTCTAAAATCTCATGGCTCCTATTGAACTTCAGGAGTTAAAAAATTCAACTGTAGAAGTTTGTACCCGAGCCTCTATCTGGTGACTTTCTTTGTGGAATTATCCGGGTATATGGTTTGTAAAATTTTTAAACTCTGATTTTTGACGCTTTCGCCTATTTTGTGCAATTTGATTGCGTTCATGAATATTACAAACCTAACAAACACTGCAGCACTACTTCATGTATTGTAGATGTCATGTTAGCATCAGCTGTTGAAACATTTTGCTAAAGTTTATAAACATTTTGTCATGTTCAAAAGGTTTTTACCAAGGACAAAGCTGAGCTACACCACCGCGTTGGCTTGTCTTCTTCATCATCCACGTCTTCTCTCAAAAGACATCGCAAATTACAAAGTTAGATATTTGTGTGAACATATTTGTGTTCAGATTTTTGACAAGATATAGACAGTTTCAGTGTAGTAGCAGGAGCTTTAAGTATTTGCTCTGCTTTTGTAACATATTTTAATGGAGCAAACAACTTGTTTGACAAACATGGATCAATATGAGTTTTGTTTTACACTGTTAAATACAAAATTTGGCCTCATACAAAATTTGCAAAGCAATCTGTTAAATAAAAGGAAACTATAATTGACAAACATTAGAAACAAATATAAACACAATCAATATGTTCCCCTGGATAGGCAAAAAACCCATGAACCCTGTTGCAAAAAAATATGGAAAAATTGATGCCCACCTTCACCACAATTGAGCTTAACACTCTTGAATCGAGTATGAGAACGCAAGAATTCAAGTGAAGTAGTAGATGGGTGTGCACCAAATACCTCAAACCTCTCTCCATTAATCCCAATGGTACTGAAGTTGCCTAAATAAGGTGTATGCTCTGCTAGAACAATAGTTCCTTTTGCAACAAAGCTATGAGGATGCATCTCTTAATTACAATTCCAAAGTCAAGATCCACAATCTTCTTTCTCCGCACGAGTCCCTCTAGTGAATCTGGGATAACACATGAATAAATGAAATATATATGGGTCGCCAAACACTAATTATGACTAGGTATATACCTATCAATCAAGCTACATGCTTACAGAGACGGAACCAGGGGGGTCGAGGGGGGATATGACCCCCCTAGGATGAAGCTTACTCCTGTTGCCGCATAAATCTGGGCTGAGAGAGAAGGGTTGGGGTGGTGGAGGAGATAAAAAAGAGGCGATGAACTGGTTAGATGGGGACAGGTAGTGGGTTCTGACTGGCAGCAGGGTAGTAGTAGTCATTTGAGCGAGTTACCTGGGGTCTGGCCGGAAGAGAATCAATTCAAATGAGAGAGGGCTTAGTCGACGGTGGTCAAACGGTGAGCAACTGAGAGTCTCTCTTTGTAATCCTATTCTGTTGGTTGTTGGAAAGTTGCATGGATCATTGTCATTATATTGGATTTGGAAGGGTAAATTTTCGATTCCCCCTTTTTATTTCTCTTGTTCTTTTTTGTTTTATAATTTTCGGTTGTTTTCCTTTATTTATGGTGTATTTGTATTTACCGTTTACTTTTTGGACATCTAATAAAAATATCGACATTTTGAGAGGAAATTATGTAAGGACAATGTCTTGCACTTTAATTACAAGTTTTTACATTTATATATTGGGAAAAATTAATAATTTATCATAGTTAAATTTAAATATATTAATTAAAATGATGTATTATTTAATAATAAAATATATGTAATATTATTAATAAATGAGTATATCTATACTTATATTATATAAAAAAGGAAAAAATTGTAAAACTTTTCATGTAAAAATATTAGTGGAATATGTTCTTGAAAAATTTACAATTTCTCTGGTCGATCTGGGTCAAAATCAAACCCAATGACCTTAACTCCGCTTCCATCGCCATTTGCCCAACTACTACACGTCATTTGCTCCGGACCTCCCAGAATCAGCCCTCAAATTTTGACCCCCCTTAAATTTTGTTCGGTTTTCGCCACTTTTACGCTTATACACCAATTGTTTTAAGCGTGTATTACTCAAATTGCTCAAGAGTAGTCAAGGTAAACAAATAGGAAATATCCAGATCTAACAAGAATAGTGGTGGCGGGGGCAGTGACAATAGGGTTTGAGTTAGCAGTGGCGACCATTTTCGATTTGTGAGAGAGAAGGAGAGGAGAGAAATAGAGAAGAAAGAGAAATTTGGTTATGGAGGAGAGAGAAGGGAAAGAGACTAGATGGGGAGAAGATAAAAAAGAAAATACTAAAATACCCTTCCAGATCCAGATTACAGCATTAGTCGGTCACTTTTGACCGGTTAATTGACGAAAGTGTGCTTTCTGTTACGTTTAATTGAAGTTTGGGGTGTACTTAGACACCTTTTTCAATTTGAGGTGCAAAAGTCAACAAGGGTGTAAAGTTTAGGGTGCACATTGTCTTTTAGTCTTATTATAAGCACTTTGTTATGTCCTTCGTTGTTTTTTAATAATTATTATTTTATTATTATTATTATTTTGTATTATGTTGTTTTCTTCTTTTTTTGGTGCGAACGTTATGTACTTATTTTGTCTAAATATTTATTAAATACAAAATAATTATTTTATTATTATTATTTACTTATTTTGTCTAAATACCCTCAATTCCAGAAGTACACAGTGAATGATAAAAGAGGTGCAAGGAAATAAAGCATAAAAATAAAACATACAAGAAAATAAAATATCCGAATAAAAATATCAAGGAACATCCAGTTACTGCCATACAAGGAAATATAAAACCAAAGAAAATCCCGTCGCAAAGATGATGAATCACAGCAATAATAAGTTAATAACGATAGTTCCTATTTGGTATTGCTAATTTTGATCTTTCTCTTCGCGTTTTGTGAATTAGGGTCTTGCATAATACATTTACCACTGGTGGTCCAAACTGACACTCCCAAGGAACACAATGAGTGATAAAAGAGGGGTAAGGAAATTGAGGGTATTTATACAAAATAAGTAAATAATAATACAAAAATAAAATAATTATTTTATTATTAGTATTATTATTTTGTATTCTGTTTTGTATTCAATAAATATTTAGACAAAATAGATAAATAACTTTCGCATAAAAAAAAAGAAAAAGAAAAATACAAAATAATAATAATAATAAAATAATTATTAAAAAAAAATGAAAGACATAACAAAGTGCTTATAATAATAATAATAATAATAATAATAATAATAATAATAATAATATATTAGTGTTATACTCCCTCCGTTCCAGGATAAAAGTCTTTATTACTATTTTGGGTTGTCCCATGTTAAATGTCCACTTTCTTTTAATAACCAAACTTTTACACATTTTTTCTATTATGCCCGTAGCATTAAATATCTCATACTTTTCTTATTCTAATTCTATTCATATTTAATGACATTATTATGGGCAATTTTGTCATTTTATTTTTCTTAATATTCGTGAAAAGTTCATCAGGACTTTTATCCTGGGACGGAGTGAGTATTAAATTAATGGTTAACGTTAGGTTAGTGACTTTTAAATGAGGTGACTAGAGTTAGGTTAGTAATTTTTAAATGAGGTGGTTAGAGTTAGAGTTAGGTCAATAACTTTTAAATAAGTTGGTAATTTGAAATTTTAAAATTAAACTTTTTAAATAGAGAGTCTTCATTTTAATTTGAAATGGAGAGGATCCTTAACCGGAGCGCTTGGAGCTCGTTTGGAATCTTCCAAGTTCCAACAATAATCGGCGACTATTTGGTTTTATAAATTTCAAACTCGGCGTTCACTCAAACTTAATTCTCTTACTTATGGTCAAACACATGCATTGGGTGCTTACCGGTTCGGACCAACATTCAACCCGCTCTCATTACTCAACTTTCTACAAAGGCATCCTTTTGTTTTGGTCAAATCAATGTAGTACTTCCTCAATACAGTACATCATATTGATTTGACATATTTTTTATTTGGATCACTACAGGCGTAATATAATTACGTCAATTTGAATGTTTTTATTATATCCATCAATTGGCGTATTAACTTATTAATACAATAGATTATAAAAAACGAATAAGTAATTTTTGGGGCATATTTAATTGGACCATGATGATTCAAAAGGCCATAAGTCATGTGGAGAAACATTCCCCGTGGAGAAGCATATTTTGGGCAGCAGGTAAGATTTACCTGAAATTTCTAGTTATATTTAATTTTTAATTTTTAAGAAAATAGTTATGATAATATTTGATTTTTTTTTTTAAAAGAATATTCACTTAGTTTCCCCATAATAATGAGAAATTTTATTCCAATTCCAGATGATGGTGTTTTAAGGAAGTATGATCATTAAAAATACAAGACTACATAATAATTCTCGTGTATCTCATTACTTTTCAGTACTAAAACAATATTTATTTTCACACCGGAGCTATCTCCCGGCGGTTCAAGTCGTTAAGTTTCTCCGTGTTATAATTTGTTTCTGTGCGGGATTGGACGTGTTATTGGTGATTTTTTTTTGATAATGTGGGGTTTCCCAACCGCAGTCGTACTAATCCCCCAATCCGGGTCAGCTTTTTCATACGAGCTTACACTCGTGTCCCCGTGACCCCATGAACCATTTGTGGCCTTGACAAATTGTTGCTGGTGGGAGTCGAATTTAAGATGTCCGGATTTATGGTTCATCCCAGTGCGACCTTGAACCACTGTGCCAACGGGGGTTCGTTATTGGTGATTGAACATGTGGACGAATTTTGACTTTAACAGTAATGATTACAACTAATTTGATATTTTTGACTTACAATTTAATTTATTCAATATTTACAGTTATATAATTTGGAGAACCAAACACAAATTTAAACATAATATAATAACATTATAATTACTAGACAAATATTTAAGATCAATTAAAAAAATATGTTGTAATAACTTATTAGTATTATATTACAACTTACGTTGTGAGACCCCAGATTTTATGAATAAATATTTAATTTTCTCAAAATAAATTTTTTATTATGGTGTGGATTTGATATGATGTTATAGTTGTGGATAGTATTTATAAATTTTGCAAAGTAAGCAAGTGGTTATATAATATTCGATTGGTCGGGGGAATATTCGTTTTAACAGGGAATATTGTACGACGGCACAATCATTAGTGGACCCCACAACGGAAGTATTGTCGTAGTTAGAAAATGACAAAATTATCTTTCTATAAAAATAATGGTGGAGGTGTTACCGTTAAAATCGTTGAACTACCCGGTAGTAAAAGTACAGTAATACGCGTGGTTGCATAGTAGCACACGATATTGATTATTAATGCTTACGTAAGAAGTCACTCAGTTATACTCAAGTATTGCTACGAAGAATTCTTTGCGATCATATCTCTCATATTATTGATTCAATTATTGTTACAGTATCATCTACATAATATGTTATATTATTAAATCAATAATTGAGACGGTAAAGTTATTCATATTATTATTTGCAATATTGACAATGTTTAGAAGTTCTGTTAATGAGAGGTTTGGTCACCTAATTGCTCGTCAATAAGGAGAAATCCTTATCGGAAAGCCCCCTCTTTCATGGGAACGACTTGGTTGTTAAATATTGTGAATTATAATATTAATGATGAATAAATTCATGTTGATTAAAGATGAATTTTATAGTTCCATTGTGTTGGAATTATTTGTGTTAGTGAAAATTGACATTTGTTTCGATAATAATTGATGTCTGGAGGTTATATTGTTCAATCGGGTATTCGGGGCAATTTTCGTGTCGAAGTACTATTCACGAGTTACTATTCATGAGTTACTATTCACGGGTTACTATTCACGGGGTACTATTCACCCGTAAGAAATATTTCTTTTCGGTCCAAATCATTTTTGAGTACAATATTATTCCATGAGGAGATGTGCTAATTTTTCAGACCGTTGGTTGAAGATATAATAGTAAATCAATATGGACCATTGGTGGAAAGTTATAATAGTAAATCAATATGGATCGCTAGTTTAAAGTTTTAATAGTAAATCAGTATGGACCGTTGCTTTAAGTTTTAATAGTAAATCAATATGGATCATCTGCTTAAAAGTAAATCAATCTGACCGCTCATGAATTAGTTACTATTCACCCATTCTCCTATAAATAAAGCTCATTCCTTCATTATTTCTTATGAATTCAATTGAAACTCTAGAGAGAGAAACTAAAGAGAAAGAAGAAAAGTATTCTCGCTACTTCACTACTCCAATATCCAGCTTCTTCTAAGGTAGGGGATATTATTTGTTGTACTGTAAGGGGTATTCTTTCTTTCTTATTCGTGAAGAGAACTTCATTATTCCATTCTTTATTATTCTCTTGAATAACATGTATACACGCTGGATACCCTATACTTGGTGAAATTCTTCATTATTACATTCTTATTATTCATTGAATAACTCGCTTTTGCAAATCTCGCATACATGGTGAAATTCTTCTAATATTTCGCTTTATTATTATTCGCTTTAATATCCTGTGCGTGCGTAACGCTTTACCTAGTTCCATTATTTATTATTTTGTCGGAATATCCTATCTCGCAATGCGTTACGCCGGACTCGATTCCATTATTTATTATTCGCCGAATATCCTCGCATGCGTAACGTTTTACGCCGGACCAGTTCCATTATTTATTATTCTCGTTGAATAACTCATTGGCAAGCTGCGATCTGCATTGCATGTAGTGAATACTTCATTATTATTCTATTATTTATTATTCTATTGAATAACTCACAACGTGGGATTACCACATGCATGGTGAATTAATGATCCTGTGTATTCATTCCTTATTAAATTGTGGAAATGATCTGTATACGTGGATTACCGCATGGTGGGTGAAAATCCATTTGCAGTTTCATATATTATATTATACTTAGTTGGTTAAAGCTTTGGCTTCTATACTCCATGAAATTAGTGGAATATCCTTGATATTTGCGCTTCATCCAGTATCTTTTCATGGAAATATTCTTCTGAGCATTCTTGAATTTTACTGCACAAAGCAGTATCATGTTGACAATTTGGACGTTATTGAGTTCAGGATAAATTAACTTATAAATCTTTAAAATTTATTCTTGAACCGATTTTATTGAATTGTCATCATCCTCATGCTTATATTTTGTTGAAATTAATCTTTGGCTTACGTGCATAGATGGACTTGGTATGATTATGACCAGAGATTATTTGGTATAATCATGACTGTAATCTGACGAATGATGTGGTAAAAGTCCTCATTGGCACGTAGTTCATTGGTGGGCAAATTGTTGGTATGATTATGACCGAGGATTATTCGGTATAGTCATGACCATTGATGATTACATGAATATCCTTGGCCGTGGAGTAGGGATGATTCGATTTTATTTATTAAGCTGAGTTTCAGCGATAAAGTTGATGAAAAACCTTTTAAATCATAGAAGATAGTAGATTTTATTCTCTACTTGACTCTTCTAATGGATTGCTTGTTCTGCTGCAGTTAAACTTGATATTTATTATATTTTATTAGTTTAAAACCGTTGAAGGCTAATGATAATTTATTCTGCATTATCTTAGTCATAATATTTCTTACTGGGCTAGTTGAGCTCACCCTTTCTGTGAGACCCCAAATTTTATGAAATAAAAGTATTCAATTTTCTATTTTGGTAAATAGCTAAATTGATAAAAGTTTAAAGTTAAGAGTAATATGTGAATTTTTTTTGCAAAGTAAGCAAGTTGATATAAAATATTCGTTGTGTTTCCGAGAATATTCGATTAGTGGGGAATATCCGCATGCGATGGTACAATCATTGGTGGACCCTACAACCGAATTATTGCTTGATTGAGAAAATGACAAAAATATTTTTATGAAAATAATGGCGGAAGTTTTACCGTTAATCTGTTGAAACACCCGGTGTTAAAAGTAAAGAATACGCTGGTTGGTTGCATAAAGTAGCACACTAGATTGATTATTGATGCTTATGTGATAAGTCACCGGTTTTATTTTATTGGTATTATTAATGTAATAAAATGTAAAGCTTTTTATATAAAATAGAATACTTTTATAAAGTTATTCATTTTATTAGGCTAATAGTAAAAAATTTATATAAAAGCAGTAGTAGTTTTATAAAGTTATCTGTTTTATTAGACAATAATTAAAATATATTATATTTTATTATTCATAGTGTTTGCATAGTGCTTTGCATAGTGTTTGTATAGTAAAATCTTTTATAAAGTTATTCGTTTTATTAGATTATAAATAAAATATATTATATTTTATTTAAAAGATTTTGCTTTAAATATGGACCGTCAAATTAAAGTAAATCAATCTGACCGTTCATGAGTTAGTTACTATGGGTCCATTTTTCTATAAATAAAGCTCATTCCTTCATTATTTCTTACGAATTCACCAAAACTCTGAGAGATAAACTATAGAGAGAAAGAAGAAAAATATTCTCGCTACTTCACTACTCATATATCGAGTACTCTTCTTCTTCTTGGGTAGGGATATTATTTGTGGTACTCATAAGGGTATTATTTCTTTTGTATTCATGAAGAGAACTTCAGTTATTTCATTATTTATTATTCTGTTAGAATAACTTTGTGATCACGCTGCTACCCTATACTTGATGAAATTCTTACATTATTCCATTCTTTATTATTCATTGGAATATCCCGTCATGCATGCGTTTTTACGTCGGACCTAGTTCCGCTTCTTTATTATTCTCATTGGAACATCTCTCTCATGCGTATTACGCTTTGACTTGGTTCCATTATTTAGTATTCTCATTGGAATAACTTTGTCTATACGGGTACCGCATTTACATGGTGATTTCATTGTTATTCCATTCTTTATTATTCTCATTGGAACATCCCGCTTGCAATAATTTCACCGACCGGTTTCGTTATTATTATTATTCGTTGGAATAACTGCTCTATCTAAGTACCGCATGCATGGTGATTTCTTTTGTTATTCCATTCTTTGTTATACTCAAATGGTTAAAGTTTTAACTTCTATACTCCATGAAATTAGTGGAATATCCTTAATATTTGCGCTTCATCCAGTATCTTTTCATGGAAATATTCTTCTGAGCATTCTTGAATTTTACTCCACAAAAAAGTATCATGTTGACAATTTGGACGTTATTAGTTCCTGGATAAATTAATTCTTGAACTTGTTTTATTGAATTCTTATATCATTGCCATCATCTTCATGTTTATATTATGTTGAAAGTCATCTGTGGCCTGTAGTGCATAGATGGACTTGGTATGATTAGGACCAGGGATTATTCGGTATAATCATGACCGTAATGTTACAAATAATGTGGAAAAAGTCATATGTGGCCTGTAGTGCATAGATGGACTTGGTATGATTATGACCATGGATTATTCGGTATAATTATGACCGTAATGTTACAAATGATGTGGAAAAAAAATCTCATTGGCCCGTAGTGCATTGATGGACAGTTTTTGGTATGATTATGGCTATGGATTCTCTTCGGCCAAGGGTGCAAAGATGAATTGTTTTATGGCATGATCAGGACCGTTGATGAAAACACGATTATCTTTGGCCCGTAGTGCATGGATAATTCGTGGTCGTGATACTAATGAATATCCTTGGCCTGTAGTGCAGGGATGATTCGATGATGTGGATTAATTATTGAGCTGAGTCTCAGCGATGAAATATTAATTCATGAATGTGATAATAATGAATATCTTTGGTCGTAGTGCATGGATAATTCATGGATGTGATACTAACGAATATCCTTGGCCGTGGTGCATGGATAATTCGATGATGTGATTATTTATTAAGCTGAGTCTTAGTGATAAAATATTGGTTATACACTTTTAATTTGTAGAAGATAGTAGATATCATGCTCTACTTGACTTTTCTAAAATACAGTTGTATGTCTTTGGCTTGTAGTGCAAAGATGAATTGTTAATGAATATCTTTGGCCGTAGTGCAAAGATAAATTTATTAGTATGATTATGAACAAGAATTGTGATTTGGTATAACCATGATTTTTGATGTTTCAGGTGAAGATAGGTGATGAAAATTATCTTAAATCACAGGTGCGAAGAGGAATTTAGAATCACAATTATGATTATGAGTTATTCATATGATTGTGGACAGGAATTGTTGATTGATGTTACAGGGATAAAATATTATTGGTGAACTTTTAACATGGAGAAGATAATAGACCTGATGGTCTATTTGAATCTTCTAATGGATTGCTTCGTTCAATTTAACTATGGTTGAAAACTTTTATCATCTACCATATGTTCTAAATCTCTGATTTATTAATGATGAAGGCTATTGATAGTATAAATTAGCTTTAGTCATGATATTCTTTACTGGGCTAGTTATGCTCACCCTTTCTGCTTCACAATTCCTTTCGTAATAAGAGTGTTGTTAAGAATTCGAGTGGGGATAACAGGGGAATAGAACGGTGGTCTCTAGTTGTGGAGGTTCTCCCTAAATAGTATAGAAAAGTGTGTTATATTCTATACATCATTTAGTAGTTATATTTGGTGAATCAAATAGGGTGAGGCAAACCCAACTTTGGAAGGGTGTTTTGCCACTATCATACAAGATGTTTAATGACATACAACCTCTTGTTCTCATAAGACATGGTTGTGCACATCCACTTGCTGAATATATCTACGAGCACTACCTATATGATCTTGGGGTTTATGTGAAATATAATTTTCACTTGGAGACAACGGAGATATTTATATGTTAAGAGAAGACTCACCATTGGAAAGAAGATGATAGTAATCTTCTTGTTTTTCTTTGGGGAATTTTGGGTGAACCAAGGATAATTCTGTGGACATATGATATCTTTCATAACCTAGACGCATGGCCTCCCATGTACGAAGGTTTCCTTGAGCACTTCCCAAAGATTTTAATTTCTAAAACAGTTTTTGATTATACTTTTTTGTAAAGTATCATTGTAAGGTTGTGGTCGAGGTACCATGAGAGTTACATACATTTGTATTAAAACTCATAGTTAACTGTGTTCGTATTCTATACGACAGCTCAATAGTTGTATAAATGAAGTTGTATTTGAATTTTGTACCATGTATCTGGCGACTCAGAATGGGTGATGTATACCTAATTTTGGGGGCGTCACACTTTCTTTCACTGTTCTCTTCAGGAAATGAGAACGTAGCTGGGACTAGTCGGGGAACAGAGTGATGGTCCTAGATGGTGCATTAGTAGTCCTCACTATTCTGTGAAATAGTGTGATAATAAATGTAATGAGAACTCCATTGAGTGTGGATATTGTCTAGATGAAAATATTTTTATTTAAACTCACAACCTATGTTTTGTCGTATCTTACACGACTGTTGTATAATTAAGTTATATTTGTATTCAGTACCTTGTATCTGACGACTCAAGATGGGTGATGTATACCTATTTTGGGGGCGTCACAGTTGGTATCAAAGCTTAGGGATATGATCCTTGGCTGAGATGTGAGACAAGAACTAGGAGGAGAGAGACGTGGAATTCCTTCGCTAGTATGACCTACCTAAGTTTATTTGGTATTTAATTGGTCGATCAGAGTATATGGATAATATGTGACATGTTAATTAACCCTTGTTTTATGGTAGTATTTGAAAATGGCATCCGAAAATGTTGGGATAAGCAATGAAGCACATGAGACCGTCACCAACGATCAATATCCAGGATAATGTGCAACAGGAAGACAATAATCCTCAGGTAAATAATAACACCGATGAAATGATGAACGATGGGATGTTCAGAGGCTTTATACAATTCATGCAACATCAGGCGAGAGAGACTCCTGTTCATAATGCAGGTGGAAACAATGGCAACCAACGGTCGGTCACCGCTAAGCAGTTCAAGGAGCTGGGACCACCGGAGTTTTTGGGAAAGCCAGAACCACTTAAGGCGGAAACATGGTTAAAGCAGAACACCAAGATATTTGATGTCTTGGGATGCTCCGAGGAGCAAAAAGTTTCCTTTGCCACCTTTATGTTGCGTGAAGAAGTAGATTATTGGTGGAAATCTGTAAAACATACCCAGCCTGACGCACTCAAGATGTCTTGGGAGAAGTTCCAAGAGCTGTTCAATGATAATTACTTTCCCGAAAGCATTCGTTACATGAAGGAGGTGGATTTTATCAAGTTGGAATAAAACAATATGACCGTGTCGCAGTACGAGTCTAAGTTTGTTGAGTTATCCCGATTTGCATCCCATTTGGTCGATAATGAGGAGCGAATGACGCAAATGTTTCTAAGAGGTTTGAAACCCGATATACGTCAATACCTCATTTCTCAAAAACTTTGTTTATATTCAGATGTTATGAATAGGGCTCAGTTATTGGAGCGCGATAATGATTCAGCACAACCAAAAGATAACGACCAACAACACGATAATAATCGTACCGGTGGCAATGGCCATCGGAACAATGATAACCATCGTGGGGGAAATTATCACGCCAAGAATGGTAACCACTTCGGTGGTAATCATGGCCAAGATAATAGAAGTGGAAATTTCAAGAAGAGAAGGTACAATAATGATGGAAAGACAGCAGCACCAACACCAATTTTAAAGGAAAAAGAACGACCACCAGTCGTATGTTTCAAATGCGGACAGGATGGATACATCCGTCCAAACTGTACGCAGTAATCCAAAACGTGTTTTAATTATGGAAGAGAAGGTCACCTATCTCAATTTTATCGTATGGTGAAGTCAAGTCCAGCTGGGATAGTGATGCCAAAGAATGTCCCAGACAAGCCAAAGCCGGTAGTTTAAGAGAGAGCATTTTTTTTACGAAGAACCTGAATAAAATTATCATGGGTAAGTTAATCATAAACTCTTGCGAAGTCTATACCGTGTTAGACACCGGTTCTACGCACTCTTTTATTTCACCTAGTTGTGTTCAATGTTTGAATTTAACTCCGGAGAAGTTAGATTTTGATTTATTTGTTGAAACTCAGTTTGGAGAAACCTTCGTTACATCTACTATTTATAAATCTTGTTTAATTCAAATCGACACTTTCACGTTACCTGTCGATCTTATCTCTTTGAAAATACTTGCCTTTGATGCGATTTTAGGAATCGATTGGTTAACTACTCATCATGCTTTTCGTAAGGTTGTTAGCTTTCATATTCCTAACCAACCTGTTATGCGAATCCAAGCAACCAAACCACTAAAGTCAATCATTGTCATATCAAGCCATAAGTAAAGAGCCTCGGTCCTTTCATTGTTGACTTCCTTGTGTGAAATGCACCAAAGCCAGACTTTCTGTAGGCGACGTCATGAATGACGATGGCAAGTTGATAGGTATCAATATGACGTACTATCCAAGTCTTGGATGAGGGTCACAGTTTTGATTGATATTTCTATTGTTAATAAATTTCCTGACGTATTCTTGAAGACTTCTTAGCCTACCCCTAGAGCGTGAAATCGAATTTTGTATTGACCCCAGTACAAAACCCATTTCTTAAACCCTCAAATATTTCTTCAACTAAAAACGAACGTAACATGCGCCAAAGACGTTGGCTTGAGCTGTTGAAGATTATGATCGTACCATGCAATATCATCGTGGAAGTGCGAACGTGGTAGCTGACGCATTGAGTAGAAGTTCGTATGCGACTGCGATGTTGTTAACACAAAGACCAATTTCGTATAACTTACAAATGATGAAGATAGAGTTAAAGACTCTAGGGACCCACGTAAAGATAACGAATATACGATTAGAATCGACTTTAATCGATAAAGTTAAAGCCGCTCAAGATACATACTCAGAGCTGATGAATGTGAAGAAGAAGGTTCAAGAGGGTGTTATTCTAGAAGCAAGAATCGACGAAGAGAGGAAATCTCAACCCTCGATTTAATTGACCCATTTGAAATCCTCGATCGAGTAGGAACTGTGGCTTATAGACTCGTTTTACCGCCAAGTATGTCGCATGTTCATAACGTTTTTAACGTATCGATGTTACGTAAGTATGTGGACGACCCAAACCACATTATTAATTTAGAACCGGATGAGATAGCGGATGATTTAACGTATGAGGAGATACGTGTTAAAATCTTGGATAAAAAGGATTATATTCGACACTCAAAGGTTATACCTCAAGAGTTAGAATCTGAAATGAAGTCAAGATACCCTAACATCTTCAGCATACCAGGTACGCACGTAAATTTCGAGGGCGAAATTCCATAAGGGGGGGAGATTGTGAGACCCCAGATTTTATGAATAAATATTTAATTTTCTCGAAATAAATTTTTTATTATGGTGAAGATTTGATATAATGTTATAGTTATGGATAGTATTTATAAATTTTGCAAAGTAAGCAAGTGGTTATATAATATTCGATTGGTTGGGGAATATTCATTTTAACGAAATATTGTACGACCAAGACAATCATTGGTGGACCCCATTAACTAAGTATTATCGTCGTAGTTAGAAAACGACAAAATTATTTTTCTATAAAAATAACTACGGAGGTGTTACCAAGAAAAGCTGTTAAACTACCCTAGTAGTAAAGGTACGATGAATACACGTGGTTGCATAGTAACACACGGTATTGATTATTGATGTTTACGTAAGAAGTCACTCAGTTATAGTCAATTATTGCTACAGTAATTGCTGCATCATATCTCTCATATTATTGATTCAATTATTGTTACAGTATCATCTACATAATATTTTATATTATTAAATCAATATTGAGATGGCAAAGTTATTCATATTATTATTTGCAATATTGACAATGTCTAGAAGTTCTGTCAAGGAGAGGTTTGATCACCTAATTGCGCACCAATAAGGAGAAATCCTTATCGGAAAGCCCACTCTTTCCTAGGAACGACCTGGTTGTTAAATATTGTGAATTATAATATTAATGATGAATAAGTTCGTGTTGATTAAAGATGAATTTTATAGTTCCATTGTGTTGGAATTATTTGTGTTAGTGGAAATTGACATTTGTTTAGATAATAATTGATGTCTGGAGGTTATATTGTTCAATCGGGTATTCGGGGCCCTTTTCGTGTCAGAGTACTATTCATGAGTTACTATTCATGAGTATGGGTTACTATTTACGGGTACTATTCACCCGTAAGATATATTTCTTTTCGGTCCAAATTATTTTTTGGTACTGTGACGCCCCCAAAATTCGGACACCTATATCTCGAATTCGGTGCATCACGTGCAACTACGAATATCTTACTAAATCAACAACGAAAATACTAGAATA
This sequence comes from Panax ginseng, assembly GCA_020205605.1. NCBI lineage: Eukaryota > Viridiplantae > Streptophyta > Magnoliopsida > Apiales > Araliaceae > Panax > Panax ginseng. The sequence continues at coordinate 130,154,658 of CM035136.1, read as the reverse complement.
ATTTACATTGATATAATATAAATATTTGCGTCCCAAGGTACCGTAACCATTACTACGACAATTCAGTGATTAACTTAAACATAACTTAATCATTCTTGAATACATCATAACAAGCATAACAATAATAATAATACTTCTAGTCTTAAAGACTAAGTTATTACGTCAGCCTTGCCCTTTCCTTGTCTCGTCTCAAGTATCGCCTTGTTCTCGCTTTAATCGTAATGTTTTAGGAAGCAAGAATGAGCAACGAGTTTGCCCAGCAAGTAATATAGCCAGAAGAACAAGCAGTTATAGCATTTAAATCTTTCAAGGGTATAATGATAATTGGTAGATCAAGGATATAAAGAAATATCAAGAGTATTCAATAGGTGTCTCAATAGACTCAAGGATATCAACAAAATTCCAGGATTTATTCATTTCGAGGTTCAACATGAATGAGTCTTGAAAATCACTAAGAACTAAGAACTCTTACTAGAATTAACGATATTACACAGTAATCCAATATAAACGAAGTACAACAGTGATCACCTAAAAGTACCTACCTACGTTATGCATAACATTTAATCATACTATAATATGCATACGTCGGTTCCCAAACAATATATAATTTCCCCTTCAATGAGGGTTGTTCATCTCAGTAGATTTACGATAGTCCGCACCAAGTCAATCGGTTTGGATAGCTTTTAACACATAGTGATACTCTAGTCGAATCAATGGCTTAAACAATTTTTTATCATGCATTTAAGAACGATAAGTCCAATGCTTGCAACAACGTCAAGGTATACAAATGATTTTCGAATAGAAACAGATATTTGCTTAATAAAATATGATTGATATGACAATAATTCAAATGTATACAGTGTGAGAATTAAGGAACTTGCAACACAATAATAATAGTGTTCAGATACTTGCTCAATGTAAATTTGAGTGAGGTTAGGGAACTTGCCTTTAGCGTTGATTACCACTTATAGCGAAAATCACCTCAATGAACTATGATTGTCCTATTTATGTAAGTATAGGTATTCATTAGCCAAACAAACTTGATATACATATATAAACAACATGTACACATAATACATTTTTTTTCTATCTATGTATACTGCTGCACCCATCAAAACTCATAGCTGTACACTAATATGCTCATACTATTGACCACTACTAGTTTATTCATAATCTTTCTTCTTCGTAATTCCAAGAGGTTCATTGCTTTAAGTAGACCATAACATCTATCAATCCCACCGACCCTTTTCTTCGCATGTTTGCAGGCATTAGATTTATTTTCCCGAAGTTAGTAAAATTCTCTACTTAGAACTCATTCGTGTAATAATAGTTTATAGCAGTATAGGAATATTTATTAATCCATCCTTATATCAAGTTATGATGCTGTCTTCGAGTCCCGGGACATCTCGCCATGTCCGAAGCTGAAGACCTCTGGCCATGTCCGAAGATATTATGACTTGTCCGAAGACAACACGCTTTGTCCGAAGACATTACGACTTGTCCGAAGACAACACGCTTTGTCCGAAGACATCTCTGAAGTCAGTTCTTTCAGAGACTTCGGTCTACACTATTTCGACAAAGTCTAAGTTTTTCGGGTTAATTTCATTAAGACTTTACTATATGCATACAACCTAAGGGAATTTCTTAATACATGGTCTAACACGACCGAACCCATCAGCTGGTTCCTAAGTACGGTGCAGCTGCACCCATGGAGTTCGTATAATTGAACATGCTCTGTTTTGCAGAGTAGCCACAACTTGATTCCAGGCAATTATTAAAGTATTCATGCACGAGAGTAAACTTTCTAAACACCCTATATCATGCTAATTCATCATACTTGACCTATTAATTTAGGAAAAATCGAGAATCAAACAAGACTCAAGTTAAGAACGAAGTAGAATTATACCTTCTCGAGCTTTAACCTTGATATCTCACACACTGATTTGGTAATGCTTAGCAACTAAGAATTCTTTACTCAGATTTCTACAACACTCTTATCACTATAACAGACTGCCATGGTGGCTTGTATTTAAAGAGAAAAGCATGGACTAGACACTTGCTTTACACAATGTTGGGATTCATGGTGCAATAGAAATGAACAATGGTTACTTAAGGAGTTGTTTAACCACTCCGTACCAGCCACTTAGCTAGTCATGCATGCCTAGGATTAGCAGCTTGAAAGTTTGCGTAAAGAGAGTTTAGGCTACTGTTCCTTGTACTTGGTGACCTTTAATTTGGGGACAAGAGAATAGATCTCAGACATAGACAAGGGGCTAGTCGGTCGGGCCCACTGCCCCACGCCACATTTTATTTAACCAACACCTTGTACCATTAGTTAACTATTATGTTGGGTTCCGAATTGGATTTTAAATAACCCAAGTTTATTGGGCTAACTCAAAAGTCCATCAATTAATTTATTGGGCTAGACTCCCAATTTATTATTTGGATTATAAACATGTAAATACTTAATTATTATGGAAGCAAATTAATTAATTTAATTTACCCAATAACACTAAATTATACACCATCTTAATAGTTATTAATAAGTTGGGTTATTTCACATAATTTAAGTTATGCACTTAATAATAATAAAAAGATTTAGTCCATCCAGACAAGCTTTCAAACCAATTCAATGATTTATTATTACTCTGGTATAATTAAATAAATTAATTATATACCACCTCTCTTATTGTCATCTTTTACTTAGTAATGCATTCCTTCTTAATTATTCCTCACTAATTCCATCATTGTGTCACACAAGACATTTCATAAACCTATCATAATTCTCCACATCTTATCAATTATTAAAAGTTCAATTTTAATTCAATTGAGTTACTCACCTCATGCCATGTAAGCATTTATAAAATAAATAATCACGTGCTCTATTTATAAATATTAATATTAAATCATAAAATTTACTATTATTACATCCTCTCCCCTATAAAATTCCGTCCTCGGAATTGATACAAGGTTACACAAAAAGATGGGGATAGTCTCTCCTCATCCTATCTTCTAATTCCCATGTGGCCTCCTCGACATCGTGGTTTCGCCAAAACAACCTTCTGAAGATATAACTTTGTTTCTTAGCATTTGTTCTTTCTTATCTATTATCCGAACAGAATTTCTTCATATGCGATTCTTCTCTACTTGAATGGGCTCATAGAAATCACGTGCTTATAGTCGACTTATACAGACGTAGTATGACGAAATGTGAAACACGTTGTGGATATGTTCCATTCGGGTGGCAAAGCAACTTTGTATGTCACTCCGCCCACTCGCTTCAATATCTCGAATGACCCTATGAACCTCGGACTCAATTTTCCTTTCTTTCCGAATCTGATCTTTCCCTTCCAAGGAGATACCTTCAAAAACACAAAACTACAGACTTCAAAGTCTCGGTTCTGACGATGCAAGTCGGCATACTTCTTTTGGTGATCTTGAGTTGCTACCAATTTGCCCCTTATTGTTGCTACCACGTCGGCCGTTTGCTGGACTAATTCTGGTCCCAAAAGTCATCGTTCTCCGACTTCATCCCAACATAATGGTGTTACGTATTTTCTCCCGTAAAAGAGCTTCATATGGCGGCATCTGATACTCGCATGATAGCTATTATTGTGTTTAATTCTACTAATGGTAAATGGTCGTCCCAATTTCCTTGAAGTCCATCACGCAAGCTCTAAGCATGTCCTCCAACGTTTGTATGGTTCGTTCACTCTGTCCGTCAGTTTGAGGGTGATAAGCAGTACTTAATCTCAATTGAGTTCCCATTCATTCCTGCAAACTTTTCCAGAATTTTGACGTGAAACGCGAATCTCGATCGGAGACAATCGACACCGGCACTCCATGTCGTGATACGATTTCCTTTACATACAAATTTGTTAACTGGTTCGAATTGAATCAAATTTTGATGGGTAGAAAATGAGTTGTCTTTGTTAGTCGGTCCACAATAACCCAAATGGCATCATAACCCTTCTATGTAACCGAAAGTCCAACCACGAAGTCCATCGTAATGTGCTCCCATTTCCATTCTGGAATTTCCAGCGGTTGAAGTAGTCCACTTGGTCTCTGGTGTTCTGCTTTGACTCTTTGACAAGTAAGACATCTGCTAACACACTCTTCAACCTCTCTTTTCAAATTAGGCCACCAAAATGGTGTCAAGATCCTAGTACATTTTGTGCCTCACGGATGTCTGAGAATACGTCGTATTATGTGCTTCGTGTAGGATTTCCTCTCTCAGTTCGATTACAGCTGGCACCCATACTCGACCCTCAAACCTCGATATACCGTCCTTATCTACTTTGAACCTTTCTTCCTTATCTTCTACTATTCTCTTCTTTATCTTCTCACATTCTTCATCTTTCTCTTGTGCTTCCTTTATTTTATCCAATAACGTCGGGTGAGCTCTCATCATGAGTAATTTTCCTTCCGCTTCTTTTGGTTCCTCCACCTCTATTTCCAACTTTTCCATTTCTCTTATTAATTCCTCTTGAGTTGTCAATTTGAATAACTTCTCCCTTCCTTTTCTACTCAAAGCGTCGGCTACAACGTTTGCTTTTCCCGGGTGATAAAGAATTTCACAGTCGTAATCCTTGATTAGTTCCAACCACCTTCTTTGTCGCATGTTCAACTCCTTCTGTGTGAAGATATATTTCAGACTCTTGTGATCTGTATATATCTCACATTTTTCTCCGTACAAATAGTGCCTCCAAATCTTCAATGCAAAGACTACCGCCGCTAACTCCAAGTCATGGGTAGGGTATCGTTTTTCAAAATCTTTCAACAGTCGTGAGGCATATGCAATGACCTTGCCATGTTGCATTAGCACACAACCAAGTCCTCTATGAGATGCATCACTATACACCACAAATCCTCCCACATCATCTGGTAATGATAATACAGGCGCCTCACTCAACCTCCTCTTCAATTCTTGGAAACTCTCATCGCATTTGTCTGTCCATACGAACTTCTCTGTCTTCTTCGTTAGATTGGTCAGCGGGGTTGCTATCTTAGAAAAATCTTGGATAAATCTTCGATAGTACCCGACTAAACCTAAGAAACTCCTAACTTCTGTTGGCGTCTTCGACTGTTCCCAGTTACTTACCGCTTCCACCTTTGCAGGATCCACGAAAATTCCATTTTGATCTATCACGTGTCCTAGAAATTGAACCCTTTCCATCCAAAATTCACATTTTGAAAATTTAGCGTACATCTTTTTCCTTCTCAATGCTTCCAATACCATCTTCAGGTGTTCGACATGCTCTTCCTTCGTCTTTGAATAAGTCAAAATGTCATCAATAAATACTACTACGAACTTATCTAAGTATGGCCTGAAAACTCAGTTCATCAAGTCCATGAATGCTGCCGGAGCATTGGTTAACCCAAATGACATCACTAAAAATTCGTAATGTCCGTAGCGAGTTCGAAATGCCGCCTTTTGTATGTCCTCCTCTCGTACTTTCAACTGATGATAACCCGTTCGTAAATTTATCTTGGAAAAACACTTCGCTCCCTTCAGTTGATCGAAAAGGTCGTTTATCCTTGGCAATGGATATCTATTCTTAATTGTCACTCGGTTCAACTCCCGATAATCGATACAGAGCCTCATCGATCCATTCTTTTTCTTTACAAACAACACTGGTGCTCCCCAAGGAGACACACTTGGCCAAATATAACCCTTATCTAGTAACTCTTGCAATTGAATCATCAATTCCTTCATTTCTCTACAAGCGCCCATACGATATGGGGCTTTTGAAATTGTGCGGTTCCCGGTGCTAAGTCTATTATGAATTCAATTTCTCTCGTCTGCGGAAGACCAGGTAGTTCATCCGAAACACGTCTTGAAATCTCTTAAGACCGATATATCTTTCATTTCTATTCCTTTTTCTCGAGTGTCCACTATATAGGCTAAATAACCTACACATCCTTTCCTTAACAATTTCTTAGCCTGCATCATCGTAAGGCAACACGATTGCTTGAGCGACGAGCTACCGTAAAACACTACCTTAGACCGATTTGAGGTCTGAAGGTTTACACTCTTCTTTTGACAATCGATTATTGCAGCGTGGCCGGATAACCAATCCATTCCTAATATCACATCAAACTCTCCCAGTTTAATCGGAATTAAGTCTATGTTTAGTTCGTGACCTCTAATGTTTGCACAATAGTTTCGATAAACAAACTCTATGGGAATTACTTCCTTATTCGCAATCTCTACGTTCAATGAATTTTCTAAATGTTCAGGAGGTATATTTAGTCGATTAGCAAATTCTTCAGACACAAAGGAATAGGTAGCACCCGAATCAAATAATACATAGGCATTTATATTATTGATTGGGAGAATACCTGACACCACGTCCCTTGCGATCCATCGTCTTGACATCATGTTAAAGGTTCGGGCAGTCAGTCGGTTGGATTGCGTTGGTTCGCCGATCATCAGCTTGCTGCCCCCTCCTTGTTGGTCGCTTCCTCCGTTGCTCCCCTTCCTTGGGCAATCCTTGATTTGATGCTCAGTTGAGCCACACGCGAAACATCCCTTGATCTTTTTCGACTTTGGGCAATTGGGTGAAATGTGCCTTCGTCATGATTGTAGCAGACGCCACGCCCTTCCAAAGATTCCCTTGATGGTTTTTCCCACATTTCGAGCAAGCTTCACTTCTTTTCTTAAACCCTCCTTGATAACTTTCTGATTGGTTGATGTTTCGGTGGTTGGTGTTGACTGGTTGGTTATCCCATTTCCTCTTTCCCAGATAACTTCCACCACTGCTACTCCCTCCACGATTCTCTCCCCCAGCATTCTTGTTCTTCTTCTCCTTGTTGTATTGGCTCAATGCCTCGCTACCTCCCTCAGTAATTATCGCCTTCTCCAATAATGTGGCGAACGAGTCGATTTGAAGGACTGACACCTTGTTGAACAACCAAGGTTTTAGTCCAAGTTCGAAGCGTCGAGATTTCCTTTCTTCAGTGTCTACTTGATGTGTTGCGAATCTTCATTGAACTTGGCCGCATCGTGCCACCGTCATCTCCCTTGTTTTAGTTCTAGAAACTTTACCTCCATCCTATTCTTCATGCTCTTGAGAAGTAATTCTCGAAGAACAAAGTCTTAAACCTTTCCTGTGTTATAGTCCCTTCTCCCGCCTCTGTTGATTTGCTTCCCACCAATGGTTTGCTTCACCCTCATCATATATGTAGCGAACACGGTCTTACTCGTCTTTACCCACACGAGCAATGGCGAAGGCTTTCTCCATTTCCTTGATCCACGTTTACATTCTGATAGGATCGGTAGTACTATGAATTCCTTGAGGTCCTACACTCTTAAAGTCCTTGAAGTTTCATGTAATTTGAGCTACTTGGAGATTGGGTGTTCTTGTTCTTTCTTCCCTAAGAGCCTCCCCTAACAAATCTACAAGCCTCTGAATGGGATCTACTTGTCCTCTCTCATCATTAACCGACTCTTCCGGTGCAGTTAATCTACGTCTGGGCGGCATTTTTCTGCATCATAAAACTTCCATTTTTTTTATTATCTAATTATATTACTTAAACAATTCCCCATAAAAGGAATAAGATTTCGAAATACATTTCAGAACAAGATCATTTATATTCGTATGCCAAATTGTTACATTACATGATTAAAACTAGCATACTTCTATAATGACACAACTTATCCCCTAATATCACAAAAGATGGGGACAACCATTAACATACTACCCCTCTAATATAACTCAAAAGTTTGGGGCTTACAACTATCTCACATTCTACATAAAAGACTAAAATTACAACAACAGATAATACACTATATAACGAACTACGACTAATAACTTTTAACGCCTAGACTTAATCTATCATTCCGCGCTCCACAGCGCTCTAGTACTCCCTCTGAGTAATGTGCACCACCAAATCTCGGCTTATGGTGTGTCGGGTCTGTCTCTGCTCTGCCGGATAGCGATTTACCCCATCAATCAGTCTCTCCATGGTCGTCCGCACTGCATAGCCCATCCTATTCATCTTCCTCCTTTTGCACCTCACTTCATCTTCTAGATCGTTAGCCCTATTATTGGCCCCTTCCCACTTCTCTTCGAAATGGATCCTATCCCTTACCTCCATCTCTAACTAAATACGGATAGCTTCCTTCTCTGTCCTTTCGCTCAACTCCCTCTGCTCCATCTCTTCCAACTTCCCTGCCAGTTCTACATTCCTAGCCACCGCCCTGTGAAACAAAGCCCCCATCTGGATTCCTGCCTCCTTACGGTGAGCAATCTCTACCTCCATCTCCTGCATCACTAACTTTCTCTGGTGGTCTTCGTCCCTCAGCTTTTGGAATTCGGACTCCCTGTCCCTAGCCTTAGCCTCTAGCTCCTCAACTCTGCACCCTAACTCTAAAATCTGCTCCTCATACTCCCCAACATCCTATCCTCAAAAGTAGCCTCGTCGGAGTCCCCCATGGGCTCGTCCACCATACGTTCCCCCATAGGCTCCTCCTCTGGATCAGACTCCTCGGGTATTGGCTCCATCTCCTCTTCCTCATCATCATCATCGATAGGGACTACAGTTGATATAGGCTCTGCTATCAATGGTGCCTCATATACCACGTGTATGTCACGCGGCTCCTCTTCTACTACTCGGCTAGGTCCTCCCATGTCAGTCATCCTACAATCACCAACACAAGAGAAAACACACCACAACTCCATTATAATGTTAAATAACATAAGTTCATTGTATATAATGAAGTTATATTCTATAACACGCTAAGTCAATCTCTGTGAAAACTCTATATGAGTTTCATCCCTTCCTATCTTCTAAGTTCTCCTAAGTTATAATCTAAGGGCTCTCGCTCCTAAGGTTTATAACTATGGCTTTGATACCAACCTGTGATGCCCCCAAAATTCGGACACCCATATCTCGAATTTGGTGCATCACGTGCAACTACGAATATCTTACTAAATCAACAACAGAAATACTAGAATAATTTACATTGATATAATATAAATATTTGCATCCCAAGGTACCGTAACCATTACTACGACAATTCAGTGATTAACTTAAATATAACTTAATCATTCTTGAATACATCATAACAAGCATAACAATAATAATAATACTTCTAGTCTTAAGGACTAAGTTATTATGTCGCCTTGCCCTTTCCCTTGTCCTGTCCTGAAGTACCGCCTTGTTCTGCCTTAACTGTAATGTTTTAGGAAGCAAGAATGAGCAACGAGTTTGCCCAGCAAGTAATATAACCAGAAGAACAAGCAGTTATAGCATTTAAATCTTTCAAGGGTATAATGATAATTGGTAGATCAAGGATATAAAGAAATATCAAGAGTATTCAATAGGTGTCGCTATAGACTGAAGGATATCAACAAAATTCCAGGATTTATTCATTTTGAGGTTCAACATGAATGAGTACTGAGCAGTCACTAAGGACTAAGAACTCTTACTAGAATTAACAGTATTACACTGTAATCCAATATAAACGAGTACAACAGTGATCGGCCTAAAAGTACCCTACGTTATGCATAACATTTAATCATACTTTCATATGCGCATGCGTCGGTTCCCAAACAATATATAATTTCCTTCAATGAGGGTTGTTCGTCTCGATTAGATTTACGATAGTCCGTACCAAGTCAATCGGTTTGGATAGCTTTTAACACATAGTGATAGTCTAGTCGAATCAAAGGCTTGTACAATTTTTATCATGCATTTAAGAACGATAAGTCCAATGCTTGCAACAACGTCAAGGTATACAAATGATTTTCGAATAGAAACAGATATTTGCTTGATAAAATATGGTTGATATGACAACAATTCAAATGTATACAGTGTGAGAATTAAGGAACTTGCAACACAATAATAATAGTGTTCGGATACTTGCTCAATGTAAATTTGAGTGAGGTTAGGGAACTTGACTTTAGCGTTGATTACCACTTATAGCGAAAATCACCTCAATGAACTATGTTTGTCCTATTTATGTAAGTATAGGTATTCATTAGCCAAACACACTTGATATACATATATAAACAACATGTACACATAATACATTTTTTTTTTCTATCTATGTATACTACTGCACCCATCAAAACTCATAGTTGTACACTAACATGCTCATACTATTGACCACTGCTAGTTTATTCATAATCTTTCTTCTTCGTAATTCCAAGAGGTTCATTTCTTTAAGTAGACCATAACATCTATCAATCCCACCGACCCTTTTCTACGCATGTTTGCAGGCATTAGATTTATTTTCCCGAAGTTAGTAAAATTCTCTACTTAAAACTCATTCGTGTAATAATAGTTTATAGCAGTATAGGAATATTTATTAATCCATCCTTATATCAAGTTATGATGCTGTCTTCGAGTCCCAGGACATCTCTCTATGTCCGAAGCTGAAGACGTCTGGCCATGTCCGAAGATATTACGACTTGTCCGAAGACAACACTCTTTGTCCTAAGACATTACGACTTGTCCGAAGACAACACGCTTTGTCCGAAGACATCTCTGAAGTCAGCTCTTTCGGAGACTTCGGTCTACACTATTTCGACAAAGTCTAAGTTTTTCGGGTTAATTTCATTAAGACTTTACTATATGCATACAACCTAAGGGAATTTCTTAATACATGGTCTAACACGACCGAACCCATCAGCTGGTTCCTAAGTACGGTGCAGCTGCACCCCATGGAGTTCAGAAGCAGTGAACATGCTCTGTTTTGAAGAGTAGCCACAACTTGATTCCAGGCAATTATTAACGTATTCATGCACGAGAGTAAACTTTCTAAACACCCTATATCATGCTAATTCATCATACTTGACCTATTAATTTAGGAAAAATCGAGAATCAAACAAGACTCAAGTTAAGAACGAAGTAGAATTATACCTTCTCAAGCTTTAACCTTGATATCTCACACACTGATTTGGTAATGCTTAGCAACTAAGAATTCTTTACTCAGATTTCTACAACACTCTTATCACTATAACGATTTGCCATGGTGGCTTGTATTTAAAGAGAAAAGCATGGACTAGACACTTGCTTTACACAATGTTGGGATTCATGGTGCAATAGAAATGAACAATGGTTACTTAAGGAGTTGTTTAACCACTCCATACCAAACCACTTAGCTAGTAGTCATGCATGCCTAGGATTAGCGAAATTGAAAGTTTGCGTAAAGAGAGTTTAGGCTACTGTTCCTTGTACTTGGTGACCCTTAATTTGGGGAAAAGAGAATAGATCTCAGACATAGACAAAGGGGCTAGTCGGTCGGGCCCACTGCCCCACGCCACATTTTATTTAACCAACACCTTGTACCATCAGTTAACTATTATGTTGGGTTCCGAATTGGATTTTAAATAACCCAAGTTTATTGGGCTAACTCAAAAGTCCATCAATTAATTTATTAGGCTAGACTCCCAATTTATTATTTGGATTATAAACATGTAAATACTTAATTATTATGGAAGCAAATTAATTAATTTAATTTACCCAATAACACTAAATTATACACCACCTTAATAGTTATTAATAAGTTGGGTTATTTCACATAATTTAAGTTATGCACTTAATAATAATAAAAAGATTTAGTCCATCCAGACAAGCTTTCAAACCAATTCAATGATTTATTATTACTCTGGTATAATTAAATAAATTAATTATATACCACCTCTCTTATTGTCATCTTTTACTTAGTAATGCATTCCTTCTTAATTATTCCTCACTAATTTCATCATTGTGTCACACAAGACATTTTATAAAGCTATCATAATTCTCCACATCTTATCAATTATTAAAAGTTCAATTTTAATTCAATTGAGTTACTCACCTCATGCCATGTAAGCATTTATAAAATAAATAATCACAGGCTCTATTTATAAATATTAATATTAAATCATAAAATTTACGGTTATTACAGGTACAATATTATTCCATGAGGAGATGTGCTAATTTTTTCGAATAGTTGGTTGAAGATATAATAATAGTAATCAATATGGATGAGTTGGTGGAAAGTTATAATAGTAAATCAATATGGATCATTTGTTTTAAAGTTTTAATAGTAAATCAAGATGGACCGTTGCTTTAAGTTTTAATAGTAAACCAATATGGATCGTCTGCTTAAAAAGTAAATCAATCTGGACCGTTCATGAATTAGTTACTATTCAGTCCATTCTCCTATAAATAGAAGCTCATACCTTCATTATTTCTTACAAATTTACTAAAACTCTAGAGAGAGAAACTAGAGAGAAAGAAGAAAAGTATTCTGCTACTTCACTACTCCAATATCCAATTTCTTCTAAGGTAGGGGATATTATTTGTTGTACTCGTAAGGGGTATTCTTTCTTTCTTATTCGTGAAGAGAACTTCAGTTATTCCATTCTTTATTATTACATTGGAATAACTTTTGTATCTGTGGATACCCTATACTTGGTGAAATTTTTCATTATTCCATTCTTATTATTCTGTTGAAATAACTTTGCTTTATCAAGTACCGCATACATGGTGAAATTCTTCTAATATTTTGTTCTTTATTATTATGTCGAAATATCCTATCTCAAGTGCGTTTCACTTGGGACCGGTTCCATTATTTATTATTCTATCTAATATCACATGCAAGCGTTTACACCGGACCGGTTCTATTATTTATTATTCATTTGGGAATAACTTTTGTGGCAGTGCTTATCTATATCGCGCGCATGGTGAATCCTACATTATTCCATTCTTTATTATTCTGTTGGAATAACCTGTCTAAGTGGATTACCACATGCATGGTGAATGATCCTGTGTATTCATTCCTTATTAAATTGTGGAAATGATCTGTATACGTGGATTAGTGCATGACGGGTGAAAATCTATTTGCAGTTTCATATATTATATTATACTCAGTTGGTTAAAGCTTTGTCTTCTATACTCCATAAAATTAGTGGAATATCCTTGATATTTGCGTTTCATCCAGTATCTTTTCATGAAAATATTCTTCTGAGCATTCTTGAATTTTACTGCACAAAGCAGTATCATGTTGACAATTTGGACGTTATTGAGTTTAGGATAAATTAATTTATAAATCTTTAAAATTTATTCTTGAACCGATTTTATTGAATTGTCATCATCCTCATGCTTATATTATGTTGAAATTAATCTTTGGCTTACGTGCATAGATGGACTTGGTATGATTATGACCAGAGATTATTCGGTATAATCATGACCGTAATGTGACGAATGATGTGGTAAAAGTCCTCATTAGCACATGTAGTTCATTGGTGGACAATTGTTGGTATGATTTATGACGAGGGATTATTCGGTATAGTCATGACCATTATTGATTACATGAATATCCTTGGTCATGAAAGGGGATGATTCGATTTTATTTATTGTTTGAGTCTCAAATGATAAAGTTGATGAAAAACTTTTTAAATCATGAAGATAGTAGATTTTATTCTCTACTGACTCTTCTAATGGATTGCTTGTTCATTGCTTTAACTTGATGTTTATTATATTTTATCGCTTTAACATCAGTTGAAGGCTAATGATAATTTATTCGCATTATCTTAGTCATAATATTTCTTACTAGGCTAGTTGAGCTCATCCTTTCTTTCACCGTTTTTTTTAGGAAAAATGAGAACGTAGTTTTACTTTGGTAGTCGGGAAGCAGAGTGATGGTCCTAGATGGTGCATTAGTAGTCCCTCACAATTACAGAAAATAGTGTGATAATAAATGTAATGAGGACTCCATTGAGTGTGGATATTGTCTAGATGACAATATTTGTATTAAAACTCACAACCTATGTTTTGTCGTATCTTACACGACTGTTGTATAATTAAGTTGTATTTGTATTCAAAGACTTTGTTTGCGGATTTACTCAAGATGGATGATGTATACCTATTTTAAGGCGTCACATACGTAAACTATTGCATTACATTAAATTTTTATTTGGCAAATCAAATTTCACCTTAAACCCATTAAATATACGAGAATCATGTTCGTTTTAAAGTATTTATTTTAATATAAATTATTTAACATATAAATGTAATTTCGTTTAGATAAATAGTTTCAATAATATTTTCAAAAATATTAGAAAATAAGTGAATTGACTATAATATTTTTTTTTAAAATAGAATTTTATATATTTACAGACTGTCAACTCAGTTAATATTATATATTTTAATTTTTGAAAATCGCTTAATTTTTTTGCAATGACAAGTGAAGATGGGGCAGTTCCATAGTGGAGTAGTGTTTTTACTAATGGTGAATCATATAAATTATTTTTTTTAACAATATAAATTAATTTAATAGCATAATATAGTTCATTAGTATAATTTAGAATAATAATATATATTACGATTGTTTATATCGATTTTTTTTAATTGTCAAATTTTGTGAATAAGCTTTTGTGATATTTTTTTTAGAATTTTTTATAATTTTTACAAATTTCATAATGATAATTTGACATAAATTCATTGTAATATATTAGTAACTAGATGTGTCCCGTGTCTCCGGCACTGTATAGATTGTAGGATATATTTCAAATTTTGAACGACTCAGATAATTTATTGAATGTATAAAAAATTCAAAATTATTTATATTTTATTAGATAGATAAGACTTTATTATTCAATATTTTTATATTCTCAAAATAAAGCATTACCTTGCAAAATGAGACGACAAAAAAGAGAACAATAATAATTAGAATACTTCAAATTATTGCCGGTTTATATGTAACGCGTGGATTACACGCCACAAAAGTTAAGGCTCCTCCACCGTTCATACACCATCATCACGCGTGGTCAAAAACACCCCTACTCCTCCAACTCCCCACTTTTCACATTTCCCAATGCAATCCTCACTCTCACCCCACTTTCTCTTTCTATAAATAAGTGCTTATATACTTCTGCATATATATTTTGTAGACCCATTCCTATCATTGGGTTCTGATTTATCGAAATTCTCGGATCTGGAATTGAGTTGGAGCTTCCGAGTTGGGTAACTCAGTTGAAATTATTTTTATTTGAATTGGGAGGAGTTGAAGGTAGTTTTGATAAGCAAGGGATTTGAATTGAACATGTCGTGGACCACGGCGTCTTATTGGTGTTACCGGTGCACTCGCTTCGTTAGGGTTTCGGCTGACAACGGCAGCATCGCTTGTCCGTACTGCGAGAGTGGATTTATCGAAGCGGTTGACGCCGCGCATTCGTCGGACTCTCGCCGGCGGTTTCCTCCAGCGGAGATGTATATGGTGGGGGACGAGCTCTCAGATCGGGAGCGAGGGCGGAACTTCCGGTTCCGACGCGGTCGTCGGAATAACGGCGATCGGTCGCCGTTTAATCCGGTGATTGTTCTGCGTGGTCCGGCGGAAGGAGGTGGAGAGGACGGAGGGGGCGGTGGGAATGGGGAAAGAAATTTTGAATTGTATTATGACGACGGCGCCGGTTCTGGCCTACGACCGTTGCCGGAGACTATGTCGGAGTTCTTAATGGGATCCGGATTTGACAGATTGCTCGATCAGCTATCGCAGATTGAACTCAACGGTTTAGGCCGCTCGGAGCAGCCACCGGCGTCAAAAGCTGCCGTTGAGTCGCTGCCGACAATAGAGATCGTTGACAGCCACGTCAGTGCCGAGTCGCACTGCGCAGTGTGCCATGAACCATTCGTACTCGGATCGGAAGCTCGAGAAATGCCGTGCAAGCACATCTACCATTCCGATTGTATCCTCCCCTGGCTCTCTCTTCGAAATTCGTGCCCAGTTTGCCGCCATGAATTGCCAACTGACCCCAATAATTCGGTAGAAATCAACAATCGAGAGCAATCTGTAGACGAGGAGGCTGTTGGGCTTACAATTTGGAGATTGCCAGGCGGTGGATTTGCGGTGGGGAGGTTTGCCGGTGGACGGAGAGGAGGAGAGAGAGAGCTTCCAGCTGTGTATACAGAAATGGATGGTGGATTCAATAACAATGGCGGTGGTGCACCGAGGAGAATTCAATGGGGATCCAGAAGTAGTAGAGTTAGAGAAGGTGGAGTTGGGAGGGCCTTTCGTAATTTCTTCTCCTTTATCGGAAGATTAAGGCCTTCTAGTAATTCGAATTTGTCATCATCTAGCTCAGATTCAGGGGGGGTTTCGATGAGTAGAAGCAGAAGTTTGTCGAATTCGACCTCAATGTTTAGTAGGTACATGAGGAGAAGGCGTGGGAGAGCTTCAATTTTGGACGATCAGAATGGAATGTCTAGATCAAGATGGTAATACTAATACTTTTTGAACTTGAATTCCTTATGTAGAAAGTTGAGTTCTTTAATTATTATAAGATGTAAATAGCATAAGAATTGGTGAAATTGATACTAGTTTTGAGTTAATGAAGTAGATACACTATAATGTTTATACTTTCATTAAAATTGCCCAAGACCCGTGATGAGAAAAAGGGTGTTTTCTTGATTTGGGAATTTACATCGGAATGAGCATCAAATTGGCTTTTGCTTCTTGGTTGGAATTGAAGAAGTACAATGATTGAAAACCCGGAATTTGGAGATTGAGAAGGGGGCTTGAAAGTTAGAAGCTACTAATTCAAATTGTAAGCATTTGTTATGATTAATTGCTATATGTAATTCGGTTTATTCAAGTTCATAGTAAAGATTTTACTTCATTAATCTTGATTCTCCTTGTGCAGCTTGTTACTATGTTTTTTCTCTTTCACACATACACCACACACACAAAATGGATAGTCCCACCTATGGGAATGACACATGGAAAGTTCCCAAATAATTTATTTTATTTAATGGGAAGGTACCTAGAAATTTTGTGGTCCATCCATCATCTTTGAATGGAAATAGATTGACTTTGTCCATTACTAATAATAGTTTTTAGACTGTAAAACATAGGTGAGGGGCCTGAGGATCTACTTTGAGAATCCATGTCTTATTGTACTAAAATGTTTTTTATTTCTCGAATAGTAACTGAACCCTATACTCACTGAGAAAGAGCTTGTGAAAATATAATTTTTGGTGATTTATATGTTGACGACTCCCATACTTAAGTGAGAAAGAGATTGTGAAAATATAATTTTTGATGATTTATATGTTGACGATTGTGACTAGCTAGTAAGTGTAAAAAATAAAATAGAATAATAATACACTAGTCTTTTTTCCTTAACACTTTCCTATTACATTTAATATCATCATAAATTTATTATCCTATATAACAATACTCATCCCTTAATTTATTGCTTTTCATGGTGGGATAAAACAAAGGAACTTCTTTTGTGAAAAGCTGCTAGCTGCTTTCTTTTTTGCACACAGTGAGCTTCTGTGTCAGTCCTTATAGGAAGCCACTGAATGAAACTTTAGCATGTGAGTTTGGGGCATTATTTTTGCAGAAAATTATACTTTTGAGAATATCTTACTGTTTTTTCTTCTTATGAGTGCTGCTGGTAGAGCTGTCCTGTAATGAATTTTTATATATATATATATATATATATATATATGGGAATCCATTCATGGCAATCGGTTATCATGTATACTGTGCAACAACCTCTTTTCAGACCGTTGATCAACTTATTAGAAGGCTGAGATTGAGATATATTAATATCAAGCCGTGACAAGCTCTATTGGTTTCTATTTAAATAAGAGAGGCCCACATTTAAACATATTGTCAGTATAGTTAAACAAAATGAATATTTAATATTAAAATATTACAATCGGTACAGCTTGTACCGACTTACCCTTTTTTTTTACATATTTCTCCACAGCAAATTAAAATAGAATAAAAAAATAAAAATAATATTAAAATATTACAGTAAATTTGTAGTTGTCTTGCCAAACACCTTTTTTTAACACATTGATGCTAGCTTTATATGTCATGCATCTGAATGTCTATTATTAATTTTATTAGTAAGCAATTCTTATAAGAATGTAATAACCAAGATGTAATATATTATTAACCAAGATGTAATATATTATAAGAATTGCTTAATAATAAAAATAAATATCAGATCTTTAATAAAATATAAAAATATATTATAAAATTGTAATTTTATTATTAAGCAATTCTTATAGTTGATATAATTAAACTACTTTATATATTTTAAAACAATAAAGATATTCTACTTTAGTTGATATATAGTTGTAGTAATAGTTTAGTTTTAAAATGTACCAAGTATAAAAGTTGTTAAATAAAATTTTATTAATTTTAATTATAAGATGCCATGGATTAATTTTTAAAAATTAAAGTGAATTTTTTAGGATAGGGTAAAAATATAAATAAAAAGATAAAAATAGTGTTTAGTTATATAGTAATTACAAAAGTGTTTCTAAACGAATTTAAGTTATATAGTAATTGTAAAAATAAAAATATCATTCTTTAATAAAATATAAAAATATATTATAAGAATTGTCAACTTATTATTAAGCAATTCTTATAATATATTACATCTTGGTTATTACATTCTTATAAGAATTGCTTACTAATAAAATTAATAATAGACATTCACATGCATGACATATAAAGCTAGCATCAATGTGTTAAAAAAAAAAAAAAGTAGTACAACTTGTAACTGTACCAATTATATTTTAATTTTTTTTTTATTCTATTTTAATTTGTTTGTGAGAAATACGTAAAAAAAAAAGTGTTTCATATGTCGCAATTTGGGTTGTAATATTTTAATATTAAATATTCATTTTGTTTAACTATAACGATAATATATTTAAATGTGGGCCCTCTTATTTAAATAGAAATCCAGAGAGCTTGTCACTTTTTGGTATTAACATATCCCAATCTCAAATTTCTTCCAATAAGTTGATCAACTATTCGAAAAAGAGGTTGTTACAGATAGATCCCACAAGCAACCGTTGCCATGGATGGATTCCCTATATATATATATATATAGTATTGTAAATTGAATAGGAACACTAGGTAGGTAGGTTTCATCACTGTCTGCTGTAAAATGTGGGGTGAGATTGCTTGTTGTTGTATTGTGGACATTCCATAGGATATCAACTATGAAGGATGGTACTGTTTAACATAATTTATTTTTGAATTTGACAGAAAGATTCTGGCGAAAAAGTATATCAACAACTAAACAGAAAACTTCAATAATGAAGAGAAAATGTTAATAAATAGAAAAAGTCTAGGGGACCGGCCTTTTCAGACCGGGGTAGTGACTTGCCGGAATTTTTTATTTTTTTTTTGTTTTTTGTTTTTTACTACAAAATAATTAATGTGATTTATTGAAACTGAAATTTTTATAAAATGCAGTAATTTATGTGTCATTTGGATACACGTAAAAAACAGGGTTGTACAGACTGTATAACCTTTTTTGTTACGTGTATCCAAAAAGACACCTAAATCACTGTATTTTTTAAAAATTTCTGTTCCAATAAATCACATTAATTATTTTGTAGTCAAAAACAAAAAAAAATAATAATAATAATAATTTCGGTCGGTCACTACCCCGGTCGAAAAAGGCCGGTCCCCCTAGGACTCAAATAAATATACAAGGAAGGGATGGACTACTCATGATAAAGGGTTATTGTAGGATTTGTCCCATTTACGAATGGTTGCAGTTTCTTGTTTGATTCAGGTGAGTGAGTTAGAGATGGTTGCAAGTTCTTGTTTGATTCAGGTGAGTGAGTTAGGAGTTTATTGTTGTAGTTTCATGTATGAAAGTGGTTAGTATGAAATTTATTTTTGGGTAAGTTGGTCAATTGACCAATAGAATACTGACACGCAGACGAGATTTTATGTGTGTCAGTATTCTATTGGCCAATTGACCAACTTACCAATAAAATAACTTCATGCTAACAAGATCCTTCATGTATCATTTGGTTGAGTACGGAGGTGGAGGTTTGGTTCAATTTTATGAATTTATAGTTTTTTGTTCAAGCCATGAAGATTTATTATTTTTTTATAATAAAAATTAGTATAAATGTCATGCTGCATCAAAATATTTTAAATTACTATTAAAAAGTCAATATTAATCATATTTAATTTCTTAAATGGGACTTGTATTTTTATAGTTGGGAGCTAAAATCTCCAAAGTTCTCCCTTTGTTTCATGCTATCCATCAAGTCAAGGCATCAAGTCTAAGAAAATTGTGATGTTTTTCATTATTTATTTCTTCTCGGTGTTGGCCTGCAAGTTTAATCACAATTTGCATTTAAAATTTCATTAATTATAAAATTTCTTATTTTTAAAATTTAAATAAATCATATCAATTTTAAATTTAAAAATATATTAAATTCACTTATAGAAAGTTAATAGTGATGTTATAATTTAGAACTTAAAATCCTATGAATAGAGGTTGATATCGTCGGAAGAAAAATAATATATATAGCGAAAGTTTGTGTTTATATTTTAGTTGTCAATTACATGAACAAGTGTTCATAATAATTTATTTAAATAAATATATACTAGATGAGTCTTAATTATAATTATATTTAATTTAATCTTATATATTAATATATTTTAAAATATAATTTAATACAAAATTATGGCAATACATAAGACAAAGGTTTGTGAGAGAAATGGATATAGTAAATTTTAGCATAAAACGTCACACGCCACGACGGCTATTTGGCATTGTTTGGATATCTATTTAAAATTGAAAAATCTAGACTGAATTAAAATTTAAATATAGGGACACGTGGATTTACGTTAGGGGCACATGACGTGCTACAAGTACAACTTTGGATTTTGTCGACTACCATTTTCAATCGAAAAATCTTTATAACAAAATATAAATGATTTTGAATTTTTCGTTTATCTTAATAAATTATCTGGATCGTCCAAAGTTTAGAATAAATTCCACCGTCCATAGTGCCGGAGGTACGGGACTGTTGCTAGTAATATATATGACAGATAAATATTTGACGAAATAAAATATATTAATCAAAATTAAATTATAATTAATATATAGGGTCTGGTTCCTGTAAGGGCTCCCTTACTTTGTTAAAATACGGATTTTTTTTTGGATTTTTTTGGTTTTTTTAAAAAATAACTAAAAAAGTTTAATATTTTATGGAATCAAAATTTTTTTCATAATACAATGTTTTGGATGTGATTTGGATACGTGATAACAAAACAGTGCTGTAAAAGTCAATGCATTTGTACCACCATTTTTTGGTATATGTATTCAAATCACGCCTAAAAAAACATTATATTATGGAAAAATATCGATTCCATAAAATATTAAATATTTTTTTTTGTTTTAAAAAAAAAAAAAAAGATCCGCATTTTAACAAAGTAAAAGAATTCTCATCGATCGGTTATATATATATATATATATATATATATATATATATATATATATATATATATATATATATATATATATATATATTTTCACAAGTCACAATTATAATTTGACTCAAATTTTTAGCAATGTATATTATGTCTTTTTTCAATCCATATATAGCAATTAGAATGTACTAGATCTTTCTTTCTGTCTGATCAATATAACATTTCTAAAACTATTATTTTTAAATTTAAAAATAATTCACATTATAATTTTAAAATTTTATTCCCTCCGTCACAGGATAAAAGTTGTCTTTATTACTATTTTAAATAGTCTCATGTTAAATATCCACTTTCTTTTAATAACAAAATTTTTACATAATTTTTCATATTATACATTTAGCATTAAATATCTCATATTTTTCTTATTCTAATTCTCTCTCCATATTCAATAAGTATAATTAGTTATGTATTAAAAATATTTAGAATTGAAAAGTTAGAAAGTCACTCTCTCATCAACATTGGAAATCATTAATGACATATTATTATGGACAATTTTAACATTTCATTCTTCTTCTTAATATGCGTGAAAAGTCCATCAGTAAAATAATATATGTGACGCCCCCAAAAATAGGTATACATCACTCATCTTGAGTCGCCAAATATATGGTACAAAATTCAAATACAACTTAATAATATAACTGTCGTGTAACATACGACAAAACATAAACTGAGAGTTTTAATACGAATATTGTCTTCTAGACAGTATTCAACTCAAATGGAGTCCTCCATACATTTATTATTGCACTATTTCATAAAATAGTGAGGACTACTAATATTATCATCTGGACCGTCACTCCGTTCCCCGACTAGTCCCAGCTACGTTCTCATTTTCTGAAGAGAACAATGAAAACAAAGGGGTGAGCTCAACTATCCCAATAAGAAATATTATGACCAAGATAATGCAGAATAATTTATCGTTAGCTTTCAACAGTATTAAACGGATAAAATATAACAAACATCAAGTTTAACTGCAGCGGAACAAGCAATCCATTAGAAGAGTCAAGTAGAGCATAAAATCTACTATCTTTTATGATTTAAAAGATTTTTTATCATTTTTATCGCTGAGACTCAGCTTAATAAATAATCCACATCATCGAATCACCCCTGCACTAAGTCCAATGATATTCTCTAGTATCACGACCACAAATTATCCATGCACTACGGGATAAGGATATTCGTGTATTCATCAATGGTCATGATCATGCCAACAACTGTCCATCAATGCACTACGGGCCAATGAGGACTTTTACCACGTCATTTGTAACATTACGATCATGATTATACCGAATAATCCCTGGTCATAATCATACCAAGTCCATCTATGCACTACAAGCCACGGATGACTTTCAACATAATATAAACATGAGGATGATGACAATGATATAAGAATTCAATAAAACAAGTTCAATGACAAAGTTTTAAATATTTATAATTTAATTTATCCAGAATTCAATATTGTCAAAATTGTCAACATGATACTGCTTTGTGGAGTAAAATTCAAGAATGATAATGTATCAAAAATAATTTGGACCAAAAAGAAATCAATTTTTGTTATGAATAGTACTCCTGGTGAATATTATCTGAGAGAATAGTAACCCGAAAATAGTACTCCGTGAATAATACTTTATGAATAGTACTTTGTGAATAGTACTTTGTGAATAGTGCTTTTGTGAATAGTACCCGTGAATAGTGCTTTTGTGAATAGTACCGTATAAATGAATAGTACTCATGGACAGTACTTCGTCATGAAAAACTTAAAATTTAATAAAAATGTGTAGAAAATATCCTTGTGAAGCGATACTAGATGAAGCGCAAATTTTAAAGATATTCTATTAATTTCACGGAATATAGAAGCAATACTTTAACCGAATGATGGTATAATCAGGAATACGAGACGAAATAATATTACTCACATACTACAAAGTATGGAAGAAAATATTATTCCTATGAATACTGAACAAAATAATATCCCTTACCTCAGAAGAAGACTAGATACTTAAATAGCGAGGTAGCAGACTTCTCTTCTACTTTCTCTCTAAAGCTTCTCTCTCTATAAATGCTCTTGTGAGTCTTAGTGAATTGGTGAGAATGAAAGAAGAATGAGCTTCTATTTATAAGAAAATATAGTTTCGATAATTGCACGTTTTGGGGCTCGAAATATTACAGTATAATACATTCATCTTTTTCTTTATTTTTAATTTAGTCCTGCAAGTATTATCAAACTTGCACCACCTCCCTTAATAGTACATCTTGTGAATCAATAGTACAATCATGTGAATCAATAGTACAATCATGTAAAAAAAATAATTACAGTATAGTACCTTCATTTATACCTCTATTTTTAATTTAGTCATGCAAGTATTATCAATCTTGCACCATTTCCCCTAATAGTACATGCATGTGAATCAATAGTACACACATGTGAACAAATAGTTATAAGCATGTGAATTAATAGCAATTAATTGCTCATTTATCCGATGAATTATCCGATTAGTCAATATAACCTTCAGACATTCATTATTATCGAAATAGATGTCGATTTCTACTAACACTAATAATCCCAACAAAATGGAGCTATCAATTTCATCTTTAATTAACACGAACTCATTTATTATTAATATTATAACTCATAATATTTAACAACCAGGTCGTTCACAGGAAAGATGGGGCTTTCCGATAAGGATTTCTCCTTATTGGCGCGCAATTAAATGACCAAACCCCTCCTTGACAGAACTTCTAGACATTGTCAATATTGCAAATAATAATATGAATAACTTTGTCGTCTCAATTATTGATTTAATAATATAAAATATTATGCAGATGATACTGTGACAATTATTGAATCAATAATATAAAAGATTTTATGCAGTAATTACTGTAGCAATAATTGAGTATAACTGAGTGACTTCTCACATAAACATCAATAATCAATACCGTGTGCTACTATGCAACCACACGACATCGCACTTTTTACCACCGGGTAGTTCAATAGTTTAACGGTAAAACTTTCGCCGTTATTTTTATAAAAGATAATTCGCTGCTTTTTAACTACGATAATACTTTTCACTAGGGGTCTACCAATGATTGTGCCGTCGTATGAATATTTCCTGTTAAAACGAATATTTTCCGACCAATCGAATAGTATATAATCACTTGATTACTTTGAAAAATTTATAAATAATACCCACAACTATACCATTATATCAAATCCACACTATAATATTCAAAAATATATATCGAGAAAAATTAATCTTTATTCATAAAAGTTGGGGTCTTACAACCTCCCATTCTTATGAAATTTTGTCCTCAAAATTAGGATGCGTACCTGGTATGTTGAAGAGGTGAGGATACCTTAACTTCATTTCAGATTCTAACTCCCAGGTCATTTCCTCAACATCGTGGTTTCTCCACAAAACTTTGACTTGAGGTATAACTTTGGAGTGTAGAATATGATCCTTCTTATCCAAGATTTTAACAGGTACCTCCTCATACGTTAAATCTTCCGCTATCTCGTCCTGGGTTCTAATTCAATAATGTGGTTCGGTCTTTCACATATTTACGTAACATAGATATGTGAAAATGTTATGAACACGAAACATACTTACAGTAAGAAGCGAGTCTATAGGCCACAGCCCTACTCGATCGAGGATTAAAAATGGGCCAATGAATCGAGGATTGATCTTTCCTCTCTTTCCAAATCTCGTAACTCCTTTCCATGGAGCAACACGTAACAACACATGATCTCCAATATTGAATTTCACGTCCTTTCGATGAAGATTAGCATAACTCTTTTGTCGATCTTGTGAGGTTTTTATACGTTGTCGGATTGTTTGAATCTTTTCCGCAGTCATATGTACGAACTCCGGTCCTAACAACGTTGCTTCACCCACCTCATCTCAGCATACAGGAGAACGACACTTTCTTCCATACAACGCCTCAAATGGAGCTATGCCAATACTTGTTTGATAACTGTTATTGTAGGAAAACTCCACCAATTGTAAGAACTTGTCCCAACTTCCTTTGAAGTCAAGGACACAGAGTCTTAATAAATCTTAAGAGTTTAAATAGTCCTCTCCGACTGCCCATCTGTTTGAGGATGTTAAGCCCAACTAAATCGTAAATCCGTGCCCATAGCTTTTTGCAAACTAACCCAAAATCGTGAAGTGAATCTTGGGTCTCGATCAGAAACTATGGATACTGGCATACCATGCAATCTTACAATCTCATTTATGTACATACGAGCAAGACGTTCAAGTGTATTAGTTTCTCGCATTGGTAAAAAATGAGCAGACTTGGTCAATCTATCAACAATGACCCAAATCGCATCTATGCCTTGAGAAACCTTGGGAAGACTAGTAACGAAATCCATAGTAATGTGCTCCCACTTCCATTCTGGAATTTCAAGTATTTGCAATGGACCTTTTGGCACTTGATGCTCCGCCTTGACTCGTTGACACGTTAGACACCTTGAGATAAACCCCGCTATCTCTCTCTTCATATTGCTCCACCAAAATGTATGTCGAAGATCACGATACATTTTGGTACTCCCAGGATGGTTTGCAAACGGTGTGTTGTGCGTCTCCATCATGATTTAATACTTTAAGTCAGAATCGTTAGGAACACAAAGTCTAGAGTTGACTCGAAGTATTCCTTCTTCATCGATTCTTACTTCCCGAATAGCACCTTCTTGCACTTTCTTCCTCATACGCGTCAGCTCCAGGTCTGTAGCTTGAGCAGCTTTAACTTTATCGATTAAAGTCGGTTCTACTCGTATATTCGCCATCATCACATGGGCCCCTGGAGCCTTTAACTCTATCTCCATCCTTTGTAAGTCATACAAAATGGGCCTTTGCGTTGACAATATCGCACTCATACCCGCATATAATCTTCTACTCAATGCGTCAGCTACTACGTTCGCTTTTCCAGGATGGTATTGAATGGTATGATCGTAATCTTTTAATAGCTCAAGCCATCGTCATTGCCGCTTGTTGAGTTCATTTTGAGTGAAGAAATATTTGAGGCTTTTATGATCCGTATAGATCTCCACCTTCTCTACATACAGTTAATGCCTCCAAATCTTAAGCGCAAAAACGACAGCTGCCAACTCTAGATCACGAGTAGGATAATTCCTCTCATATTCTTTGAGTTGTCGTGAGGCATAGGCTATGACTTTCCCATGTTGCATGAGAACACACCATAAACCTTTGCACAAGCATCATCATATATGATAAATCCTCCCACCAACCACCGGTATTGTCAAAACAAAATTGAAATGAGCCTCCTCTTGAGTTCTTGAAAACTCTTCTCATATTCCTTGCTTAAACCGAATTTTGTATCTTTTCGAGTCAGCTGAGTTAATGGAGTAGAGATTCAAGAAAATCCTTCCATGAACCTCCGATAATAACCAGCTAAGCCGAGAAAACTACGTACTTCGGTCACTGACTTAGGTTGCTCCCAGCTTTGAATTGCTTCAATCTTTTCCGGGTCAACAAATATTCCGTGATTTGATATTACGTGCCCAAGGAATGCTACTTCCTCAAGCCAGAACTCGCATTTCTTCAACTTGGCATATAACTTGTTTTCACGAAGCTTTTAGAGTATCAGCCTCAAGTGTTGTTCATGATCTTCACGGCTTTTAGAGAAATGAGGATGTCATCAATAAAGACGACCACAAAGTGATCCAAATATTCCTTGAATACTTGGTTCATCATATCAATGAAGGCATTAGGAGCATTAGTCAATCCAAAAGACATGACTAGGAATTCGTAATACCCGCATCGAAGTTCGGCGCGCTCTTTGAATGTCATCAATTTTAATCTTCAATCGATGATATCCGTAACGAAGATCGATCTTTGAAAAGAATTTGGCGCCTTTGCAATCGGGTCAAACAGTCATCAATGCGAGGCAACGGCACCTATTTTTGATGGTGACATGATTCAACTCCCGATAATCAATACAAAGTCGCATACTTCCATCTTTCTTCTTCACGAATAGAATATGAGCACCCCAAGGAGACGTCTTAGGTCGAATGAAACCGATGTCTAATAATTCCTGCAGCTTGGGTTTTTAAATCCTCAAGTTCAATAGAGCCATTCGATATAGGGCTTTAAAATGGGTTTTGTGTACCGGGTTCAAGGTCGATACAAAATTCAATTTCACGCCTGGGGTAGGCCGTAAGTTCTTCAGTGAATACGTCGAAAATTTATTAACAGTAGAAATATCATTCAAAACTGACGTATTTTTGTTTAAATCCGTGACATGAGCTAAGAAAGCTTGACATCCGTTTTTCAATAAACGAATAGCTTTATGGCTTGAGATGACAGTGATTGATTTTAATGGTTTGGTTGCTTGAATTCGCATAATTGGTTGGTTAGGAATATGAAAGTTAACAACCTTACGAAAACAATCAATTTTTTGTATGATGAGTAGTTAACCAATCAATCCCTAGAATTACATCAAATTCAAGTATTTTCAATGAAATAAGATCGACAGGTAATGTGAGGGTACCGATTTGAACCAAACAAGACTTATAAACAGTGGATGTAATGAAGGTTTCTCCCAACAGAGTTTCAACAGATAAGTCAAAGTCTAATTTCTCCGGAGTTAAATTTAAACGTTGATCGCAAATAGGAGAAATAAAAGAATGGGTAGAAACGATATTAAATAAGGTATATACTTCACTAGAGTTTATGATAATCTTACCCGTGATGACCTCGTTCGGGTTCCTTACTTTCTGTGAGGTCACAACAAATGCTCTCCCTTGAATTAATGGTTTTAACTTGTCTAGGATGGCATTTTGTGTCACCATCCCAACTGGACTTGGTTTCCCAGTACGATAAAATCTAGCTAGGTGATCTCCTCTTCCACAATTGTAACACGTTTTGGATTGATCACAAGCACGCTTTGGATCGATGTGTCCTCCCCTCCGCATTTGAAGCATATACGATAGTGGTCGCTCTCCTTCCTTAACAACGGGTGCTGGTGATGACCTCTTTCCATCATTGTTGAATCTCCTCTTCTTGAAATGTCCACTTTTATTGTCTTGACCATGATTACCACCGAAGTAGTTACCATTTCTGGCATGTTGATTTCCTCCACGCTTTGTTGTCACCGCTCAATGATCGCTACCATCGATATTATCATTTTGCTTACCGCTTTCTCTGGTTGGGTTGACTTCGTTATCGCGCTTTCAATAATCGAGCCCTATTTACAACATCTCAATACAAACACACGGCTTTGTGAGAAATTAAGTATCGACGTATCTCGGGTTTCAAACCTCTTAGAAACATTCGCGTCATTCTCTCCTCATTATCAACCAAGTGGGAAGCAAACCGGAACAACTTGGCAAACTTAACTTCGTACTATGACACGACCATATTGTTCTGCTCCAGCTTGATGAACTCTACCTCCTTCATGTGACGAATACTTTCGGGAAAGTACTTGTCGTTGAACAGTTCTTGGAACTTCTCCCAAGACATCTTTAGTGCGGCAGGTTGAGTACGCTTTACCGATTCTCACCAGTAGTTTGCCTCTCCTCGCAACATAAAGTTGGAAAAAGGAACCTTTTGCTTCTCTCGGAGCATCCCAAGACATCAAATATCTTGGTGATCTCGCTTTATCCACGCTCTCCCTTTTAAGTGGTTTTGACTCTCCAATAAACTCCGGTGGTCCCAAATTGAATCAGATAAGCGGTGACTGTTCGAGAGTTGCCAGTGTTTCCACCTGCATTTTGAATAAGAGTCGTTCTCGCCTGATGTTGCATGAATTGCATAAAGTCTCTGAACATTCCATCGTTCATCATTTGATCGATGTTATTGTTTACTTGAGGATTATTGTCTTCCTGTTGCACATTATCCTTGGTATTGATCGTTGGTGACTCAACGGTCTCATGTGTTTCATTGCTTATCTCAACATTTTCGGATTCTATTTTCAAATACTGTCACAAAACAAGGGTTAATTGACATATCATATATTATTCCTATACTATGACCAACCAATTAAATACCAAATAAACTTAGGTAGGTCATACTAGCAAGAAGGAATTCCCCCTCTCCCTCCTAGTTCTTGTCTCACATCTCACCAGGGGATCATATCCCTAAGCTTTGATACCAACCGTGATGCCCCAAAAATAGATATACATCACCCATCTTGAATCGCCAAATACATGGTACAAAATTCAAATACAACTTAATAATACAACTATCGTAAAACATACGACAAAACATAAATCGAGAGTTTTAATACGAATATTGTCTTCTAGATAAGATTCAACTCAAATGGAGTCCTCAATACATTTATTATCATACTATTTCATAGAATAATGAGGACTACTAATGCTATCATCTCTGACCGGCACTCCTCTCCCCCCACTAGTCCCAGCCTACGCTTCTCATTTCCTGAAGAGAAAATGAAAATAAAGGGGTGAGCTCAACTAGCCCAGTAAGAAATATTATGACTAAGATAATGCAGAATAATTTATCGTTAGCCTTCAACGGTGTTATATTGATAAAATATAACAAACATCAAGTTTAATCATAGCTGAAACAAGCAATCCATTAGAAGAGTCAAGTAAAGCATAAAATCTACTATCTTCTATGATTTAAAAGGTTTTTCATCACTTTTATCACGAGACTCAACTTTAATAAATAATCCACATCATCGAATCACCCTCACAGACTACTACCAATGATATTCTTTAGTATCACGACCACAAATTATTCATGCACTACTGCCAAGGATATTCGTATTATTCATCAATGGTCATGATCATGCCAACAACTCGTCCATCAATGCACTACTACGCCAATGAGGACTTTTACCACATCATTTGTAACATTACGGTCATGATTATACCGAATAATCCCTGGTCATAATCATACCAAGTTCATCTATTTACTACAGGTCACGAATGACTTTCAACATAATATAAACATGAGGATGATGACAATGATATAAGAATTCAATAAAACAAGTTCAAGAATAAATTTTTAAAGATTTATAATTTAATTTATCCAGAATTCAATATTGTCCAAATTGTCAACATGATACTGCTTTGTGGAGTAAAATTCAAGAATGATAATGTATCAAAAATGATTTAGACCGAAAAAAATTAATTTTTGTTAGAATAGTACTTCGGGTGAATAGTACCCCAGGAATAGTACTCCGTGAATAGTACTTTGTGAATAGTACTCGTGAATAGTACTTTATGAATAGTACTTTGTGAATAGTGCTTTTGTGAATAGTACCGTATAAATGAATAGTACTCATGGACAGCACTTCGGCATGTAAAACTTAAAATTTAACAAGAATGTGGAGAAAATATCATTGTGAAGTGATACTAGATGAAGCGCAAATTTCAAAGATATTCTACTAATTTCACGGAATATAGAAGCAATACTTTAACCGAATGATGGTATAATCAGGAATACGAGACGAAATAATATTACTCACATACTACAAAGTATGGAAGAAAATATTATTCCTATGAATACCGAAACAAAATAATATCCCTTACCTCGTAAGAAGACTAGATACTTAAATAATGAGGTAGCAGACTTTCTTCTACTTTCTCTAAAGCTTCTCTATAAAAATGCTCTTGTGAGTCTTAGTGAATTGGTGAGAATGAAAGAAGAATGAGCTTCTATTTATAAGAAAATATAGTTTCGATAATTGCACGCTTTGGGGCTCAAATATTACAAAGATAATACATTCATCTTTTTCTTTATTTTTAATTTAGTCCTCGCAAGTATTATCAAACTTGCACCACCTCCCCTAATAGTACATCTTGTGAATCAATAGTACAATCATCATGTGAATCAATAGTACAATCATGTGAAAAAAAATAATTACAAAGATAAGACCTTCATTTATACCTCTATTTTTAATTTAGTCATGCAAGTATTATCAATCTTGCACCATCTCCCCTAATAGTACATGAATGTGAATCAATAGTACACACATGTGAACAAATAGTTATAAGCATGTGAAATAATAGCAATTAATTGCTCATTTATCCGATTGGTCAATATAACCTCCAGACATCCATTATTATCGAAATAGATGTCGATTTCTACTAACACTAATAATCCCAACACAATGGAGCTATCAATTTCATCTTTAATCAACACGAACTTATTCATTATTAATATTATAACTCACAATATTTAACAATCAATGTCGTTCACGTGAAAGAGAGAGCTTTCGATAAGGATTTCTCCTTATCAAGCGCAATTGATTAGGTGATCAAACCTCTCCTCGATGTAACTTCTAGACATTGTCAATATTGCAAATAATAATATGAATAACTTTGTTGTTTCAATTATTGATTAAATAATATAAAATATTATGCAGATGATATCGTGACAATTATTGAATCAATAATATGAAAGATATTATGCAAAGAATTATCATAGCAATAATTGAGTATAACCGAGTGACTTCTCATGTAAAGATCAATAATCAATACCGTGTGCTACTACGCAAACCACGCCAGACATCAGTATTTTTACCACCGTAGTTTAACAGTTTAATCTAGAAACTTTCGTCGTTATTTTATATAAAAGATAATTACATGCGCTTTTTAACTACGACAATACTTTCGTTATGGGGGTCCACTAATGATTGTCTTAGTCATCTGCATTTAATATTTCCCACCAATCAATATTATATAACCACTTGCTTACTTTGCAAAATTTATAAATAATACCCACAACTATAACATTATATCAAATCTATACCATAATATTCAAAAATATATATCGAGAAAAATTAATCTTTATTCATAAAAGTTGGGGTCTTACAATATATTTTTGTTATATACTACTATACAATTATAATAATTATATCAACTAAAACTAAATAAATTCACATAAGTTTAAAGTTCTATATGCCGTTGTTTGATTTTAAAAGTCAAATTATATTTCTAATTTTTTGAACGACGAGACTACAAAATGTTTAAATAAGTAAAATTATACATAGAATACATAACACAAAATGCATATGCAAAGTAGAATTCCTGGGCTCCCACAAATTTTAAACTTTAAACTTAAAAACATTAAATCTATATTAATAAGATAGAATTTATTTTGAATTTGGGCGAAAAAAATACAAGGACGATTCAGATTAATTTTAATTGATTTGGACGGGAAAACACAAGGACGTTTCAGATTCATTCTAATTAATTTGAGCGGGAAAGGGTGGTGGAAGATGAAGGAAGAGAAAGATGAAATAAAAGTGGGATTGTTGAAACGAAGAGAGAAGATGGATTTTGTTACGCCGTGCCTTCAAGTACAGACAATTACAAGTTCATTTATAAATATTAATAAATACAGTGAAAGTATATTCTAATAATAATTTATTGTCGAATAATGGTAGGTGTCTCAATTTTTTTTTGTATGAATATTCTAATCATAGTTTATGACATAATCAATCATATGAGATCTACCTAATTAATATTATGATAACTCATCATTTGAAATATTTTTTAAATTAAAAATTTGAGACTCATAACATCACCTTTATTAGATTAGCCGTATAATCCGAATAAAATTTATTGTTCAATGTACACCAAATTGTTCTCACCAAATAAGCTTCATACACCGGCCAAAAGAGAAAAAAAAATTGAAAAAAGAAGAAGAAAGAAAGTTACAATTTGATACACAAGAGGTGTTAGAATTAAATAAAAATAATAATGTCTAATATATGTATTTTGTTAGTAAGTTGTCACGATCTTAATATTGTTTATGTATATATTAACAGTATAAAAATTTTTATTTTAAAAGAAAATTTAAAAATTTATTGAAATGCACAAGTTATTTATTTAGTCTTATATCATTTATTTGAATTTTATGTTAATTAATCACAATTTATATCCGAAATAAAATTAATTACCTATAAATCATTTTGTCAAAAATAAAATAAAATGTTGAATGAGTTCACAATTTGGGACAGAAGGGAGCATTTACAAAATCCTACTACTAATACTAACACCGACACCATTAATCTCTATCTCAATTTTCAGGTGCACAAATTCCGAGATTCTGAGCTTGTTTCTCAAATCGGTGAGTTTTCTTTTCTGCTTTCTTCGTCAAATTACGTTAACTTAGGGTTTCATTTGCACATTTCGCTAGTGAAATCTCCGCAATGTGAATTTGTATTTGCTCTGTTTTTGTGATCGCTTCTCTTCTTGGATTTTTACGCAATTATAGTTTGGCTAGTTTTTTTTTCCATCAATCTTTCACTCGATTAGGAGGGAAAGTTGAAATTTATGTCCTCCTTGGTTTAATTTTGAGTTTGGGAAGATGTGTGAATAAATAATGATCACCCTGCGTTGGATTTGTTTATTATATGTTCAGTGAATTTATTGGATTGGATAGTTGAGGCATTGGAGTTTGATTAAAATATGAATCACACGTTAGGTTATTAGAATACTCTATTGATTTAGTAAGCTATCCATTTAGCAATCAGGGGATGTCCAGTTGATTGGATGCTTATGTTTCTTTTTTTTGGTTGGTTATTAGAGATACAAAATTTTTAACTTGTCTTAAATCTAATTCAGTTATAAAGTCGACTGAATAATTCATTTTGATAATTAGTTCCACTTTATTTTGAGGAAAAAAAAGAAAGGAAAAGAAAGTTGTTCTAAATTTTCTTGTGAGGAGGAAGTATTCCTAGAGTTTCATGTTTGGCTATGAAGGTGAATAAGGGAGTTTTTAATTTGATGACATTATACATCTTTGAGTGCATGCATTTAGGAATTTGGCAGTAATGGTTCAAATATTTCAATCTAACCACATTTAGTTAAAATGAAGATTTTACATACATACATCTAAGAGCTAATACAGCCTCAACTTGTTATTTTTATATGTATCCATTTAGCACTCATGAGTCTCACAAGTCAATGTAACATTGTATGTTTAAGAGGAATTCTGTTCGTTTGTTTTTGTTAATGGATTTCTTTTAAGTTAAGCTAGAAAGTAATTTGATTCTGGTATAATAATATGGCAACCACATTGCTACTAAGACTTGTGTGGACCAGTTTTAGATTGTGATTTTGGCCCCTATTATGTTGCTTCACTTCTTGAGTGGTGAATGGGAGTTGGCTTTATTAATTTACACATAGTTAGAAGTGATGCGGACACCAAATCTTACTATTTAGTCACTTACGTGCAGCTGACAGAATAATTAAGTGATATTTGTGACGCTCCCAAATCCGAATACGAATATGGTGCTCCACGGTATTTCTCATCTAACATAATAATAATGACATAAATGCAACTATTAATTATTACAATGTATCACTCTAAATCCCAGGTTCTCAGACCTTCAAGTCTTTAACACATGATAAAATATTATGTAATTATTACAATACTTCTAATTTCTAATTATTACAAATAGTTACAGTTATCTTCTACTCATCCATCTTTCTTTTTCCTTTGTCCTTGTTCAATCTGCTCCAGCTTCACTGAATAATTTTATTTAAAGTAAGGATGAGCTACAAAGCTCAGCAAGTATAAACAGTTGAATAAACAACAAAATCAAGAATCATGTTACTATTTCTACAACTAAATTACAGTTGTGAAAGTATTCCGAATAAATAGGAATAAAAATAATAAATTCCTTTTTATCTAACATTTTTGAAACGACGTACTGAGCGGTCAAAAGACCTTGAACATTTTTGTTATGTCAAGGGTTCAACAGTAATCTATGAACCGGTCTGAGTTACGGGCACGTTGGATGATCAGCCTAGTGTACCCTATGTTGTATAACATTCTAGCTAAACTACTATATGCGTTTGTTTGACCACCTAAGGGGTCTGTCGGGATTTTTCCGACGTAAAAATATCCCAATAGTAGGGTTCATCTTTGACTGGAGTCCGAACCCCAAAACAATTTGGGTGGACAACTCTACCTAATCCAAATAACGTTTCAGAGAATTGTATTCAAATCAATAAAACATTTTAATATGTGTCTAGCCGATATAATTGACATTGACATAACTCTTAAACAGTTCATGAATATAAGAACTTTAAAACTTGAACAATTTATGTTAAAACAAAGTTTGAACAATTTATGCATTATAGCAAACGTTAAACAATTTATGCATTATTGCATAGCTGAACACTTATACAACTAACAAAGAGTTTGTATAAGTCTGAAGGTTGCACAATCTATAAATATTGTGTATACTAAAGCATACACAATGATTATTCATAATAATATATACTCAAAAACTGACATTCAAGCAGAAGTTGACTGAAGTTAGAATACTTGCTCAATAAAATTTGAGTAAGTTTAGGAAACTTGTCTCAAGCGTCTTCTATATTTTAACGTTAATCACCCTTTGAAAGTCCTACACATTTAGTGCACATAAACATCCCAATTAGCCAAGTATAAACGTCACACATGATTTACTTTTAATCCCATTTCATGTTTTATAATGTTCGTTTCATTAAACTCAAAACACTATTTAAGTTCATATACATATACCAATTAGACATATATTGATGCTAATTATGACTTGCATTAACTTTAGATTCTTAGTTCTTAGTGTTCACTTTCGATTATTTAATCAATGCGCTCAACTTTTGTTTTTCATTTTTCGTTATAGGTATAAAGCAGACAGTTTAGCCTGTCTGTTTTAGCTTTAAACTCTCTGTCTGTCAGTCCAGACATGTTAACCTGTCTGTTATAGCCCGTTTGCATTAGTTCAAAACCTACTGCACCTGAAGCTAAAATGGGCAGTTTTTTCTTAACAACGTACCCACTTTGCAACATCATAACTTGACCCTCTATTACCGGAATGAGTATGTTCTCGCGTCATTTTCTTCCTTGCAACATCTACTACAAATCTCCTGGGTGGAATTTTTTCCATGTTCATTCTCCGGCCAAAACAGTGGCACAAAAGTCCCTACCCGAAATAGTTTTTCAGTTTTGGCAGTTTTGACTAGTCTCCTTCCAAAGGGCATATCTTCCACCTCCGGACTCGGAATGAGATCATTCTTATGTCCACAGACTCATTACTTAACGTACTACATAACCCCCAAAACGGAATTTTTTCCCAGCAAACCATTTGGAACAGAAAACTGCTCAAGGGTCGGGGGTTATACTAATTCCGTTTTTAACTTTTAACTAGTTTTACAAAAAAAATTCTCCATGGCTGCGTTACAAAAACTTTTACTTCCGTTCCAATTGGGTGATGTTCATGACTCATAAGAATATAACATGACACCCTAGAACTTAATTTTTACATTTCATAAGCTACCTCAAAAGGAAACAGCCCATAACAGTCCGCTAATAGTCCGTTCTTGCATTCCTTTACGCATAGGTTTGTATTTTCATTCTTGGTTCCACTTTTCATGCAAATTAACAATAGTTTAGCATATATATCAGCAATCACCACCTTATAACTTCAAGATTCTTCATGATCTTCCAACAACCACCAACAATTACTAATTCAAAGAAATAAAGGGTTAGGGTTCATGGTCTTACCTTTGATGATCTTTTTTTTCCTAGCTAGCTAACAAGATTGCAAGCTTGCTCCTTTTTCTTCTTTTATTCGTGCACTCCCTCTCTTTTTCTTTTCTCTCTTGCTTTCTCTCTCTTCCTTACTTAGCACATAAGATGAAATGAAAGAACAATTAACCAAAGTGTTGGATGATTTAACTTAATTAAATCCCCCTCCAACTAACTCAACCATGCTACTAAGGGTTAATCACCCATGATCAATTAACTTAAGCTAGACAAAATAATAGCATTAAGGCCATGTTTGGTTGAAATAAAATGAAGGAAAGGAACCAACATTAAATTATTTGCTTCTTTTAGACCTAAACTTACTAAAAATGGAAAGTTTCCATCCAACTCTCCTCTCTTCTCATGCCATCCGCCCACTCCCCTCTTCCTTGTATTTTTTCCAAATTCAATTAACCTCATGTTAATTACTTAGCAAAAGACACTTGTCCTCCTTAGCCCATGACTCATTCTTTTAACCTTTTTCACTCTTCCTTATCCCATGTGCTAATTATCTAGCAAATGACACATGGTTATCAACTTATTTAATCAAGTGACACATGGAATTGCAAAGTTTTGGCTCCAAGCTTAGTTACTTTTTGGCTCCAAGCTTGCAAGAGTTGACTTAAGTCTTCAAGTTATGGCTTCAAGGCTTAAGCCTCCCTAACCTAGCCATTTTAAATTCCTAGCCAAGCCATTTTAATTCTTAGCCAAACTATTTTAATTCTTAGGCTTCAATTGACTTAGTTACTTTCACAATTCATTTAGTTAGCAAAAAGTCCATTTTGCCCTTTTGTACAATTGATTAGGGTTTGCTTTCTTAACTAAGTCAGTTATCCGATTTCTTTCTAGTTAGATTTTCCTGACTTTTTTGGTTACTTTTTTGTAACACGCTCGGTTAGTCGAAAAACCGACTTTCGATTTTCGAAAATCCGATTTCGCCATCGTTTCCCCTTTCCCGAAAAACGCTACGTCGCCCTTCGAAAATTCGAAAAAACAAAATTGCATTTTTAGCGTGAATAGTGT
This sequence comes from Panax ginseng, assembly GCA_020205605.1. Taxonomy (NCBI): domain Eukaryota; kingdom Viridiplantae; phylum Streptophyta; class Magnoliopsida; order Apiales; family Araliaceae; genus Panax; species Panax ginseng. Next base: position 130,116,867 of record CM035136.1, on the reverse strand, counting down.
TTTACGTCTTTTCTGATAAAAATATTTGTATTGGAGATTTCGTCTCCCTTTTCCAAATAAACGTTATGCCGTAATTCGAAAAGTTCAAAAAACGAAATAACGTTTTCTGCGTTTTATGAATAGTGATTTTGCGTTTTTCTCGCAAAAATTTATTTTCTCCCCAAAACTCTCAAAACTCATATAGGTACGTAACACGTAAAATAGGTCATTAATCGACCTAAAAATTCATAACACAATTTATTCTATCAAAATATTTATTTTATTTAATAAATATTAAAAATCTTATTACAAAGATCTCGATCGTTACAATATTGAAGTGCATACATTCATAGTTGAAAATATCTGTATTATATTCACCCTGTGCTATGAGAACAGCTTTGCATAAATTCTTTTCATGATTGCATTTTAGCTTGTGGAAATTTGTAAACCTTTGATACTTAATACCGTTATTTTAGGATTTGGAAGAATAATTAAGGATTGATCTTTGAATACTACAACCATGAGCTTTGTTTTTCGGGGGGCTAGATCTGATATTGAAAGTGGATTATCAGGACTGATTCCTGATAGACCTGTAGTGGTATGTTCTATTCATTTCTACCTCTTCTATTGTTTTATTATGCATAGATGTCTTCACATTGGATAGTAGGGGACGTAACCTGTGAGGAAATCTGATCTTGTTTTTTTCCTGTGTCAGCGCGTCCATGCAGCTCGACCGATTAATACAAATTCATTAGCTTTTCTTATCTGTGGTAATTTTCTGTCTCTTTATATGTAATATTTCAGTAACGCTTTCTCTGTATATCTAACTGCAAAACTTTTTCCTCTGGCAGTTCTTTTGCTTTTCACCATTTTAAACTCTCAAATGTCCCCAAACTTTCTGGTAAACCTTCATTTTAGTACTTCTTGTGGTCGTGTGGTTTCCTCATTGATGTCCTGAAAGCATAACTTATTCAGAGTGATTTAGTTGGCATATTTCTGATTTGCATTTAGCTTTGGGTAGTACTGGGTATATTTTTTATGGCTACAACCCTTAGGATGTATGCAACTTGCCAACGCCTCCAAGCTCAGGCCCAAGCTCATGCTGCTGCCGCCAGTGGCTTGCTAGGTCGCACTGAATTCCGTTTACACATGCCACCATCAATAGCTTTAACAACAAGAGGGAGATTACATGGGTTGAGACTCCAGCTTGCACTGCTTGACCGTGACGACCTAGGTATGATTCTTACTCTGAAAAGTCCTTATCCCCATATACTTATGGAGGATGTCTTTTCTTGAAACTTTTTGATGCTTCCACAGACTTGTAAGCTAGGATTATGGACTTGGGCTAGTTCTGAAAGTACTTCAAAGGTTTGAAAAAACTCAAGTTTATTCTGTCGCAGATCACGAAACTTTGAGGTCTTTGGATTCTAATAATGCTTCCAGATCTCCTTCAATGAGTGAAGAAGAGATAAATGCCTTACCTGCTCATAAGTACAAGGTTGCTAATCCACAGAGGTACTTTGGGAGGATCTTTCTCTCTCTCTCTCTTGTAGAAATACCTGCATTGTTTTGTGTTTAGCAAAATGATGGATCCTTATTTTTATATTCTCTTACCACTTACAATCGAAGTTCCTATAGAACATCTTTCCACTACTGCATAAGGCATACATTAAGAGTCCCTTTGAGGTCTTTTGGATAAGCTCAATGTTACTTATTGTAAAAATTATGGAGCTAAATGCTAGAAAGTTCATATATAGTTTATGTACTTCACTTCCAAGGTCATAACTCATAACTCATAAGCACATTGTTTTAACCACATTAAAATCTGGAGCTCAATGCTAGAGATTTCAATAATATAATTTATGTACTTCACTTCCAGTGTCATAAGCACATTGTTTTAACTATATTCAAAATAGAGATATTTCTGATAAATGTGTTCTCTTGCCTCTAATTTTGGGAGGAGAAAAGGGTAGGGTGAAGGCGGCAGGTAAGAAACTGCCACAGTTAAAATATGCACCGAATGTTATTGTGATCTGGGCTGATTTGAAATGAACAGATGTAGATTACATGGCTTTAACTTTATTAGAGATTTCATCTGCCTACCTTGGATCTGCTATATGTTACATGTGCAAACACTCGCATATTTCTCATGGAATATATAGGGAAGAGAAAAAGAAATTTGTTAGATCAGAATCTCCTACTCGTTCTGAATTAATTGAAAATCCTACTCCTTCTGAATTAAATTTTACAATTAATTTCCTCAATAAAGAATTAATAATAAATAGGGAAGAGATAAATAAAGAATTTCTTCAAGACAGATATAAAATTTTTAGAGAATGGTATTTCAAAATTACAGTAGAATAAAGTTAAAAACTCTAAAAGAGAATTCTATAATTATATCAATAATAATAATTAAATTTTACAATTAATTTCCTCAATAAAGAATTAATAATAAATAGGGAAGAGATAAATAAAGAATTTCGTCAAGACAGATAAAATTTTTAGAGAATGGTATTTCAAAAATTACAGTAGAATAGAGTTAAAAACTCTAAAAGACGAATTCTATAATTATATCAATAATAATAAAATTATCATTCCCTTTTTTCATTCTCTTCTAAAAAATTTGAGGGGAAAATTATTGAAACAATTGAAAATTATTACAAGAATTGGGAAATAGAAATGGTAAAACTATAACATCTATACATCCTCCCACATAATATGCTTTAAAAGTAAAAAATTGTACAGCTGTTCTTGAAGCTGCTGCCTTTATTAAACCTGTAAATTCAGAAACAGGTATAAATAATTTAATAAAACAAGAAAATTAACATAATCTTTGTTTACAAACAATTAATTAGAATTGAAGATAAAATTAAAAATTTAAATGAGAAGACTATTTCTAATACTATAAATAAAGAAAACTTAAAGAACCTGATAATATTCAACCTGTAAACATTAAATCACCAATAAAAATTACTGATAGTAATTTTAATTTAAAACCTAAACAAGATGATGATTTTACAGAAAATCTTGTAAAAAGGCTTCATGATTTAAGTATACAAGATAAAATTTCCTTCGTAAACAATATTTTTGTATTAAATAAAATAGAATATTTTGAAGAAAGTGAGAATGATTCTTTTTCATCATTTAGAGAGATAGAAGAATTAAATAATCAGTTTAAAACATTAAATATGGAACAGGGAATCAATGAAATTGATTTGATAAAAACCCTTCAAAAAATAGGGTTTCTGATGGAAAATTTTATTATCCTAGGCCTACTCCTATATATGGATATTTTATTTGAAGAACAATTTATAAATACGGAAAGATCTAGTTTTAATTTAGAAAGCATTTATGAATGGAATATCGATGGTGTTTTTGAATATGGTATTTAAATGTTCTTCATAACTGCTGGTTTTACAAGACAACTAAAAGGCTGGTGGGATAATATCTTGACATCTTCACAAAGATTAGAAATTTTAAAATTTTATTAAAATTGTGCCATTTGTAGGAGCCATGGGAACAATATAAAATGAAATAGTTGAGGATAGTGTTTATACATTAATTCACTCAATTATTAAACATTTTTTAGGAAATTCTATCCATAATATGGACAGAAGTAAAGAACTTTTGATAAATCTTAGATGTCCTACTCTAACTCATTTTCGATGGTACAAGGATGCTTTCTTGTCAAAGATCACTACAATAGTTGATGGGAAGGCTTGACCCTTTGCAATGATCTAAATCTTAAAGCTCGGGTTAAAAGGCATAATATAACAAGAAGAAAAGAATTGGGAGAATTTTGCCAACAATTTAGCAGAGTTGTCATGGCATCGCCTAGGTGTCCTGGCGCTAGAGAAGAACAAAACAACGCCTTGGACGCCGAGCCGTCAAGGCTTACGTCTTGGTAGCTGACCCAAGTTAAGTGATTAAGTCATTTTGTATCTATGACTATCATAACATATGAACTAGCTATATGGTGTAATTTTTATTATTTATTAGACTTGTTATGTGTGATGATTGTTAACTTGGTTGATCCTTTATTCTCTACACAGTGTTAGTGTTTGTTAACTTGTTCTACTAGTTTTCAATGTAAAGTGTTTTATTTTTGAATTTTAATTTTGAAGTATTCATATAATTGTGTTTTTAATTGTATCCATAGTGTTAGTTATTATGTTTTGAGTTTTAATGTATATAAAATTTTATTGTTGAATATACTTTTGAAGTAAAACAAATAATGTATAAATTGTATATTGTTAACGACTTGTCGCCATATGGACGCTATGACGGACGCTTTATCACCTAGACGTCCTGACAGTTAACTATTGCCGCATCTCCGTGGAAACTACGCAATTTAGTTATCCTTTGCAAATTCCTCCAAATAGAAAGATATAAAAAGAAAGTATGCTCATAGGAGAAGAAGAAAAAGAAAAGAACATATATCATATAAAAATGAAAAATCTTCTAAAGGAAAATTCTTTAAAAAAGGAAAATCAAAAAGTCTAAACTACATAATTTGTCACAAATGTGGCAAACCAGGTCATTATGCTAATAAATGCTGGACCAAAAAGAAGATTGATTCTCTAAAAATAGAGGATGAGATTAATCAAAAAATTTATAATGTTCGTTTCCAAAAGTAGTGGCAGCTTAAAGTTGGAATGTTTGGAACTTTTTTGTATTATTAATACTTTTGTATTATTGCTTATATCCGTCGTGAATGATGTCATCATTCAATTATTTTATCAGTTTTGTAAGGCATGGCATTAGTCTTGTAGCCACAAATAACAACAGGATCTTATTAAAATAAAACCAGACTAAAATAAAAACAGACTAAGAATAAAGAAAAAAATTAGAAATATAATAACTACAAACCAACAGGTAATAAAATATATAAGAACTAATATCTAACAGAAAAAATTAAATATAAACAGATTCATAAAATTAAAACTTAAAACATACCTCCATGGAAGTCTTTTATTATTCCACACTAAATATGCAAGCTTTCTTCAAGCTCTTGCAAAACACTCTTAATATATGATAAAGAAACTAAAACACTCTCCAAAGCTCTACCTCACACCCAAGCAAACATACAATATATAGTCATATGAGGACCTAAAGATGGATGTCAGCCTTACGAAATTGATAAAATAATTGAATGACATTTTGTATGACGCATATAAGTAATAATATAAAAACATTACTAATGCAAAAAGTTGTGCCAAAGATTCTAATTTTAAGTTGCCATTGCTTTTGAGAACGAACATTACTTTTCAGATGTCATTTCCTTTTGCTTTTTAGCCTCAGTTTTCTTTTCAGCTTCTCTAATTTTATCATTTTCTTCATCGGTTCGGGTGAATTCAATAATAGACGCCTGTTAGCATTCCAATCTTCCTTCGCTTTCAGGACCTATCCAAAATCCTTTACTTCTTTTCTTGGTCGTGAATATATGAACTGGTTATTCCTTGTTCAAGAATTCTTGTTTAGGCAGTTCATACCATCCATACATAGTGTTGATCTAAGATTTTAATTCTTCCGTGTTTCAGTAGTAGCATATTATTCCATGGAGCTAGACCATCTCAGATGTTAATTTCTTTTTAAATTAACTTTAAAAACTCAGCATTAATCCAATATTGTGTAACCAAGAAAATATATTTTTCTAGTAATCTGGACTTATATATTACTACATTCGTCCAACTATATTTGTCCTACTTTGAAAGTACACGACTATTAAGAAAGTTTTTTGATCTCCAAATTACCCATCTTAACTAATTTATTATCATCTTTTTTGTTTTATTTAATCTCCCAACTATTTCTTGGAACAATAAAATAGAGGACAAAGAGGGGTAAAAGGGGTGTGGTGTGATTCCAATGTCAAAAGTTAATAGTGCTACTTTTTTCAATGTATGTCTGTTTTTAATGTTTAAAAAAAAAGTTAAATGAGGGTATTATTGGAAAAGTAATGTCAAAAATAACATTAAAAAGGAAAAGGACAAATAGATTTGGACAAACCAAAAAAGAAATTAGGATAAGTACACTTGGACCGAGGAAGTATGAAACAATACTTGTAATACGTGCCAACACACTCACAAAAACGCTGCTTTAATAGAAGCATCACTTTATCTAGCTATCAGGAGATTTTTTATTTGAAAAAAATGAAATAGAGATTGATTGCTTACCAGGTAGAAAAAAAGAGTTCAGGAACAGTTCCAGCTGAACCATCACCTTGTACCTCAATTCTATCTGTTCAACATATTTGGGTAATTCAAGGGGTGCCATAAATTTCCTATGTTGCACTTGCTGGTGCATTTACTTGTACTTCATCAGAAATTGAACCAGACACCATATTGAAATGTAATTAATTAATTACTAGGAGCAAATATATGTTAGTTGTTTGATGGTCTATATATGGAACTTGCTGGTATTTGGGTAATTCTAATAATTGAGAGTTGTGTTGTGTTTTTTTAAATGGGTGTTGTTTGGTCATATTTATAGAGAAATTATTAGGGTGGATGTAGGTAGAGGGTATTTTGGGAAGCAAAGAAATAATTAGTATACTCTAGTAGGTAGTACATTTTGAGTGATCACGTGAGCACATGGGATAGTTTGTTATATTTGAGTGAAGGATAAAAAAAAGTAGTGTAGGTTAGTAACTTTACTTTTCAACATTCTCTCTATAAATAGTTGTATAGAAGAATTATTGTAGGCTAGTAACTTTACTTTTCAACATTCTCTCTATAAATAGTTGTACAAAAGAATTATTCTCCAAGCATTATGAATTAAGTGAATTAATGAAATGAAGAGAAACTTGTTTAAGCTTTCTTCTTATTTTCTTTATCTCTCTTCCGTCTCACGAATTCGGTAGGAATTACTGAGTTTTCTATTCTTCTTCCTCCAAAAATTCTCTCTAATTCTCTCTATCTATCTAATATTATATCTTTATTTCTGGTCAGGATCCTAGTTTGGCCTAACAAATTGGTATCAGAGCCCTAGGTTCTATCCAAACTCAGGTAAAATGCAAAGTCGACCACTGAACTTTAGGAGTTTTTGGGTATTGAGTCATTTTCTTTTGGTCAACGCAAATTGAGCCCCTTTCTATTAAAAAATTTGGACTTTGAGCCCCAGACGCCACATGTGCGTTGACATGCTCACGTGGCGCCTACGTGGCACACGTGGTAGATCTGACGTGGGCATTTTTTATTTTATTTTACACGTGTACGGGCTGACGTGACGAATATTGAACTTTATCCCAAAAAATATGTTGCTGCACAGATTCGAACTCAAGATCTCCAGTTTAAAACTTTGATCCAATGACCACCCGAGCACATGGGCCTAGCTGATATAATCATTTTATTGAAAGGAAATTTGTTTTAAAGGAAAGGCACCCAAAAATCTGGAACTGACAGATGCTAATTCTTATGGCAGACCAAGCACACTTGAGCCATCACGACTGAGCAATAGAGAGACCACATAATTATTATTATTATTATTATTATTATTATTACTACTATTATTATTATTACTGTTATTATTATTATTATTATTATTAGTACTATTATTATTATTATTATTATTATGTACATTTATGTATGTACATAACAGATCTAAGGAAAGGGGATTTATTTTAATTTAGGGGAAATGATTTGTTCAGTTATAAATATTAATCCTTGCAAAATAATATCAGCTAGGCACATGTGCTCGGGTGGTCATTGAATCAAAGTTTTAAGCTGGAGGTCTTGAGTTCGAATCTGTAAGATAAAAAATGCCCACGCCAGATCTGTCACGTAGGCGCCACGTGAGCAGGTCAACACACATGTGGCGCCTGAGGCTCGAAGTCCAAATTTTTTAATAGAAAGGGGCTCAATTTGCGTTGTTCAAAAGAAAAAAGGCTCAATACCCAAAAACTCCTAAAGTTCAGTGGTCGACTTTGCATTTTACCCATCCAAACTCATCATCTTCTTCCTCTAATCCTCTGTTTCTTCTCTATCTTCAAGTTCTGATTTCTTCTCTTTTATAAATCAAAATTGAAAATTTCAGATTCTTATTTTATTGTTTGGTCACTTTTCATAAACTCAGAAAACCTAAAAAAATTAAGTCAATTTTCTTAGTTTCTACTATCAAAACACTTTGGGCAGTTCATTACTACTAACAAATATCAACAACTTCTTTAGATTCCAGCCACAAGGGAGCAAAAAACACCACTTCAGAGGCTTTGTTTTTCTGCAAACCCGCAACTAAAAAATTTCAAGTGTTAAACAACTTGAAACATGTATAAAACTCTTCTAACTCACTCGTTTCAGTCACACATAGATAGCCAATACCATATATCTCACTATTAACATAAACCAAACGTGTTTCAATCCATATAATGCTTGTTCGTCTCTGTCCGCAAAAATTACCAAATTATATGGTTTAATTTTGTTTGATCTGCAATTGTTTTTAGAAGACTCAATTTACTTTGTTTAGCATATTTAGTGTCTTTACAAACAATCAAAAACCAAAAATCATCAAAATCCAGTCCTTAATTTCAGCCATAATTTAGTGAGAGCACTCATTACTACTCTGGTAATTGGCGTTTAAGCTAAATTTGATCTCTTGTGCTTGTTTTGTGTGTTTAGTTACTCTTTAAAATTCAACTAAGTTGTAGTTAGTTGAACTTAAAACTTGTTTTGCCTTGGATGCTCAGTTTGTTTCACCAAGGATATCCATTTCTTACTTAAAAATCACTTAAGCTCATTTACTCTCACTCAAATAGTATTACTACTCGTGGGATTAATTTTCAAACTTGATATCACAATTGTCCTGTGATTCATTTCATTCTAAAACTCAGAGACACATGGCTGGATTTGAACACCAAGTGTTCAACCAAATGCTTAAACAAGATTTTTTTTGAGTTAGAGATTAAACCCATGAGAAGTTGCAACTTATTGATGAAAAACGGATTATTTCTTATGTGATATGAATGAGTTGCTGAAAAAGAAAGGTTCAGAATATGAGAAGTGTTTTGTTAACGTTGTTGGTGATAAACGGAAGGGCAAGATGCTAGTTCACATGGGTTATTGAGGAAACAAGGGATTGTTTAGAAATCCCATGCATGCTAAAGAAGTTAAGGTCCATAACAAATGAAGAAGATGATGTCCAATGGAATAGGAAGAACAACTTTGGTAAAGAAAATGAAAAGGAAAAGGAACTCAAGCATCACAAACTTGTGTTACCATCATTCACTGAATATGATAATGCTAGAAACTGGATCAAGGAATGTGAAGAAGCAAATTGTGTAGGAGCCCCTATATATGATAATTATGTTGAGAATGAGGAGGCTCCATATTATGATGATCCACCCACCTATGATGAACCACCACAATATGAAGGGAATCATTGCTTTGATAAAAAGGCAGAGTTCATTGGCAACATTTAGCAATGTGCTACACAACCAGAATCTCTGAAGAAGAGTTTTGGTATAATGAAGTCCCTTTGTTTGGCCATAATCCTGAAGTGGAGCAAGGATTCATGAAGGTAAAGGGAGTGTTTACACTTCCTGAGCAACAACAAAAAGATTCCTTGGCAAGGCAGCTGTCAAACTAGCCTCCACATGATGCAAATTAGTCCAGAAGTGACAACAGAATCACTTATATTTCAGGTCCACAAGGTCCAAAGATTTATACAGAATTTTATGAGAAAAAGGGATTCACCCTATGTGATGTTTGCCATCCAAAACAGTCTAAAAATGTCTGGTTTGTATCACTTGAACCTTGGAGAGATAAAGTCAAAATCTCTATGCTAAACTCACATTTGAAGAAAAATAGTACACTAAAATTTCCTCCCTACGTTGAGTACAACCTATTTTCTTATGTTTATACTTTGTTGTTACTATGCTGAAAACGGTTTGTTATATTTGAGTGAAAGATAAGAAAAGTAGTGTAGGTTAGTAGCTTTACTTTTCAGCATTTTCTCTCTATAAATAGTTGTATCTGAGAATTATTTACCAAGCATTATGAATTAAGTGAATTAATGAAATGAAGAGAAGCTTGTTTAAGCTTTCTCCTTATTGTCTCTATCTCTATCTTCTCTCTCACGAACTCGGTAGGAATTACTGAGTTTTCTATCTTTCTTCCTCCCAAAATTCTATCTAATTCTCTCTATCTCTGTTTATATCTCTATTTCTGGTCTGTTTATATCTCTATTTCTGGTCAGGATCCTAGTTGGGCCCGACAGTGGACAAAAATAAATAATTATTATAATAAAAGTAGATTAGAAGGAAGAGTAGATGAAGTAAAATAAAATGGTCTGCAAAGGACAGGAGTGTGCCAGGCTGCATGTATTATTGTTAGACAAAGGATATGAATGGGGAAATTAATATCTTAATTAAGAAAACGTGGGGGTTATTTTCAGCAGCCCGTATAAAAATAAAAAGCCTACACTATGTGAATAAAAAAGAAGCTCCACCTTCTTAGATGTCGAGAAAATTTATGACAGGGGCTAATGAATTGCTTTCTTTATAGACCATGAAACCATATAAGCCTTCCTTACAGCACATTATGGGGACTACACTTTTTACATAACCTCATCTGAAAGAGATTCACACCTACACTTTCTCCAAGATGAACTGAATGTTATTGTGATCTGGGCTAAATGAACAGATGTAGATTACATGGCTTTAACTTTATTAGCTGTTTCATCTGCCTACCTTGGATCTGCTATAAGTTACATGTGCAAACACCCAGTGAAAGCTTAAGCAAAAATATAAAATAAAATAGATGACAATGATTAAAGAAACTATACCCCTTGTATTTCTTATTATATTTTCTTTCCTGTCATTCTTTGTTTGTCCTTGCTAAGGTTGGAGGGTGTGGGGTGGGGTTTGGAAAGTGTTCTGCTTCTTCAGGGATTATAATATTGAGTCAGCAGATTAAATGTGTTACCTACGTTAATATGAACATTACCTCCACATCAAAATTATAATGTTAATCATTCTCTTGCTCAATTTTGAATATGTATAGTGCTTTAAAAGAATTAGTAAAACACATACTGTCATTCCTGGTTAATTGCCTACTTATTTAATCTTCCATTTAATAGCAGGCGAATGTCCATTTTAATGTCCTAACTTGAATTTTTTACTTTATACTACATATTAGTGACTAGGGAAGACTCTCTTTACATGATGCCATTGTATGTTTAACTAAAACCAAAAAAATGATTCAATAAAATGGATTGACAAACTAGAAATAGCATAACAAGGCATTTAGTTTGACCTTTCAAAAGACAAAAGTAATATACTTCTTTCTGGAAGTTGAGGCAAAACTGAAAAGAGTTCATTTATCTAATGACTTGTATGTTGAGAAATGCCTAGAGTTCTTGTATAATGTTCCCGCTATTGGTTATTTAGTTTAACTAAATGTTATCATTGTTCTATTTTATTTCAAGCTCTGTTCACGGAGTTATTTTTTGGCTTCAAAAAATAGAAATGGCATTCTCTAAAAACTTATATGATTGAACTTGTACAAATTGGAGGTAATTTGACATATTATTTTTTATTCCTATAGTGATAAATCAATGGAGCAACAAGCCTCAAGTTCTTCAGCTTCAGTGGAGGTATAATCTCAAATCTAATTTCCAATTTCAGAAAATGAATTCATAATCAGGAGCAAGGGTTTTAATTTTTGCTATGATCACTATGTGCTTTAGTGTTGTTGGCACACTACTGAATTTTTCTGCGGCTCTGTTATATACTTATATCCAAGATTTTGAAGTAAGAGAAAGAGGTTATGGAATCTTTAGACATAGATATCTTGTGCGACCATTTTTCGGACCATGATTCAACTTACGTTGTGTTTAGTAAATATAAACGCGTCTGGACCACCTTACTATGACTATCTTCTCTGCTTTTTACCCTGAAGAAATATTTTCAGTCTTCTTTAATGCTTGGACATTATATAGGATTTGTCTTATTTTGATTTATCTTCCTATATTTGGGATGTGATTTCTCCAACCTGAATTGTTGTTTATTCAGTAACTACCAGATGACATTGTAATAATGCACTCATCAAACTATTTTTGTTCTCAAAGTTTTTCAAGGAACCATGGAAAATCTTAAATCATAAGAGCGCCAAAATGGAATTAAGCTAAAATGAAACCACCGTCTAAAGGAATGACATGACCTGGTGCAACATAAGCTAAATATAGATACAGTTGCTGTTGTCATTGTCATCATCATCATCTTCTACATTATTCATCTGTGCAGCATTCTAATCATTCGACTTGCACTCATCTTCATCCTCACACCTACTATCTTCTTCAGTTTGCTTTGTCAAGATTATAATGTTCCTTGGCATATTTAGGGAAATTATGAATACAACCCTGGCATTTACTTCTAGGTTTAAGAATTGGATGAATCATTGGTCTAATAATAAATGATAATATCTTCCACCTTTTACAAAATAAGTTTTTTTTAAAACTTTGTTTCTTAATGGAATTCATCTATAAAAAAAAAATTTGATTTTTGTTGAATGCATAATTCTGTTTAAACTTCCAAATTTCATATCATTTTCATTTGAATCCCTGAAAAATATGTAGTATAGTTGAAGAGATAAGTTCTATTTGTCATGTTTCAGGTACAACTTGCAAATGATGCAATTTAAGGAGAATGAAAAAGGAAGGGCTGGTTCTGTATATTGAAAACTCACAGGAAAGGGTTATCCTAGGTCAACTTAGTTCATATAATTAGTCCTCCTGTCATAATAGATTGATCTGGATGAAACTTGTGATATCAGCTGATCTGACTAAGTCGTCAATGATTCAGACCTATATAACCAAGTAAAATCTGCCTTTTTGTTGATACTAGCAAAATTCTTAGTGGTTTGGATAAGAAACTTGAATTTTAGTTCGACTATCTTCAGCAAATTACGAAATTGATACTTTTCTTTTTAGGGAAAGATTTGTTCAAGCTGAAGTCGCGTTAGGTTGCAAGTGGTGGGATGAAGTTTCTTGTCAAATAGTATACCTTTCTATGATATACGTGGTTGTTTCTATTTCCAATTTCAGAGTCTCGGTGTTTGTAGCTTTTTACGTGATATTTTTCACTTTGTTTCTCAGCTTAATGCTCTAAACTTTTGCAGGAAAAGATGTTCTATTGTTTTATGTATCTGCAAATCATTGATATAACTTGTAATCTATGAATACTTCAACTCTTAATACAACAATTATATACAAATATACGTATATTATGATCTCTTCATCAAAATATGAAGCATCGAGTTTCCCCCCTACCAGAATTTAGATCATTTCAGATGATACCAGTGATTTCTAGCTTTAAATATCTGAAACAATACAATTTCCTGATGCGGTAATAACTATTATGAGATTTTCAACCTTTTTGATTGAACTCGCAGCTGAGTACATGAAATTTATGATAGTATTACATCTCCCTCTAATTCACTTTGTCAACATGTGTGTGCACACTTGTTTGTTTTCTGTATTTTTAATAGTGTTTTTTTTAGTTATTACTTTTAACTTTACCCGCAGGCCAAGCAGGAGACCGAGGAAGCTGCAAACAAAAAGACTTCAGAAAACGAGTTGACTTGCACCATTTGCTTGGAGCAAGTTACCATGGGGGAGCTTGTTCGTAGCTTGCCATGTTTGCATCAGGTTTCTCCTCTTCCCACTTTCATAAAATCGTCTTGCCAGTTTATGATGTTGTCTTCCTTTCCTTCTTAACTAGCATGATTAATTTATTTCACAACTTTACCTTCTGAAATTTCATTCCTTTTTAGTATTCCTTACCATGGCACAAAATTCAAATTAGAACATAATGGGAGGACTATCATCTCATGTAAATTGACAACTTACAAAGTAATTTATGGATACTAGTATCCACCTATCTCTCCTCGGTGATACTTTAATATGCAAATTATTAAAGCTGTCTAATTTCATATGGGTTGCATGCAGATACCATTCCACCCTTATGCTCTACTCTATGCCTCAGAACTTTTAGAAATACAAAACCCCTAAAGAGATGCCAAATATTTGATCCACGAATCATGGATATCCTCCTCAGTTATGTTACACCAACTCTTCACTTTGTCCTAAAATACCCGTGTCAAGATCAAGGGTATGGGTACTGGACACTTTATTTTAGTGTAATTTTTTTTTGGCAAAATTAAGGAGTTTCTGTGTCGGACTCTTCAAAATATTGTGTCCAACTGGACACTTCATCCGAGTATGTGTAACATAGCTCTAAGATTCCCAGTTTTGCCACTCGGATCTTATATTATTCCTACAACTCTTGGTTGTAAAATAATATAGGGGATATTATCTTGACGAGCATGCTACTTGATTTGTGATTGCCATATTCTTTGTTTTTTTTTAAAATTTTTTTTGTTGCAGTTTCATGCGAATTGCATCGATCCATGGCTACAGCAACAAGGGACATGTCCCGTCTGCAAACTTATGGTCTGTTCGGGATTGGGATGGCTGGAAAGTAGAGAGAGTGAAACAGATGGTGATGATGACATGGATTAAGAACCTACTCTTTGCTTCCCAGTATATATGCAATAAAAAAAAATATTCAAATCAAAATGCTTCATTCTGCATATCATCATTTGTAAAATAGATTGAAGGACAAAATAAAGATGGCATAATTTGTTAAAAAAATTATCAAATTAGATTACTTAAGTATAATATTTAAAATATTAGGGGTTGAATACTTAATTTAAAAATGATAGTGGAGCCCAAATCTTATAATTACTCCTATTTCGATTTATGACCCTAAAGTTCTTCAGAATTTTCCTTTTGCCCCCTACATGGATTAAAAGTTCAACTGGGGTCTACATCCAGCGGCTCCAGCCTCCAGGACACCCCTTCTTGGCTTCTTGTGTCCTTCTCCACTGTGCAGAATGATACATCAACTGGAATGGATCTTTTCATAAATTGTTTTTAGTTCATGATTTCTGAAATATATCTTAATTTTTTGAATCAATTACAAGAAAAAGGTACACAAATTTAACTGCATAATACTTCTCTATACGGTTAATATAAATATTTTAGCAATATTATTTAAAATTCAAAATAAAAACAATAAACTCCATCAGTTCCAGGATATAAGATTAATTTAGATTATTTATAGTGAATTTGAGATATCTTTAAAAATAAAATTAACATGAATTTATTTAATTTTGAGCAATATAATTATGTAAATTGGAAATTATCTAAAATTGCTTCGATATTACAAAAGTTATTGTTTTAGAATGTTAAATAAATCAAATCCATTTTAAAATTAAAATTTTCATATGATATTTCGGATCAAAGGAAGTATATTGATATGATATTTCTTGTTAATTTATATTCATTTGAATTGGAAATATGAAGTCAACGTCAATGCAGAAAGGACAAGAAGAGGTCTGAACAGGAGGCACGAGGGAAGACAACCCATGTCCCTACGCCCTTTAACTTTTATTACACTGCCAACTTTATTGCATTGTACCCCCATATTTTTTTCCTTTTAAAATCATTTATACTTGCGTTCGTTTATAAATGATGGATGATATACACTTGCGTTTGTTTATAAATGATGGATGATATATAATTATTTGTATTAATTTATTATTATTTTAGATTATATTTTTTATAATTAGTTTGTTATTTAATTTATAGATTATATATTGTCATTTTTTAGGTTATTTAATGATGGATGGTATCACTTTTCGTTTTTTTAATTCACGTTTCAAGGTTATGTACACAGATTATAAAATATAATTAATGATTTGTCTGATTGACTAATTTGAGTATAAAATTTTAATATTAGCATTCTAAAACTAATTGAAAAGATGAGAAAGAAATAAACTAGCCTTTAATCATACATGATTGTATGAAAAATTAAGTTGTGACGCCCCCAAAATAGGTCTACACAATTCATTGTGAGTCGCCAAATACATGGTACATGATTAAAATACAAACTTAATTTATAAAATTAATAATTGTCGTGTAAAATACGACAAAACGTAAACTGTGAGTTTTAATACGAATATTGTCTCGTAGACAATATCCAAATTCAAATGAAGTCCTCATTACAATTATTATCACACTATTTTCATAGAATAGTGAGGATTACTATATCAACCATCTTGGACCATCACTCCATTCCCTGACTAGTCCCAGCTATATTCTCATTTCCTGAAGAGAACAATGAAAGAAAAGGGTGAGCTCAACTAGCCCAGTAAAGAAAATTATGACTAAGATAATGTAGAATAAATTATCCTTAGTCTTCAACAATATAAAAAATGATAGAATGCAATAGACAACAAGTTTTAGATCAACAACTGCAGCGAAAATAACAATCCATTAAAAGAGTCAAGTAGAGTATGATGTCTACTATCTTCTATGATTTAAAAATTCATCATCAATGTTTTATCTCTGTAACACAACTTAATAAATAATTCACATCATCGAATTATTCATGCACTACGAGCCAAGGATATTCGTTAGTATCACATCCACATTATCGAATTTTCCATTCACTACGGGCCAAAGATATTCGTTAGTATCACCAATGGTCATGATCATGCCAAACAACTGTCCATCAATGCACTACGGGCGAATGATGACTTTTACCACATCATTTGTAATATTACAGGTCATGATTATACCGATACTGTGACGCTCTCAAAATAGGTATACACAACCCATTCTGAGTCGCCAGATACACAATACAGAATTCAAATACAAACTTCATTTATACAATACGACAAAACGTACCTGAGAGTTTTAATACAATATTGTCTCGTAGACAGTATCCAAACTCAAATTATTACAATGCCATATAAAATACAGCAGTAAATATTTTAAGACCCCAAAGAAGAATGAGAAGATTACTATCATGTTCATTCTAACGAGGTGCACTTTTGACGCTTTCAAAGTCGAGTTCGCATCACTCTGTTTGGTTCACCAAATATAACTATTAAATGACGTATAAAATACGATACACCCATCTTAAGTCATCAATACAATTATATATTGTCATGCTGTTTTATAATATATTGAGAAACTTCCACAGACTCGGACCATCACACTATTTCCCTGTTATTCCCGCTCGACCTAGCTACACTCTTACTACCTGAAAGGAATTGTGAAGCAAAAGGGTGAGCACAAATAGCCCAGTAAAAAATATTATGACTAAGATAATATATAACAAATTATCTTTAGTCCTCAACAGGGGAAAATCTGATAGAATACAATAGACAATAAATTTTAGATCAACAACTGCAGCGGAAACAATAATTCATTAGAAGAGTCAAGTAGAACATAATGTCTACTATCTCCTTCAAATTAAAAGTTCATTATTAATATTATATCCCCGTAATATCCATCAACAGTTCTTTTTGTACCCAAGACAAAGAGAACTTTCATCACCTATCTTCACCTGAGCCACCAAAGATAATAGTTAAATTCACAATTCATATTTATAATTAGGTAAATCAACAGTCCATCTATGCACTACGAGCCAAAGACATACAACTATAAAACCAATAATCAACAGTCCATCTTTGCACGAAAGCCAAAGATATACAACTGTAAAAATAATAATCAACAATCCATCTTTGCACGTAAGCCAAAGAGGATTTTTGCCACATCATTTGTTTGTAAAATAAATAATTCACATCACCGAATTATTCATGCACTACGGGCCAAAGATATTCGTTAGTATCACATCCACAAATTATTCATGCTGTGAGACCCCAAAATTTATGAAATAAAAGTATTCAATTTTCTTATAATTATTCTATTTAGTAAATGGTTAAATTGATAAAAGGTTAAAGTTAAGGGTGATATTTGAAATTTTTTTCAAAGTAAGCAAGTTGTCATAAAATACCCGGTAGTAAAAGTACAGTAATACGCGTGGTTGCATAGTAGCACATGGTATTGATTATTGATGCTTACGTAAGAAATCACTCAGTTATACTCAATTATTGCTACAGTAATTGCTGCATCATATCTTTCATATTATTGATTCAATTGTTGTCACACTATCATCTGTATAATATGTTATATTATTAAATCAATAATTGAGATGACAAAGTTATTCATATTATTATTTGCAATATTGACAATGTCTAGAAGTTACATCAAGGAGAGGTTTGGTCACCTAATCAGGCGCCAATAAGGAGAAATCCTTATCTGAAAGCCCTCTTTCTTCGAGAAATCGACCCGTTGTTAAATATTGTGAGTTATAATATTAATGATGAATAAGTTCGTGTTGATTAAAGATGAAATAGATAGTTCCATTGTGTGAGAATTATTAGTGTCAGTGGAAATCGATATTTATTTCGATGATAATTGATGTCTGGAGGTTATATTGACCAATCGGGTAATTAACCGGATAAATGAGCAATTAATTGCTATTAATTCACATGCTTATAACTATGTGTTCACATGTGTGTACTATTGATTCACACAATTTACTATTAGGGGAGTTGATGCAAGATTTATAATACTTGTATGACTAAATTAAAAATGGAGGTATAGATGAAGGTACTATACTGTAATTGTTTTTTTACATGATTAGAACTATTGATGTAAGACCCCAACTTTTTGAATAAAGATTAAATTTTCTCGAAATATATTTTTGAATATTATGGTGTGGATTTGATATAATCACTACACCAAAAATGGCCTATAGCGAAGGAAATTTTATGAAGGAACTTATTCCTTCACATGAGGAGTTGTTTAGTGAAGGAACAGTGAAGGAAAAAAGTATAGTGATAATATAGTTATTAGCGAAAGAAACATCCTTCACAATTTCTATTTTTTTCCCTCGCAAAATTGGAGCGATACAAAGATTTTTGGAGCCAATTTATGATAAAATTTTGCGAGGAAAAAATCTATTTAGTGAAGGAATTATTACTCACTATATATCATTATTCAGAAGTTTTTTTGTGAGGGATAAAATTGTTCGCTATCTTGTTCTAAATAATTTTTTTTAAAATTAATTGTGGTAAATATAAATACCTTAAATTTTTATAATAATAAATTTAATTTTAATAACACTTTTTAAGTAACTTACAATATCAACTTTATTTTAATAATACATTTTGTTATCCCTAATTTTGTCCTTTTAATTATATTAGTTTATTAAATTAATATGTTTTATTTTATTTTGTAGGATTTAATAATTGTTGCAATAAAGTCAAAATCTTGGTGATCAAGGGATATTTAATGCTTTTATTCATATAAGGAATATCCAAGAAGAATTCTACAAGAGAAAGGAAAGAGGTGGAACAATATTGGTGTGGAAGTCAAATCCAACAAGAGAGAAGGAAAGTCTCCATCTAGAAGATCTTCTTGAGAAGTTGATTGCCACTAGGAAGTTGAATCCTACATGGAAAGGGAACAAAAGTGTCCAAGTTCTATGAACCTAAATTAGGGTTCAAAGTTATTTTCCCTATAAATAGGCCTCTTGTTTTAGAGAGAAAACATCACTTGTTATTTTTTTTTTTAGTTTTTCACTAGTGTAGGAGGGAGAAGATATTTAGAGTTTGTCTCTCTTATTCCAATCACGTGTGGAACATACTGTCAGGGAGTATTTGTAACTTTCTTTTATTTATATAATAGAAATTCTCTTTTTAATTATTGTTCTTATTTCATGCGAATTGTAGTACTAATATTATTTATTTTTGTTTTTAATTCCATGGCTAGCTAAATTTCTAATACCTAGGATTATGATGAAACTAAGTATTTCATAATTATATTTTCTTTCCATTCCATAATTAATGCCTAATTATTTTTACCTTCATATTTTCCTCCGCATAAATTGCATATGATTTTTATATTGATTGCGAGGTTTTGATAAGTTATAGTTAATCTATGAATTTTTCATAACTTATGCTTGCCCATATTAATTATATGAATCATTATTTTTTTTTTAAAGGAAGGAGAATAATTTGGGAATTGATTTAGAAATAAGAAATTATTTATTATGTTAATATTTGGTGGATTCTCGATTCTAGGTATCTTTTCTCATTAATAGTTTTCGTTATTAATTAATAGTTTGCATAATTTAGTTAATAAATTCTCTCCACCATATTTATTTCTAATTTTCCTAAAATATTAATTAAGGATATATTAAAAATTAATCTAGTCTCTGTGGGTTCGACACATGCTTGCCGGTTCTTCAATTAGACATTTGTGTACACTTGCGATTACATATTTTTATCACATCAAGTTTTTGGCCGCATTCTTGAGACTACTAATTAATTTTATTTATTCCTTAATTTTATTTATTCAATTAGCTTTAACTCTAATTTTTTATTTATTTTTTTAGGATTATTGAAGCTGGTCGAAGGAGCGAAAAGATAAAGATTTTGTTGCTGCGCTTTCTTCGGTACTTCGTATCTCCATATTTTATTTTATTTAAAAAAAAAATTCAAAAAAAATAGTTTAGTTTTTTTTATTAATATTTTTTTTATTTGCCGCATTCATGCATTCACCCACGTAGAGCACATCATGTTAGGTTTTTATTTTATTTTATTTTTATTTTATGTTCTTTGTCAAAAATAAACTGTGGTGATTGCTGGAGGATTGAAGTACGTCAAAATTTCTCCTTCTTTCGTAATTCACATAGCTTTAGGACACTTTATTTGTTTACGTTTTTTTTATTATTTATGCATTTTCATCTTTAATCTAACAATAAGGGCACAACCCGTAACAAGATAAGGTGGGGATTTCATCACCTTTCCTTGGCCCACAAATAACCCAATTTGCATTTTGCATAACCATGACCTAATAAAATCAAGTAGACGTTGGCCCCTAGGACTCTCGAGCTCAATTAGGACAAGAAACCCCAAGAGAGTCTCAATTTTAAATTAATCAAACTCATGGTGTCTCAGGCAAGTGGTTTAAAAGGTATACGCCTAAAGATTGTGTGGTTATTCAATTAGTCACCGTTTCTACGGAGAGACTCCCACCTTTTTTACACTTATCTGGCTAGTGGTGTGATTAATTTCAAATTTGGTGGACCTTGCGGTGTAACTTGGAACAGTTAGGAGCTGTCTAGATTTTATTTAGGTTGACCTTAGAAGTAAATTTATTTTTTTTTTTTTTTTTTTTTTTTTTTTTTTTGTGCTTATCTGCTTATTTGCTAAGTAGTGTATGCAAAAAGTGTGGATTAGGGACGAAACATCCCGATTAGTGAGAAAACTTGATTTTTTGGTTTCACTTTAAAAGATCTCACTTTAACAAAAATGGAGGGCGCCCAAACTGCTTCTTTAAGGGATCGATGTTATCCTTCCGCTTCTGCCTAACCTTCATGTATCGATCTACCACCCAGAATCGGGTAACAATTTTGAACTTAAACCACATTTTATAAATATGTTACCTAGGTTTACGGGGATAGAAGATGCATATTTATTTATTCAGGAATTTGAGGAAGTTTGTGCCTAATGAAAATTCAACAATTGTCTGATGACTCAATTAGGCTAAGATTTATAACATTTGCTTTAAAAGATAATGCTAAAAAAATGGTTATATAGCCTACCAAATAATTCCATATCAACCTGGGAGGGATTTGTTGTTACATTTCTAAAAAAATATTTTCCAAATCATAAAACTGCTAAAATTAGGACTGCAATTCATCAATTTTGCCAACTTGAAAAAGAGTCATTTTGGAAATATTTTGATAGATTTAAAAATTTGTTATCCCAATGCCACACCACGGAATTGAGAAATGGAGATTGTGTCAAATAGCTTACGAAGGTTTAGACTATCCCACTAAAATAATGTTAGAGTCAATGTGTCAAGGGGATTTTTTGAATAATGATGAGGAAAAAGCTTGGGAGTTTTAGAAGACTTAGCGAAAAAAAACCATGCAATGGGAAACCACCCGAGAGACCGATAAACCTAGTTCATCTAGGGGTGTTCATATAATTGACAATTCAATTGCTACCGAAGCTAAGTTGGCTGGTGTACTTAAAAGACTTGAAGCTTTAGAAACTACGGGACAATCACACATGAACCAAGTCTCAACACCAACACCTTTGTGTCTAAGTAATTCACCAAGCCATGTGATTGATGAATGTTCTAGAGTCATGCCCCAACTTCAAAGAATATGAACAAGTCAATGCAATGTTTCAAAGACACAGGAATGACCCATTTGCACCCACGTATAATCCAAAGTTGGAGAAATCATCCTAATTTTGCATGGAACCAAGGACCCTACCCAAATAATTCTTCAAATCAGTCAATCAATCTCTAAATCAATCTTTTCAACCTTACCAAAAGCCAATCTGGTCCGTACCAAAATTCAAGTTCAACAACCCAATACCCACGGTGTTTTTCTAATGAAAGTGAGAAGAAACTTAACACTTTAGAGAAGAGCATGGAAACTTTAATGAAATCTCATAATAATTTCAATGCAAAAACACTAAACAAGCTATTTCTCACCTAGAGATCCAAATGAGTCAATTGGCCACTATAGTTAGTGAAAGAGAGAAGGGTAAGCTTCCCAGTCAACCCGAGACCAATCCAAAATTTCCAATCCCTAATCAAAAACCTTATCATGCTAATTCACTTGAAAACAACCAAGTCAATCATGTGAATTCTATAATTTCTTTAAGGTCTGGAAATTATTTTAATAATCATGCTGGCATTGATAATGAAGAAGAGAAAATTTTAAATGTTGAATCTAACAATCCATCTTCAAAGTCAGCCCAGCCTGAAAAGCCCACAAACTCGAAAGTCGAGGTTCCATCTACTAAGCTTGTGTCAAAAAATGATCAAACCAATTCTTCTGAATTAAATGAAAAAGTCTTTAAACCAAAAGCCCCATTCCCTCAAAGACTTATTTCGAACAAGCAGTCAACCCAGTTGGACAAGATTCTAGAAGTGTTCAAACAAGTGAAAATTAACATTCCTCTTCTAGATGCCATTCAACAAGTTCCCTCATATGCTAAATGTCTAAAAGATTTGTGCACACACAAAAGAACCACTCATGTTCCTAAGAAAGCTTTTCTAACAGCCCATATTAGTTCTATCTTGTCATGTCAAGTCCCTGTGAAATATAAGGACCCCGGTTGTCCTACTATTTCATGCATCATAGGTGACACCTTAATTGAAAAGGCTTTACTTGATTTAGGAGCTAGTGTGAACCTATTACCATTTTTTGTGTACCAAACTTTAGGCTTAGGGGAGTTGAAAAAGACAAGTGTCACACTCCAACTAGCTGACCGTTCCGTTAAAGTGCCAAAAGGAATAGTTGAAGATGTACTCATTAAGGTTGGTGATTTTGTCTTCCTTGTTGATTTTATTGTTCTTGAAACTTAGCCTGTTGTCAATCCCAATGGTCAAATTCCTGTCATTTTAGGTAGACCATTTCTAGCAACCTCTAATGCGTTAATTAATTGTAGAAATGGGCTAATGAAATTGACATTTGGAAACATGACAATTGACTTAAATGTGTTTAATGTGGGAGAGCAACCTAGTGATTTGTTTGACCAGTCCGTTGAAGTGAACATGATTCAAGAAAATATCGGGAAATGAACTTACGGGGAAGATGAAATTATTAACTTTTGTCTAAATCATTTTGGTCAAAATTGGGATGAAACTGAATACTTGAATGAGGTCAATGAGATGTTGGACTCAACAGCCCAAAAATCTTACTCTAGATTGGAACCTATAGTTGAATCAAGTTTGACACATTTTGAGCATTTTCAAGATAATCAAATTGACCTTAAATCCTCTTATGATCATTTTATGTCTACCATGGGTCCATCCAAGCGTCTTCCCAAAACACTAAAATGTGATTTAACAAATGAACCAAAGGTTGTGGACAATGATAATCTTCCATGTTTAGATAATGAGATCATATCTCCCATTTCAGATAATGCATGTGATAATCCAGTGGTATCTAAACATCTTGGTATAACAATTATTCAAAAGGATGAAAATGTTTTAGTGCCCCTTAGTAACAAATTGGATGGCAAGTTTGGATAGATTTTATGAAGTTAGAATTTTTCAAAAGGAACTATCATTTTTCGTTATCATTCTGTGACTCAATTTTAAAAGAATCAGTCGGGTATGCTCACAATTGCTCTTCTGTTGCAAATTCTAACTATTTCCAATTACCCAGACCTCCTGAAAATCATACGAAATCCACTATAGGTTGTCTGTTTGTATCACTGATCATTTACAATCGCATAGTTTTTAGGATGCTTAAAATTTGTAGATATGTACATTTGTTTTCTTTCTCACCACATTTTCTTGCAGAACAAATGCCCATCGTACGAGGTATAATTCTTTCATATCTTTGTTCTCTATTTTTCATTTGCACATTGAGGACAATGCATGATTTAGGTATGGGGGGAGTTTATTTGTATTATTGTATTAGATTTTTTTTATTTTTTAGGAAAAAAAATAAAAAAAAAAACACCCAAAAAATATATATATATATATATATAAAAATTGAAAAAATAAAATAAAAATTTTGTTTGACTTTTTATGGATTGAATTAATTCTAATAAGTGTTTGTGGAGCAAAACTCATGAGTAAGATTGAAAGATTTAGAACTCTTAAATTTTTGATAAGATACAAAATCTTAGTTTGAAATACCATCCGGATTAAAATTGATTTCACAAGCATTTTTGCACTTCACGTTTGCACTAATTCTTAGTTGTGGAGTATAAACCATGATTCGAGTAATTTCAACAAAGGAAAAAAGAAAAAAAGAATGAAAAAAAAGTTGAAAAAAGAATAAATAACTGCTTCAATGTCCATTAAACGAAATAACTGGGTATCTAAGCCTCGGGAAGCATCGATATTCACGCTGAAAAGTGTGATGGATAAAAGCAGCTTGACTAGTCTTGTTTTGTGGCCTTTGTTACTCGAGTAAGTAAGCCCTTAGGGGTGTCTCTACACCTAGTGCCCTAAAGCCATCTGGTTTGGGAGTCATTGGTCCAACGCTCGCTCTACATGGGTAACTCTGAAAAGCCTAAGAAAATGAGATATTGCACAAGTCAAGAATCAAAATTGAAAAAAAAAATAATAATGAAAAAAAAAAAAAAAAAAAAAAAAAAAAAAAAAAGAAAAATGAGCTTGCTTGATTTTCATGGTAAAAATTCCTACTAAGAGTTACATCATATACACATGCATGCATCATATGGAATTGATTTAATGAAGGATGGTGTCTAAAATGAAGATTGAGTATTTTTGATAAAGTGAAAGTGTGATTTTGAATTTAATCTTGCTTATGTATAATGCCCATAGATATTTAGAAGCTTTCTTTCAATTTCATAATTTGTTGAATCCAAAATTATTTTTTTGAATTTTGTGGGTATATTTACTGCAAACCCTCACGAGACACAACTCGTCCACTTAGAGTAACTTTGGGGTTTAAAGGCTTGTTGCACATGCTAAGTGCAATCGTGTTTCCTACGAAAATGGGGTAGTGTAATTTTTGTTTAATTTATTTTTATTTTTATTTTATTTTACTCGAGGACGAAGCAAAAAAGCTAGGTATGGGGGTATTTGATAAACACGTAATTCATACATTTTGTTATCCCTAATTTTGTCCTTTTAATTATATTAGTTTATTAAATTAATATGTTTTATTTTATTTTGTAGGATTTAATAATTGTTGCAATAAAGTCAAAATCTTGGTGATCAAGGGATATTTAATGCTTTTATTCATATAAGGAATATCCAAGAAGAATTCTACAAGGAGAAGGAAAGAGGTGGAACAATATTGGTGTGGAAGTCAAATCCAACAAGAGAAAGGAAAATCTATCTAGAAGATCTTCTTGAGAAGTTGATTGCCACTAGGAAGTTGAATCCTACATGGAAAGGGAACAAAAGTGTCCAAGTTCTATGAACCTAAATTAGGGTTCAAAGTTATTTTCCCTATAAATAGGCCTCTTGTTTTAGAGAGAAAAGATCACTTGTTATTTTATTTTTCTTAGTTTTTCACTAGTGTAGGAGGGAGAAGATATTTAGAGTTTGTCTCTCTTATTCCAATCACGTGTGGAACATACTGTCAGGGAGTATTTGTAACTTTCTTTTATTTATATAATAGAAATTCTCTTTTTAATTATTGTTCTTATTTCATGCGAATTGTAGTACTAATATTATTTATTTTTGTTTTTAATTCCATGGCTAGCTAAATTTCTAATACATAGGATTATGATGAAACTAAGTATTTCATAATTATATTTTCTTTCCGCTCCATAATTAATGCCTAATTATTTTACTTTCATATTTTCCTCCGCATAAATTGCATATGATTTTTATATTGATTATGAGGTTTTGATAAGTTATAGTTAATCTGTGAATTTTTCATAACTTATGCTTTGCCCATATTAATTATATGAATCATTATTTTTAAAGGAAGGGAGAATAATTTGGGAATTGATTTAGGAAATAAGAAATTATTTATTATGTTAATATTTGGTGGATTCTCGATTCTAGGTATCTTTTCTCATTAATAGTTTCCTTTATTAATTAATAGTTTGCATAATTTAGTTAATAAATTCTCTCCACCATATTTATTTCTAATTTGCCTAAAATATTAATTAAGGATACATTAAAATTAATCTAGTCTTTGATAGGATTTGATAAATAGTTTATATATCAATCCATCATTCGAGAGGAGGAAGGTAAACAAGAAAAAAATCTAGCAGCACCGTGAAGGTAAATGTTAGCAGCGTGTGAATTTTATTTATCGATCCCCACCGGCTTCAATATCAAGACCATCATATACTAATTCAAGCCGAACTTCCTTAAAGTCACTCCCTTTATGTCTTACTAATTCTAGTTCATGCGCTTATGGGAAGCCACAATCTCTCATTCCCTTCAATGGTTCCTCGGTTGTTAGGACTCTTCCCATGTCTAATGGAGATCTTGGATAGAAGCTTTGATCATGTGAAGGTTTGAAAGAGTAATGTATAGAGAGTACTACATTTTTCTATAACTACAATAACTTTATAACACCGGAGTTTATTTGTTGAAGTATAGGTTCTTTGCCAATATCATTGAAGGATACATAATTTTGAACCTAATGAATTTCTCGGGCTTCATGCTTCTAGTGTTGCCAAACTTTTAGATTTGGTTGTTGAAGGTATCAATGATAAAGGATCGCTTTCGATTCTTCCAAATCATTGATCTTTTAATTCATGTATTTTTACGATCATACAATGGAAATTCGCTCGGAGAAAATACTCCACAACCCCCTTTTGGCCCTATCCATTGTTATATCGTTTGATTTAAGCCAATGGAAAAGTCCGCTTTTCTCGCATTCTTCCTAACATTTGAATATATAATATCTTTGTGAAATAATTTCATTTTGTAATTTTCAATGGCTCGCTTTTTAGAATGCTTAATGATTTAGTCATTTCTCAAACATCTGCTTCTTTTGTATTTTGGAGTGCTAAAAATGGATTCAGAGCAGTGGGCCTTCATTGATGTTAAAGACCAAATTGTTTATTCGATTTTATTTATAATAAGTTGGGGTCTTACAACCTCCCCTCCTTATGAAATTTTGTCCTCGAAATTAACATACGTACCTGATGTTTCGAAAAGGTGAGGATACCTCGTTTTCATTTTTGATTCTAACTCCCAGGTCATTTCTTCAATAGCATGGTTTCTCCATAAAACCTTAACTTGTGGTATAACCTTGGTGCGTAGGACATGCTCTTTCCTATCCAAGATCTTAACAGGTACTTCTTCGTACGTTAAATCTTCGGCTATCTCGTCTGGTTCTAACGCAATAATATGGTTTGGGTCTTTCACATATTTACGAAGCATGGATATGTGAAAAATATTATGAACACGAGACATACTTGGAGGTAATGCGAGTCTATAGGCCACATTTCCTATTCGGTTAAGAATCTCAAATGGACCAACAAATCGTGGATTGAGCTTTCCTCTCTTTCCAAATCTTGTAACTCCCTTCCATGGAACAACACGTAACAATACATGATCTCCAATATTAAACTCCACGTCCTTTCTATGAAGATCAGCATAACTCTTTTGTCGATCTTGTGAGGTTTGAATACGTTGTCGAATCATTTGGATCTTTTCTGTAGTCATGCGTACTAATTCTGGTCCCAACAACGTTGCTTCTCCCACCTCGTCCCCAAAGATAATGGAGAATGACACTTTCGTCCCATACAACGCCTCAAATGGAGCCATGCCTATACTTGCTTGATAACTGTTGTTGTAGGAGAATTCCACCAGTGGCAAGTACTTATCCCAACTTTCTTTAAAATCTAGGACACAAAGTCTTAATAGACCTTCAAGGGTTTGAATAGTCCACTCTGATTGTCCGTCCATTTGAGGATGGTATGCCGAACTGAATCGTAAATCTGTGCCCATAGCTTTCTGTAAGCTAACCCAAAATCGTGAAGTAAATCTTGGGTCACGATCTGAAACTATGGATACTGGCATGCCATGCAATCTCATAATCTCATTCACGTACATACTAGTAAGACGTTCAAGGGAATAAATCTCACGTATCGGCAAGAAATGGGCAGACTTGGTTAATCTATCAACAATAACCCAAATAGCATCTATGCCTTGAGAAACTTTGGGAAGACCCTTAAAGAAAATCCATAGTAATGTGTTCCCACTTCCATTTCAGAATCTCAAGTGATTGTAATGGACCCTTTGGCACTTGATGCTCCGCCTTTACACGTTGACAAGTTAAACACCTCGAGATAAACTCCGCGATCTCTCTCTTCATATTGTTCCACCAAAATGTATGTCGAATATCATGATACATTTTGGTACTCCCAGGATGGATTGCAAACGGTTTGTTGTGTGCCTCCATCATGATTCTATGCTTCAAGTCAGAATCGTTAGGAAAAAAAAGTCTGGAGTTGAATCTAAGTATTCCTTCTTCATCGATTCTTGCTTCTGGAATAGCACCTTCTTGCACTTTCTTCTTCATACGCATCAGCTCCATGTTCGTAGCTTGAGCAGCTTTAACTTTATCGATTAAAGTCAGTTCTACTCGTATCTTTGTCATCGTCATGTGGGTCCCTGAAGTCTTTAATTCTACCTCCATCCTTTGCAAGTCATACAGAATGGGCCTTTGCATTGACAATATCGCACTCGTACTCGCATATGATCTTATCTTTCGATCAATGCGCCGCCTACTATGTTCGCTTTTCCAAGATGATATTGAATAGTGTGATCGTAATCTTTCAATAGTTCAAGCCAACATCGTTGCCGCATGTTGAGTTCTTTTTGGGTGAAGAAATATTTGAGGCTTTTATGGTCCGTATAAATATCCACTTTCTCCCCATACAAGTAGTGTCTCGAAATTTTCAACGCGAATACGACTGCTGCCAACTCTAGATCATGAGTAGGATAATTCTTCTCATATTCTTTGAGTTGTCGTGAGGCATAGGCTATGACTTTCCCATGTTGCATGAGAACGCATCCTAACCATTTTCCTGAAGCATCAGATATAACAAATCCATCCGCATTACGATGGTATTGCGTAACAGTCTTAGAAATGAGTCTCTACTTGAGCTCTTGGAAAATCTTCTCGCATTCCTCGCTCCATACGAATTTTGTATCTTTCCAAATCAGCTGAGTTAACGGAGTAGCGATTCGAGAAAATCCTTCCAAGAATCTCCGATAATAACCAATTTAAGCCTTAAAGCTACGCACTTCATCCACCGAAACTTTGGTTGCTCCCAACTTTGTCTTTGCTTGAATCTTTGCTTAGGGTCAACGAGATACTCCATGTTTTGACACCACGCGCCCCGAGGAATGCTACTTCCTCAAGCCGTAACTCACATTTATTCAACTTGGCATAAAGCTTGTTTTCACGAAGCCTTTCAAGTATCGACTTCAAATGGTGCTCATGATCTTCACGGCTTTTGGAATAGATAAGGATGTCATCAATAAATACAACAACAAACCGATCCAAATATTCTTTGAATACACAGTTCATCATATCCATGAAATCAGCAGGAGCATTAGTCAATCCAAAAGACATGACTAAGAATTCATAATGCCCGCATCGAGTTCAAGGCGCCTCTTTGGAATATCCTCGCTTTTAATCTTCAAATTGATGATATCCGAATCGAAGATCGATATTTGAAAAGAATTGTGCTCCTTGCAATCTGGTCGAACAAGTCATCAATGCGAGGTAATGGATACCTATTCTTGATGGTGACATGGTTTAATTCTCAGAGTCAATACAAAAGTCGCATACTCCCGCCTTTCTTCTTTACTGAATAAAACAGGAGCACCCCAAGGAGATGTACTAGGGCTAATGAAACCTATGTCTAACAATTCACATAGTTGGACTTTTAACTCCACGAAGTTCAATAGAGCCATTCGATATGGGGTTTTAGAAATGGGTTTTGTACCGCTCCAAGTTCAATAAAGAATTCAATATCACGTTCTGGGGGTAGACCGGGAAGTTCTTCAGGAAATTATCTAACAACAGAAATATTATTCAAATCTGATTTATCTTTGTTCAAATCCATACCATGGGCTAAGAAAGCTTGACATCCGTTTTTCAATAAACGAATAGCTTTATGGCTTGATATGATAGTGACTGATTTTAGTGGTTTAGTTGTTTGAATTCGTATGACAGGTTGGTTAGGAATATGAAAACTAACAACCTTACGAAAATAATCAATTTTGGCATGATGAGTGGTTAACCAATCAATTCCTAAAATCACATCAAAAGCAAGTATCTTTAAAGAGATAAGATCAACAGGTAATGTGATAGTGCCAACTTGGATCATGCAAGATTTATAAACTGTGGATGTAACGAAAGTTTCACCCAACGGAGTCTCCACTGATAAATCAAAGTCTAATTTCTCCGGAGTCAAGTTTAAACGTTGAGCACAAGCGGAGAGATAAAGAATGGGTAGAACCCCAGATCTCAGTAAGGTATAAACTTTGCAAGAGTTCAAGTTTAGCTTACCCGTAATCACCTCGTTCGGGTTCCTCGCGTTTTGGCGATCCACGACAAACGCTTCTTCCAGAACCGCCGATTTCGACTTATCCGGATGACCCTTGAGTCACCATCCCCGTTGAACTTGGTTTTGCTTTCTGAAAACAATCTCTCGAGCTATGTGGCCTTCCTTTCCACGATTTGAACATACCTTGGATTGTTGTGGACGGTTTGAATGATATGTCCCTCTTTCCGCATTTGTAACATCTAATCGGCGGTTCTCTCCTCCCTAGAATTTGTTATTGGTCTTTGGTCTTTGGTCTTTGATGTCTTCCCGCCATTGTTGAATCTCCTCTTTTGAAATTTCCACTGACTCACCTCTCCTTTTATCATAGCCACGATGACCACCAAGGTGGTTACCGCCTTTGTTCAGTATTTTCCTCCTCGTTGGTTATCATCGCTCTAATGATTGGCTTTGTCACCAGTGTATGACCACAGGTTGTGGTCCCTCGGTTGCACATACTCATTATCTCGCTCTAATAATTGAGCCCTGTTTACAACATCTGAATATAAAGAAAATTTATGAGATTTAAGATATTGCCGAATTAGGTGACCAAACCTCTCCTTGTCAGAACTTTCTAGACATTACCAATAATGCTATCTAATAATATTATTCAAATAATATGAATTATTGATCCGATAATGGAAAATATCATGCGAAGGATAATTATTGAAATAACAATAATATAAAATATCAACGCAACAATTATTGAATCAATAAAATAAAATATTGAACAGTAACTACTGTAACAATTATTGAGTAGTGCCTTCTTACGTAAGGATCAATAATTCATCAATACTGTGCATCCACACGTATTACTGTATTTTAACCACCGGGTATTCCAACAGTGTTAACGGTAACAACTACGCCGTTATTTATAAAAACTCAAACTTGTCGTTTTCTTCATCCGACAATTATTCATTATATGGGCCTACAAATGATCATATACCGTAAATTTAAATATTCCCAATACAACAAGAATATTCCACAACCAAATGAATATTCCCCGACAACAATGATTATTTTATAACCACTTGCATATTTTGCAAAATTTTCACATTTCACCCATAACCAGAGAAATATATCAAATTAATACCTTATTATTCATAATAATAATTAGAGGAAATTCGATTTTATTTATAATAAGTTGGGGTCTTACATCATTTAGTAGTTATATTTGGTGAATCAAATAGGGTGAGGCGAATCCAACTTTGGAAGGGTGTTTTGCCACTATCATACAAGATGTCTAATGACATACAACCTCGTGTTATCATAAGACAGGGTTGTGCACATCCACTTGTTGAGTATATTTACGAGCACTACCTATATGATCTTGGAGTTTATTTGAAATATAATTTTCAACTGGAGACAGTGGAGATAGTTATATGTCAAGAGAAGACTCACCATTGGGAAGAATATGATAGTAATCTTCTCGTTTTTCTTTGGTGTCTATTGGGTCAACCAAGGATAATTACGTGGCCATATGATATCTATCATAACCTGAGCGCACGGCATCCCATGTACGAAGGTTTCCTTGAGCACTTCCCAAAGATTCTAATTTCTAAAACAGTTTTTGACTATACCTTTATGTAAGGTGTCATTGTGACGTGCTATCCAAGGTTGGGATGAGTATCACAGTTGGTATATATTTGTATCCAAACTCACAGCATATGTGTTGTTGTATTTTGCACGACAATTGTTGTAATAAAGTTTTAGTTGTTTTCTGTACTATGTATTTGGCGACTCAGAATGGGTTGGATGGAATGGACCTATTTTGGGGTTGTCACATTTTTGATACATGAATATTATTCTTGAATTTTACTCCACAAAGCAGTATCATGTTGACAATTTGGATATTTTTAAACTCTAGATAAATTTAAAGTCTTTAATATTTATCCTTTATTTCGTTTGATTAATGCTTATATCATTGTCATCATTTTCATGCTTATATTGTGATAAAAGTCATCTTTGACTTACGTGCAAAGATGGACTGTCGATTATTAGTTTTACAGTTATATATCTTTGGCTTACGTGCAAAGATGGACAGGTGTATGACATGATCATGACCACTGGTGATAATAACGAATATCCTTGGCCCGTAGTGCATGGATAATTCGATGATGTGATTGGCAGGATCGTGACCATTAGTTAACAATTGAATGTTTTTGGCCGTAGTGCACTAACAGATAATTGATTGGAATGATCATGACCATTGGTTTTATAGTTGAATATCTTTGGCCCGTAGTACAAAGGTAGACAACTGATTGGTATGATCATTGTTATTACATTTGAATAACTTTAGCCTTTGGGGTAAGGATATTGAGTAAACGTTCTATTAAGCCTTTGTGGCAAGGAGAAACTGTTGATTTACATGATTATAAATATGAATTGTGGATTTAACTATAATCTTTGGTGGTTTAGGTAAAGACAGGTGATGATAGTTCTTTTTGTCTTGGGTATAACAAAGAACTGTTGATGAGTATTACAGAAATGAAATATTAACGATGGACTTTTAATCTAGAGGAGATAGTAGACATTATGTTCTACTTAACTCTTCTAATGGATTGCTTATTCCGCTGCATTTGTTGATCTAAAACTTGTTGTCTATTATATTCTATCAGTGGTTATACTGTTGAAGGCTAACGATAACTTATTCTGCATTATCTTAGTCATAATATTTCTTACTAGGCTAGTTGAGCTCACCCTTTTCTTTCACTATTCTCTTCAGGAAATGAGAATATAGCTGGGACGAGTCGGGGAACGGAGTGATGATCCAGATGTTGGCTTTAGTAGTCCTCACTATTTTTTAAAATAGTGTGATAATAATTGTAATGAGGACTCCATTGAGTGTGGATACTGTCTAGAAGGCAATATTCGTGTTTAAACTCTCAGCTATGTTTTATCGTATATATTACACGACTGTTGCATAAAAGAAGTTTGTATTTGATTTATGTAGTCTGTATCTGGCGACTCAAGATGGGTGATGTATACCTGTTTTGGGGGCGTCACACATGCACTACGGGCCAAGTATATTCGTTATTATCAGCAATGGTCATGATCATGCCAAACAACAATTCATCTTTGCACCCTTGGCCGAAGAGAACCCATGATCATGATCATAACAACAATTATCCATCAATACACTACGGGCCAATGAGGACATTTGTTATTATCACATCCACGAATTATCCATGCACTAGGGGCCAAAGATATTCATTATTATCACATCCATGAATTATCCATGCACTACGGGCCAAGGATATTCGTTATTATCACCAGTGGTCATGATCATGTCAAACAACAATTCATCTTTGCACCCTTAGCCGAAAAGAACCAATGGTCATGATCATACCAACAATTGTCCATCAAGGCACTACGGGCCAATGAGGACTTTCATCACAATATAAGCATGAGTATGATGCCAATGATATAAGAATTCAATTAGATGAGAGCAGGGATAAATTTTAAAGATTTATAATCAATTTATCCATAATTCAATAATGTTCAAATTGTCAATATGATACTGCTTTGTGGAGTAAAATTCAAGAATTATATTGTATCCATAATAATTTGGACAGAAAAGAAATTAATTTTTGTCATGAATAGTACCCCGGGTGAATAGTACCTGATAATAGTGCTTCGTAAATAGTACCCCGACATGAAAAGATCAAATTTTAACAAGAATGTTCAGAAAAATATTCTTGTGAAACGATACTAGATGAAGCGTAAATGTCAAGGATATTCTACTAATTTCAAGGAGTATAGAAGCAATACTTTAACCAAATGAGTGTAGAATTAGGAATCTAAAATGAAATAATATTACTTACATACCACAGAGTATGGAAGAAAATATTATTTCTTACAAATATTGAACAAAAATAATATCCCTCACAACTGTTGAACGAAAATAATATTCCTTGCGAATATTGAACGAATATAATATTCCTTACGAATATTGAACGAAAATAATATTCTTTACGAATATTGAACGAAAATATCGTAAGTGGATATGAAGAAGAAGAATTCTCTGATTCTGGTGTGATTTTCTTTTTTAAACTGAGCATCCTATTTCAAGGAGAATGACATGATACTATTTAAAAAGAAAAATCACGGACTGCACAGTAAAATTTCGACGATTTCACGGGCGAAGTGATTTTTTTTTTTTTTACTATGCAACACTATGCAATACTATGCAAAATAAAATAAAATATATTCTATTTTACATAAAAAACAAAACTTATATATATAATATATATATATATATATATATAAATTATAAATTGACTTTCTCCCGACGATTTTGAAAAATGGATAAGTGGGAGTCCATATAATAAGTCAAAATTACAATAAATACTTCACAAAAATCCCCTCTTTTTATCTCAAATCACTTGGCTTCTCAAAACATATTTTTAATAATATTTATTTATCATTATTATAACTCTTAATATTAACAACCAGATCATTCCTAAGAAAGAGAGGGCTTTCCGATAAGGACTTCTCCTTATTGACGCGTAATTAGGTGACCAAACTCTTTTCTTCGATAGAATTTTCTAGACATCTTCAATAATGCAAACAATAATATGAATAACTTTATCGTCTCAATTATTGATTTAATAATATAAAATATTGTGCAGATGATACTGTGATAATAATTGAATAAAACTGAGTGACTTCTCACGTAAGCATCAATAATCAAAGATATTTGTATAATACTGTAGTATCTTCTTATGCAACAACGCCATTTCTTGTACTTTTTTATCACCGAGTATCTCAACAGATTAACGATAAAAGTCTTGCCGTTATTTTTATAAAAAGGTTATTTCTCTCGCTTTCTAAATCCGACAGTTATTCCGTTGTGGGGCCCACCAATGATTGTGTCATCGTACGGATATTCCCCGATAAAAAGAATATTCCCCGACAAAACGAATATTTTATGACAACTTTCTTACTTTGTAAAATTTTCACATATCACCCTTAACTTTAACATTTTATCAGTATAACCATTTACTAAATAGAATAATAATTATAAGAAAATTAAATACTTTCATTTAATAAAATTCGGGGTCTCACAATCTCCCCTCCTTATGAAATTTCGTCCTCAAAATTGGGGTACGTACCTGGTATGTCGAATAGATGAGAATACCTTGCTTTCTTTTCAGATTGTATCTTCTTGTTCATTTCCTCTGTATCATGATTTTCCCATTGCTCATCTCCTGTATTTCAGATATCATTCTAGAATAAAACTTCAAAATAAAGGTTAATTGACATATCACAATTTGTCAACTTAAGTAAGAAAATTCAGCTTAGGTAGGACACACACTAGCGAAGGATATTACTCGTCTCTCCCTAGTTCTAATCCCGAATCTCCGCCAGAGATCATATCTCTAAGCCCTGATACCAAATGTGACATTCATCCAAGACTTGGATAGCACCTCACAATGATACCTATCACCATTTCAAGAATTATTCATAACATCCCTACCATGGAGAGTCAGCCTTCTCATCCCAAAACTTGGAAGTCACCAACGAGAGGCTCGAGGCTCTTTACTTATAACTCTGATACCAAATGTATACTCAATAATTGTTATAGTAATTACTGTTCAATATTTTATTTTATTAATTCAATAATTGCTACGTTGATATTTTATATTATTGTTGTTTCAATAATTGTCACTGCACAGTATTTTCCATTATCAGATCAATAATTCATATTATTTGAATAATATTATTAGATAGCATTATTGACAATGTCTAAGAAAGTTCTGTCTAGGAAAGGGGTTTGGTCACCTAATTGTGCACCAGTAAGGAGAAATCATTATCGAAAAGCCCCCTCTTTCTTGGGAACGACCTGGTTGTCATTATTGTGATTCTGTAATATTATTTGTGAATAATTAATTATTGATTTATATGATAAGAAAATATATATTTTATGTGGTTATAAATGAAGAAATTAATGCTGAGGTGTTTTATCAGTATTTTGTCAGAATGGAGGTATTAACAATCATTCGTATGTGGATTTCGGTCATTTTCTGTTTGGAATTTGGAAAAAAAATTCTCCTACAAAGTTGTAGAGAATTAAATTTCCTATGGAATGGACATAAAATTCGTATTTTTCTGATTACATGACTATTTATTGTGAATTATTGAAATTTCAAAAATAAATGTTTTTTTATTAAAAACATTGGTGGGCCCCACTTTTGTTTTTCGGTGGAAAAATGTAGAAGTTTCAAGTGTGGTGTGCGTGAATGGCAGAGGGTAGAGCCATCGGTAGCAGATTAGTCTGTTTTGACGTTCTGGCATTTTCCTATAAATAGGGTGTTTAGTTAGAAATAAAAATAACACCAGAATCAGAAGTTTCTTTCTCTATAATATCGAGAGTATTTTTGTGAGTATTTAGATACTTTGAGAGTTGTTAAGCAGTACAAGTTTTCTTCAGTATTATATACGATATTTCAGCCAGAAGTACTATTCTTTTGAGGTAAGGGATGTTATTTTCTTTGTAAATGATGTTATTTCTTTCAATATCATTATACCGAAATATTGATATGAATTTTATTGTGAAATTTTTATATTTTTATAACGGGGTTACTATTCACGTATATGACACTATTCACGAATACGACACTATTCACAGAAAAATTAAATTTTCTTTTATTTGTCCAAGTTGTCTATTATGGTTACTATCTTTGATTGTATCCATGTTTTGATCTTCATTCTTGAATTTTGCTCCTTAATTGATTATTATGGAGTATTTTTGAACTTGGATAAACCAAAGTACGAATCCCTAATCTTTGTCCTTTTATCTCACTGGATTCGTTTTCTTTAAGATATTTTTTATCATCCTCAGTCCTAAATGGTGATATAACTGAATATCTTTGGCATGTAGTGCAAAGATGAATAATTACCTGATGAATATCTTTGGCACATACTGCAAAGATGGACAGGTGTTGAGATGAACATGACCAACTCATGATACAAATGAATATCTTTGGCCTGTAGTGCAAAGATGAATATTTGATTCAAGATGTATATTGATTGATGTTACAAGGATAAAATATTGATGATAGACTTTTAAATCATAGAAGATAATAAATTTCATTCTCTATTTAACTCTTCTAATGAATTGTTATTTTCGCTGCGAATATTGATCTAAAACTTGTTGTCCATTATATTTTATCTGATTTATTGAAGGCTAACGATAATTTGTTCTACATTATCTTAGTCATAATATTCTTTACTGGGCTAGTTGAGCTCACTCTTTTCCGTTTTGTTCCATTTTTCTTCTCAGGAGGTGAAAATATAGCGTGAACTAGTCGGGGTATGGAGTGATGTTTCAAGTCAGTTGTTTTAGCAGTCCTCACTATTTTATAAAATAGTGTATCAATAATTGTAATGAGGACTTATTTGAGTTTTGATATTGTCTAGAAGACAATATTTGTATTTAAACTCACAACATATGTGTTGTCGTATATTGCATGACAATTGTAATAATGAAGTTGTAGTTTTTTCTGTACCATGTATTTGGCGACTCGGAATGGGTTGTGTGGACCTATTTTGGGGGAGTCACATCATGACGTTTCTTAGAGTTAACATAGCTAAAAACGAGAATATCAAATCTTAGAGTTAACATAGCTTAAAATGAGAATATCAATTCTTTTGAAGATATTTGTCATCACTTTGAGCGCTTAGAGGTTGAGCAACTAGAGGCTGAGTATGTAAAGGCTAAGAAAATAGAGACTGCTAATGCTAGTGTATTTCAAAATACAGAATGCACTGAACAGAAAGAGGTATTTACTTATCAAGCTATGTGTCTAGTTACTTCTAGTACCTTTGTGGCTCAATATCTCCATATGTGGATTGTAGATTTCGGAGCAACAAATCACATAGCTAGAGATCGTGATGGGTTCGCAGAGTACCGCTGCATTTTGGCTGACAGAAAAGTATACATGGGGAATGACTCTAGTGTGAACGTGCTAGGAATTGGCACTAACAAACTAGAGATGCGAGGATGTTCTGCATTAATTCTGCATGATGTACTTTATGCGCCAGATGTCCGGCATAATTTATTTCTTGTTCTTGTTAGTTTATGACATGGGTTTTCTGTGGTTTTTGAGAAAGAATAAGTTATTATCTCTTATGGGACAATTATTTATGGATATGATTTTATTAATAATGGTTTAATGGTCGTTTTGGATATTATTAATTCTAGTTATAATAATGATTCATATTCTTATCTTACTTCTGTTGAGACTGAACATAGTAGTTCAATTAAATGGCATGCTAGATTAGGCCATATTGGATAAGACAAGATGATCAGGTTAGCTCGAGAAGGTCTTTTAGGCCCACTCGCTAAGGTCAAATTGCCTAATTGTGAACACTAGTTGGCAAGTAAGTCTACTAGGAAAACATTTGGTAAAGCTACAAGGACAAATACACCATTGCAGCTTATTCATTAGAATATATGTGGCCCAATGAATGTGAAGAATAGACATGGTCATTCTTATTTCCTCTCTATGATAGATGATTTCACGCAATTCGAACATACATTCTTAATCCCTCATAAGTCAGAAGCACTTGATTGCTTTAGACGTTATTTGATTGAGGTTGAGAATCAATTAGAGAAAAATGTTAAAGTATTTTGAACTGACCGAGGCTACGAGTATATATCCGATTAGTTTAAGGAATTATGTGAAGAAAAAGGAATCATTAGGTGACTGAAAATTCCTGGTACTCCGCAACAAAATGGTGTAGCGAAAAGAAGAAATCAGACACTACTTGATATCGTAAGATCTATGATGACGCAATCTAATTTGCCTATCTCTTTTTGGGGAGATGCATTGTTAACTGTGACACATATACTTAATCAATTACCTTCAAAATCAGTACAGTCCACCCCATATGAATTATGGACCGGTAGAAAGCCTTATGTTCACAACACTTTTCATAAATATGGGAAGTTGGGCCCAAGGGGTAAGAAGTGTATCTTTATAAAGTACTCTAAACACTCTAAAGGTTACGTGTTTATAGGTGAACAGCCTAATGGGACTATATTTGAAATTGAGTCACGAGATGCATAATTTCTAGAAATGGATTTTCCGAAAAGAGGTGTTGTTAGCAAGGATAAAGATTTTTATGAGCTGGAAGAAGAAAATGGCGCACCTAATTAGATGGTTGAGAGTAAGGAATCTAATCCTTAATTTGGCTCCTATAGAAAGTGGGGGTGACATCATTTCAAGTACTCTTCCGTCAAATGAAGAGTGACCTGTTATTCAATTACGAAGAAGTCAAAGAGGCAATATTCCACGTCTCTCTTTGAGATTGAGGGAAATGCTTTTATAGCTAACACGAAAGATCATGAGAAACCTCGATCTTATCAAGAAGCTTTGTCATATGCATCAAGTGAAAAGTGGAAAAATGCAATGGATGAGAAAATGGAATCTATGAGAAGCAATCAAGTTTAATTGGGACTTGGTTAATCTTCCGAATGAGCGAAAAGATGTTGGGAACAAATGGGTTCTCAAAGTTAAATGCAAGTCGGATGGTTCCATTGAAAGATATAAAGCTCGCCTTGTAGCCAAGGGTTACACTCAACAAGAAGGGATTGATTATGAGGAGACTTTCTCACATGTGGTGAGATTTGCCTCGATCCGTCTCTTATTAGCTATGGTTGCATATTTGAATCTAAAACTATTACAAATGGACATAAAGAAGGCATTTATCAATGGAGAACTTACTGAAGAGATATACATGGAACAACCAGAATGTTATATTGAAAAAAGTTTTAAGCGCAAAGTTTACAAGCTTAAACATTCCATTTATGGCTTGAAACAATCATCTAGACAATGGTATCTTCAGTTTGATCGAGCAATCATTGATGATGGGTTTACGATGATAAAAGAGGACCATTGTGTATATCTCAAAAGGTTTAATGGAAAGTTTTTTATCCTTTCAATATATGTTGATGACATTCTATTTGTTGGGAATGATAAGGAGAAAATAGTCTCCACTAAAAGGTGGTTGTCCTCTAACTTTGAAATGAAAGACATGGGAGAAGTACATATTCTTGGAGTAAAGATCTTTAGAGATCGATCAAGAAAGCTTCTTGGTTTGTTCCAAGAGACTTACCTTAAGAAGGTTTTTGAATGATTCTAGATGAAAAAATGTAAACACATTGGCACTCCTATTGCAAAAGGTGATGTTATTGTCCCCGAGAATTGTCTTACCTCTCCCAAGAAATTGAGAAAATGTCCCATGTTCCATACGCTACAACTATTGGAAAGTTAATGTATGCAGTTTAGTGCACACGATCAGACATAACATTTGTAGTTCATGTTCTTGGTCGATACCAGTCAAACCCTGGAATTGCTCATTGGAAAGCAATTAAGAGGATCATGCGATACTTGAGAGGCACATTAGATTACATGTTATGTTATGGAGGATTCGATATTCAAATATTTGGATACTCCAATGCTAGTTATGGAGGTGATCGTGGGAATTAGAGATCTACCTCAAGATATGCATTTTGCTAAATGGAGGTGTCATCACCTGGCTAAGCAAGAAACAAACTTGTGTGACTTTATCCACGATGAAGTCAGAGTTTGTAGCATGCACATTTGTCGTACAAGAAGCCTTATGGCTAAGGAGGTTCTTTAAAGATCTTAATGATGTACCTCATGCTTTGGATCATGTGACAGTTTTTTGTGATAGAACAATAACACTTGATTTTATCAAGGATCCCAAGTATCATGACAGGACAAAGCATATTGATTTGAGGACGTGCTTTATTCGAGGGAACCTAGTAAATAATGAAGTGGTACTAAAGTACTTACCCACCGATCAGATGATTGTTGATCCCCTAACGAAATCGATTCCTAGAGATGCATTTCAAAGACATGTTCACTCTTTAGGACTTCATAGGGTTTAATGTACTTATGACATTTTAATGTATCACCTATTGTTTGGCTTATATTAGAATTTCATGTCATTGAATATTGTATTGGAATTATTTATCATTTACTGCAAAAGACTTGCTATTTCTCACATTGTCTTTATTGGCATATGATAAATTGAGTTCACGCAGTTATTAACAATAATTACATATTATATATGTATTCTAGAATTATATGTCTAACAGGTTGATTGGCTCTCTCACACGAGCAATCACCTTTGCGCTTTGGATAACGAGCAATTGATGTTTTAAATAAAATTCAATTGGCGCTGAAAAGTGAGCGAAGATGAGATATTTCATTTAATTTTTGATTTGGATATCGAGCTATTGATGTTTTGGATAGCGGTCAATTGACGTTTAATAGCGAGAAAAATAATATTTTTAATATATCGCCTTGGTTAGTCCCACTATCCATATTAACCTAGTAAATAATTGGATGCTAAATCTTAGATTTAGCGCTTAAAGAAGCGAGGAATTCAAGAATTCGAGTTAGGCACTCGAGGAGTGACTGCACTAAGATCCGCACGGCATGACTATACGACATATGCTCACAGTAGTGAGATTGTCTACCGTGACATGTTATATGGACCTAAAATTTTAAAAATGGCGCTTCGAAAAGTGAGCAATTTGAAAATTTGAAGTTAGGCACTCGAGAAGTGACTAGACTGAAGTCCACACAAGAAGATTATTTAATTAGTACATTGTGATAATATAACATGAGTTTAGCGATAAAATAAAGGAGGTGAGAAAATGAATCACTATTTTTCTCATTGTGTGTTATCCTTTAAAGGATAAGGTATATATTCCTTGATTTTTTTTTATAAAGTATTCTTTGTTATCTTTGACTATGTTACAAAGAGATGAATTAATATTGCGACTTTGGTTTCGTTTCCTAAAATTCGGACTATGAGACTATATGGGGTGATTCTGGGAAAGCAGTTGATTCAAATTTGAGTAACATTAGGACAAATGGAAGATAACTTAATTTCACCATGCTCTACACTTATTGTCGACAACTATGGCGTACGTCTTGAAAATGATACAGTAATAAATAAGATGCAAAACAGACATAGGCCTAAAGAGGTTAAGTATGACACTCTGAGTGATCAAATTAAGATACTTAACTAGGTGAAAATTAAAGTTAGTTTAGGGTACTCTGAGTTTGAGAGGTTGTAGCTTCAATGGAAACCTTAACCAGTTTGCTTGATGACTCCTACATTGAATTTTTTTAGGGGTTGATGTCTCTATTTTGGCCCTAACGGGTTTGATTTAGAGCTCTCGCATTGCAGGTAAACTCAGCGGTCGCACTGTCGATAACTAAACA
The DNA here is from genome assembly GCA_020205605.1 of Panax ginseng. Taxonomy (NCBI): domain Eukaryota; kingdom Viridiplantae; phylum Streptophyta; class Magnoliopsida; order Apiales; family Araliaceae; genus Panax; species Panax ginseng. The sequence goes on along the minus strand of CM035136.1, from coordinate 130,073,669 downwards.
AATTTTTTGGCTTACACATATTGACTTTATTGGCTTATATCATAACAACAACGTCCTCGCCATGGGTGAGTGGGAGGTGTTGTTTATTGGATCCAAACCGGTACTCCCATGGAGCAGACGACCCGGTGTGTATCCATATAGTTCATTGTCTAGATACAATAAACATGTGAGAAATATATATATATATATATATATATATATTTATTATACTTGGGAGTTGCATATATATATATTGAGAGTTATATATATTGTAATTAATGTAATTCATTTTGGATTTACAAATGAATTACATAATTAACCGTATTAATTCCTTTTTAATATATATATGTTACACTTGTATACATAAGATGAAATGGTGTTGATCTCGGTACAACAATACACACAAAAACATGATTAGCATATATATATCAAAGCCATTATAAGTCATCTTTAACTTGTTAAGCTAGAAAGTTTGGAGTTACACGAACTGTGGAGTGTATATTTGGTACTCGTAATAGCTAGTCCAAATTACTGCTGAGAGCATTGTTCTTTAAGTTCGTGATTCTAATCGTTCGTTGTTGTGGGCATACGCTTCAAGAGGTAACTAGAAAATGAAAATTTTCCGATTCATATCCGATGCGTGTATGCTATATATTATTACACCTCTTATGCCATTTAATTATACCGGCACACCTCCCAATAACACGATGGTGGGGAACAGCACAAAGTTGGTGGTGCTGCCGTTTAACACCGCCGTGGAACTAGTGATGCAGGACACTAGTATACTTGCTGCTGAAAGTCATCCTCTGCAATTGCATGCATGGATTTAACATTTTTATTATAGGTCAAGGGCTTGGAAAATTCGATGCTAAAAAAAGGATCCTGCCAAGTTTAATCTTTTTGACCCTGTTGAACGGAATACAGTCAGCGTGCCGTCCGGTGGATGGGTAGCCATCCGATTTCGGGCCGATAACCCAGTTGAGTATAAACATTAAGGGGGTGTTTGATAAAAATTGAATAAATCTGAATCTGAATGAAAAAAACTGTTTGATAATTGACATGTCGGAAACATCTGAATGACAAAACCTTATCATTTTATCCCCTCTAAAAAAATTTAAAATTATTGTAAATTTATTTAATGTTACTTAATATAATAGTTAATATTTTATTTTTATTTTTAAATTTTTTTACTTCATTCAAATTACTCATTCGACCCATTCAAATTCAAAAAAATCGACTTAGGGGTGTTTAATAAAATTGAATAAATCAATCAATGAGTTGAATCTGAATGAAAAAAGTTGTTTGATAATTAACATGTCTGAAACATCTGAATGACAAAACTTTATTATTTTACCCCCTCTAAAAAAATTCAAAATTGTTGTAAATTTATTTAGTATTACTTAATATAATAGTTAATATTTTTTTTTAATTTTTTTAATTTTTTAAATTTTTTTAATTTTTTTTACTTCATTCAAATTTTCGTTTAGCCATTCAAACTCAAAAAATCGACTTAGTCATTCAAATTTCGTCTATCTTACCGATTCAACCATTCGAGACTAAAAACAAACAAACGACCGATCGATTCAAACCATTTAGATTCAAATCCATTCACTCTAAACAAACACCCCCTTAGCCATTCAACTCGTCTATCTTACCGATTCAGCCATTCAGACCAAAACAAACACACTGGCCGATTCAGCCATTCAGATTCAACTCCATTCAGCTCTAAACAAACACCCAACCTAACTAACAACAAGAAATTAGTTAACTCTATTGATGTTGAATTAATTAAATATATGTTTACAAGGGTGTGGTTCATGCACTGTCATTTCGATATCCATTTGAGCTGGGGATTGAAGATGGCATGGGTAGTTTTGGACGGAAAACTCCCTAATCAAAAGATACCTCCTCCACCATCTGATCTTCCAAAATGCCAACTCTGTTGCCTCTTCGTATCGATAACTTAATTAATTTGATTATAGTACTATGGCTTCAAATATTTCAAGATTTCTCCACTAAAGAAAGGGAAAGTGGAGAATAATTTGTAATATTTAGAATTGACCATTGTTTGTGCTTACATGAGCTTTAGTTATAATATTCATAATGAACTTGGTTTTTATTTTTTTTATTTTTTTAATAAAATACAATTTATTACATTTGGCTATATTTATTACTCAAATTTTCAGAAATTAAATAAATAAAAAAAATTTTACGTGATACGGCATAATTGAATAAGTGCGGTGTATATGTGATTTTCGTGAATAATAAAAATTATTATTTAGGTACGCGTATCACATAATAAGAAATTTGTTTGTTAAAATTTTTATTTTAATAATTTCTGAAATTTTGAATCGTCACAGTTGTGATGCCCCCAAAATAGGTATACATCACCTATTCTGAGTCGTCAAATACATGGTACAGAATACAAATACAACTTAATTATACAACATCCGTAGGTAAAAGTAATGCGACAAAACATAAGTCGTGAGTTTTAATACAAATATTGTCGTCTAGACAATATACAAACTCAAATTTAATATTATTACATTTATTTTCCACTATTTCACTGAATAGTGAGTACTACTAATGTTATCATCTGGTCCGTCACTTCGTTCCCCGACTTGTCCCTGCTACGTTCTCATTTAACAATAAAAGTAAAAAGGTGAGCTCAACTAGCCCAGTAGGAAATATTATGACTAAGATAATGCAGAATATATTATCGTTAGTCTTCAACAGTGTTAAACTGATACAATATAACAACCATCAAGTTTAACTGCAGCGGAACAAGCAATCCATTAAAAGAGTCAAGTAGAGAATAAAATCTACTATCATTTATGATTTAGAAGATTTTTCATCACTTTTATCGCTGGGACTCAACTTAATAAATAATCCACATCATCGAATCACCCCTGCACTACGGCCAAGGATATTCTTTAGTATCACGACCACAATTATCCATGCACTACGGGCCAAGAATATTTGTGTATTCAATAATGGTCATGATCATGCCAACAACTGTCCATCAATGCTCTACGGGCCAATGAGGATTTTTTCCACATCATTTGTAACATTACGGTCATGATTACACCGAATAATCCCTTGTCATAATCATACCAAGTCCATCTATGCACTATAGGTCACAGATGACTTTCAACAAAATATAAACATGAGGATGATGATAATGATATAAGAATTCAATAAAACAAGTTCAAGAATTAATTTATCTAGGAACTAATAACGTCCAAATTGTCAACATGATACTGCTTTGTAGAGTAAAATTCAAGAATGATCAGAAGAATATTTTCATGAAAAGATACTGGATGAAGCGCAAATATCAAGGATATTCCACTAATTTCATGGAGTATAGAAGTCAAAACTTTAACCAACCGAGTATAATAAGGAATGGAATAACAAAAGAAATCACCGGGCATGCGATAGATCAAGACGTGCGAGTTATTCCAACGAATAATAATAAATAACGAGAATCAGTCCGGCGTAAAAACGCATGCAGACGGGATATTCCAACAAAATAATAAAGATTTAATCGTGTCCGTAAAAGCGCATGCATGTGATATTCCAATGTAATAATAAAGATTTAAACCGGTCCGTAGAACGCATGCAGACGGGATGTTCCAACATAATGATAAAGAATGGAACAACGTAAGAATTTCACCAAGTATAGGGTAGCTCACATGTATACAAGTTATTCCAATGTAATAATAAAGAATGGAATAATGAAAGTTTTCTTCATGGATAAGAAAGAAATAATACTCATTACCTTAGAAAAAAATGGATATTGGAATAGTGAGGTAGCAGACTTTCTTCTTTTCTATAATTTCTCTCTATAATAATCGCTCTAAAACTTTTGTGAATTGGTGAGAAATGAAGGAAGAACGAGCTTCTATTTATAGAAAAATATAGTTTCGATAATTGCACGTTTTGGGGCTCGAAAAATTACAAGATCTGAATACCTCCAACTTTTCCTTTATTTTTAATTTAGTCATGGAAGTATTATCAAACTTGCACCACCTCCCCTAATAGTAAATAATGTGATTCAATAGTAAATTATGTGAATCAATAGTTCTAGACATGTGAAAATACGAATTACAAAGATAGTACCTCCATCTATACCTCCATTTTAACTTAGTCATGCAAGTATTATCAATCTTTTTTAACTCCCCTAATAGTAACAAGAATGTGAAACAATAGTATACACATATGAACAAATAGTTATAATCATGTGAAATAATAGCAATCAATTGCTCATTTATCCTGGGTTAAATACTTGGATTGGTCAATATAACCTCCGGACATCAATTATTATCGAAATAATTGTCGTTTTTCACTAACACAAATAATTCCAACACAATGAAACCATTTTTATCAAAAATCTAAATTTTGAAATTTCAAAATTTGACTTTTCCCAAAAAATTCAACTGTTGACTTTTTGACCAAATAGTGAATTCTGGAAAATTTTGTGTTTATAGATTATTTTTACTAATTTCATCGTTCTGGACTCAAATATCACGTCCGCGTCTCCAAATTCAACTCCGAACACAACTTCAATTTTAATAACATTCATCATTAATATTATAACTCACAATATTTATCAATCAGGTCGTTCCCAAGAAAGAGGGGGCTTTCCAATAAGGATTTCTCCCTATCAAGCGTGCAATTAGGTGACCAAACCTCTCCTCGATGTGAACTTCTAGATATTGTAAATATTACAATTTAATAATATGAATAACTTTATCGTCTCAATTATTGATTTAATAAAATAACATATTATGCGGATGATACTTATGACAATAATCGAATCAATAATATGAGAGATATGATCGAAGAATTCTCGTAGCAATAATTGAGTATAATTGAGTGACTTCTCACGTAAGCATCAATAATCAATACCGTGTCTACTACTATGCAACCACGCGTATTCTTGTACTTTTACTCTAAGGGTAGTTCAACAAGTTAATCAGTAAAACTTCCGTCGTTATTTTCATAAAGTATTTTTGTCGTTTTCTCAATCCGACAATAATCCGTTGTGGGGGTTCACCAATGATTGTCTTGGTTGTATTTAATATTCCCCTGTTAAAATGAATATTCCCCACCAATCGAATATTATATAACAACTTATGTACTTTTGCAAATTTTGTAAATATTACCCACAACTATAACATTATATCAAATCCACACCATAATATTTAAAAATATATTTCGAGAAAATTTAATCTTTATTCAAAAAGTTGGGGTCTTAACTTGTAAAATATATTTCGAGAAAATTTAATCTTTATTCAAAAATAAAATTTAATCTTTATTCAAAAATAAAATTCTGTTTTAAAAAAATTCTATTTTTAAAAATTTTGTTTTTACAAAATTCTGCTTTTAAAAACAAAAACAGAAATTTTTTTATGTGGCAAAAATGAATTTTTTACAAGTCAATAATTTTTTTAACCAGAATGATTAATAATTAATTATAAAAATAAAAATAAAATAATCATTTTACAAGTTAATGATTAATTATTAATCATTAATTTCAAATATTTATTTTAATTTTATTATTTTAATTATTTTATTTTTAAAATTAATTATTTTAAAATTATTTTATTTTATTTAAAATTAATTTGTTTGTCAATTTTTAAGACTAAAAGATAATTTGCACTCCAAACTTGTGTTACAGCCTTAGCCGGTCACTTTTAACCGCTTAAATTAAGAAAATGTGCGTTTTGTTACGTATAATGAAGTTTAGGGTGTACTTAGACACCTTTTTAAGTTTGGGGTGCAAAAGTAAATAGAGAGTAAAGTTTAGGGTTCAAATTATCTTTTAGTCTATCATTTATAATGAACTACATCTGTATACAACTTGTGCTACTGACTAAAAAGAAAAATTAATCCAACACAAAGAATCAAATTTTCATAAAATGAAAATTTTAAAAATATTGAGTAAATTCCAGCAACTTCTCCATTAAAATCGGCTTGATGGAAACAAAGAAAATAAAAGTTCTATAGTTAATGGTAAAATTCATAAAAATGAAAAAACTAGGGTTATGGTTTGATAAATAAAGAAAAAAATTGAGTTTTAAAACGGTTAAGTTACACATCTGCCCTCCAAGTTGCCTCTTAGTTTGAAAGTAACCACTCAATTGGCACACTTTCATCCTCATTGTTTGCACTTGTACTCAATCTTGGATTGATTTTTTTTTCTTCCAAATTTTGATTTATATGCTAGTCACATACATTTTCGTGAGGATCTAATTGTCTTTTGAGTTTTGACTATATAATTTTTTTTAAAGAATTGCATCAGATAATGAGAGAAGTTGTAAGTGCTTCAAAACTTCAATCTTATATTTTATAGGAAAGATAATTAATTTAGAGAATTGATATTTTTACAAGAGAAATTGATACGTTTACTATTCATGTGAGAAATGGGCGGATCCAAATACAAAAATTCAAATTGGGGTCAAATTTGAATTTTTTTTTTTAAGAATGAAAATTATAACTATATATATATATATATATATATATATATATATATATATATATATATATATTAAATTCAATATAATTTCTCAACACTTAAGTCGTTAAGTTTAATATATGTATATGTGTGTGTGTATATTCATAATTTTCTTGTAAGAAAAATATTATAATGATTTTTTTAATCAACAAATTTTTTTATTAAAAACTCAATATAGTACAAATGTGACAAATCCAAAAGAGTTGGATAAGGCCATACGGGATAAAAAAAACTAAGTAAATAGTCTTGGGGGTTTGAAGACCTTGTTTTTGTCTTTGAGTTTTAATTTGGTGATAAAAGAAAAAGAAGCGAATGAAAACAAAAAGAGATAATGTCAGTTTTGTAATATAAGAGAATTATTTTTTAAGAAAAGTAGTGTTTTTGAGTTTTAATTAGAAAAAAAAATGAGTGTATTTCGAATCTCTCATTTTTTTTCTACAACTAAATTTTTTTACAGGATGTTAGTTAAAAAAGAAAAAAAAGTAGAAGAAAGTACTTACTTTTTAAGCCAAATATTACACATGGAGAGAGAAATAAAAGAAGTAGTACAAAATTATCATTATTTTAAAGTCACTTATAGAAAAAGAGGGTGGTGATGGAAGTGTATACTATGAGAAAAAGGAAGGAGCCAAAATTCAGTGGGGGCAGGTACCCCGCTGCCCTAGGGTAGATCCGCCCCTGTGTGAGGGGAGTATGTGGAAACATCAATTCCCCAAATGTAACTAATTATAAATATACAAAAAAATGAAATAAAAAAAAATATAATATAAGTAAACAAATGCAAATTTACCAAATTGAAGAATTCGATCCCACATAATTTAGAGAATTGAAATTTCCATAGATCAACTAGACTCGTTTTAAGGGTTTGTACAGAATATAGCAATAACGGAGTGTAAACTACAAAATTTGGTCAATTTCCATAACAATAATAATTATAATAATAATAATAATAATAATAATAATAATATTTTTTCAAGGACACTTTTATTTGAAAGAAAAAATATTAAAGATTTGTTCAATCATTGCATATACACTGTCTTGAATTATATTTTTATTTATAAAAATTACTGATTTTTTTATTATTTATATTTCCATTAGCTACCCTGAACTGTTTTCAAATGGAAATTTGAGCTAGTATTCTATAGTCATGAGTCTACCGTAATATTGTACTGTATCTATTAAAAACTTTTGTAGCCATTTAAAATTATTTACAAAGACTTAATTAAGTTAATTTTGCATTAAAAAAATTTAAAAATATCTAAAAAAAATTAGCGACAAGGAATAAAATTACATAAATAATTGAGTTCAAGCAAAAGCCGCCTCCATCCAACAAATGAAATCCGAAAAAATAAAATAAAATAAAGCATAAGAAAAAAAAATAAAATTTGTTTTCAAGGTGACCAATTTAAGGTGAAAATGAATTAAGTTGTGAAACTGGATATGATCAAATTTTTTATGGTCTTTAATATATTGACATTTTGCCTTATTTTACATTTATGTTCCAAATGTTTTCCACCCAACTAAAAGGGGTTAATTCCTAATCAATAGAAGAGAAAAAGAAAAAAAAAGTAGATAGAACTTGCAATAATCAACCAATTTACTCTCTTTCACAAAAAAGAATTCCATTTTCAAAATTTATAAACTTTGATGATATATATATATATGGAAAAATGTATGTACACAATATTTGTGTATTACATGCGTTCGGTTATAATGACGGTTTTTGAAATTTTATAGTAGCGGTTTTCACCCGGCATGATAAATAAATATCGTCGTAATACTTCTTCAGATAATACACTAATTATTCATATATATATATATATATTCCTATTATTGGTCATAGGCCTTCAGTTAGCCTGGCCCAAAAGTTATTAACTATAAAGCCTATCAGTCCAGCTCAACTAACCAATCAAAATAGATCTTCATTCTTCCCTTCTCCGATTGGATTTCTAATTCTGTTACTATATATATATATCATCATCCTTAATTCGTCAAGAAAACTACGTACACTGTTTTTTTTTGTTCATATAATTTTCGATCGAAAATAATGGATTATAGTGATGTAGTTAATCTCCCATTCGACCCTGAATATGTAAGGGAAAACCTTCAAACTCACCGACAACAACAGTGGGAAGAATTGTATAGAGAATTGATGTTGCTACACAATAATGACTATAATGCTGTGCATCCGACTACGGTGGATTATTTACGATTTATGTCTTTCTTAGAAGTCGATAATTTGTCCATAAATTTTGATCAGGTGACTTTATCCAGTTCAAGTTTAAATTATGGTCCGAAGAAATATATGGAGTTTCAACCAAATCATTCATTCTTCTCTTACGATGTGAGTTTCTTTATCTGGTAACAAAATATAAAGATTATTTTTGAATTTTTATAATCAATTTTTGAAATTTGAAAGTCAAAATTGATGTGATTCTTATTTGGGGATTGTTGTTAAGGATTGCTTACATTTCCAAAATAAATTTGCGTATGGTATTTTTTTTCTCATGTTCCTAGATATATATATATGGTTAGACGGTGCACGTTAGGGATGATAATTTGTCCCGTCACGCGGTGATTCTCATGCGCCACAAAATAAATTTTATGTTTAAGACACGATGTTCAATTGTTGTAATATTTTTTATGTTTTAAACGATGTAATAACGAATTGTTTCTTCTTATCAAACAGATCCAAAATATTGTGGAACTAAAAGAAGAGCTGAACAAGCAGTACACTGTAAAGGGAAAAAGGATACACAATACGGAACAAGAAGAAGATGACAGTCTCTCGGACTCCGGCTACAGCTCCGACTTGAATACTCGTGATGAGGCATCTGAGCATAAAGATAAAAAGATGAGACAAAATTACTAGAGCAATGCAATGCAATGCAATATATATTCCAAACATTAAAAAACAATGTCATAAAGAAGTTGACATTATTATTATTGGTTTTACTTGGCCAATAAAGACTCTGAGAAAGCTTTTTTTCATCCCCTGCTAGAATTGAGTACTCTCTTTTTATTGGTAATTTACTTGTGCATGAACCCTTTGCTGTAGTAATTTACTAGCTAAGTGTCACGTGAGAAACACGAGTTTGCTTTTCAAACAAAATTATTTTTAATTATGTATATAATTTTTCTAAAATATTTTTTTTAAATTTTAAATTAACTTAGCATTACTATTAAAATGACTACAAACGCTGCTCAAACAAATAATTATCAAAAACTCACAATTAATTGTTAATAATGTGTTTTTTTTTCTTGTTATTTTTAATTTAATATTCGGTTTTTACATAGTTTTGAATCTGTTTTTTTTTTCCAATCTTTTGAATTAATATATAGTTTTTAAGAGTTCAACAATGAGCCGAACCTAAAAGCCCAAATTTGGTGTTTAAGAAATTCTATAAGAAATAAAATTAGGGTCCTTTACAATAATATACAACATTTAGAAAGTAATTACACTATTAGTGCACTCATAAAATATTTACACAATTAATACACTTTCTATATTTATTTACAATATTAGTGCAATTAGGATTCCTTAATTTAGGGAATTAGTATGCAATTAGGATTCAATTTATAATAATAAGAAAACCTAAAATCAAGGAGAAATAACTACCATAATTAATAATTCAAATTCAAATATCTTGAATCTAACAACAAATTCAAATTCAAATTCAAATTCAAAAATAATAATTAAAATTCAAATATTCAAAGTTTGGCAACGTCATCTTCCTCCTCTCCTTCACCGGTCATCTTCCTCCTCCCTTCATTTGGTCATCTTCCTCCTCCCTTCATTGCAGCTTCAACACCATGGACGCCGATCTCCTCATCCATTACTACCACATCTCGCCATTGTGACGAATGTTGATTTAGTCCGTAAATTAAAAGGAGAAAAGATAAATTTTATTGCGCTTGGTATCCAAATATTTATACAAAGGTAACCATTTTAGTTTTTGTGGGTAACCAAGAGAATTTTTAGTGCATTGGTAACCAAAACTTTCAAAGGTAACAATTTTAGTTTTTGTTGGTTACATTTGTATTAAGGTTTGGCTACTAATCAAGATTATGAAAAAAAAAAAATCTATAATAGATTTTTTATAATTAATTAGTAACCCAATAAAACTCAATTGGTTACCTTTGTATTAAGGTTTGGCTACTAATCGCATTATAAAAAAAAAATCTACAATATATTTTTTTTAATTAATTGGTAATCCAATAAAATCAATTTGTTACATTTTGTATAAAGTGTTAGCTACCAATCAAGCATTATATTAAATAAAAAAATCTATAATAGATTTTTAAAATAAATTAGAAACCTAATAACACCTGAATTGGTTACCTTGGTATGAATGTTTGGCTACCAATCGTATTTATATAAAAAATCGCAGAATCGTATTATGAAAAAATCGCAGTGGAGGATGGCGTTAACAAGTTGGACTGTCTAGGTTAATGGTGGAGGATGGCGTTAATGGTGGAGGAGGGCGGAGGAGAAGGGCGTTAATTGTGACGCCCCCAAAATTAGGTATACATCACCCATCTTGAGTCGTCGATATACATGGTATGTAATTTAAATACAACTTAATAATACAACCATGCGTAAATTATACAATACGACAAAACATAAATTGTGAGTTTGAATACAAATATTGTCTACTAGAGATTATACAAACTCAAAAGGAGTTCTCATTACAATTATTATCACACTATTTCACAGAATAGTGACGACTACTAATGCACCATCTAGGACCATCACTCTGCTCTCGACTAGTCCCAAATACGCTCTCATTTCCTCAAGAGAATAGTGAAAGAAAGGGTGAGCTCAACTAGCCCAAAGAAGAAATATTATGACTAAGATAATGCGTAATAATTTATCGTTAGCCTTCAACAAAGCAGTTAAACCGATAAAATATAATAACTATCAAGTTTAACTGCAGCGGAACAAGCAATCCATTAAAAGAGTCAAGTAGAGAATAAAATCTACTATCTTTTATGATTTAAAAGATTTTTCATCACTTTTATCGCTGGGACTCAGCTTAATAAATAATCCACATCATCGAATCACCCCTGCACTACGGCCAAGGCTATTCTTTAGTATCACGACTACAAATTATCCATGCACTACGGGGCCAAGGACATTCGTGTATTCATTAATGGTCATGATCATGCCAACAACTGTCCATCAATGCACTACGGGCCAATGAGGACTTTTATCACATCATTTGTAACATTACGGTCATGATTACACCGAATAACCCCTCGTCATAATCATACCAAGTCCATCTATGCACTACAGGCCACATATGACTTTCAACAAAATATAAACATGAGGATGATGACAATGATATAAGAATTCAATAAAACAAGTTCAAGAATTAATTTATCTAGGAACTGATAACGTCCAAATTGTCAACATGATACTGCTTTGTAGAGTAAAATTCAAGAATGTTCAGAAGAATATTTCCATGAAAAGATACTGGATGAAGCGCAAATATCAAAGATATTCCACTAATTTCATGGGTATAGAGGTCAAAGTTTTAACCAACTGAGTATAATGAAGAATGGAATAACAAAAGAAATCACCATGCATGCGATAGACCGCACAAGCGTGTTATTCCAATGTAATAATAAAGGATGGAACCAAGTCCAAATAAACGCATGCATGTGATATTCCGGCGTAATAATAAATAATGGAACCAGTCCCACAGAAAACACATAGATGTGATATTCCGATAGTAATAATAAATAATGGAACCAGTCCGCTTATTCCGATGTAATAATAAAGAACAAAATATTAGAAGAATGTCACCATGTATGTGGTAGCTCACAGATATCTGAGTTATTCCAATGTAATAATAAATAATGGAATAATGTAAGTTCTCTTCATGAATACAAAAGAAATAACACCCCTTACCGTAAAAGAAACTGAATATAAGAGTAGGGAAGTAGCAGAATACTTTTCTATAGGTTCTCTTATAATTCTCTCTCTAGAGTTTCAGTGAATTCGTAAGAAATAATGAAGAAATGAGCTTCTATTTATAGAAGAATGGACTTCATAGTAACTAACTTATGAACGGTCCAGATTGATTTACTTTTAAACGGACGATCCATATTGGTTTACTATTAAAACATAAAACAACGGTCCATACTGATTTACTATTAAAACTTTAAACCAGCGATCCATATTGATTTACTATTATAACTTCCACCAGCGGTCCATATTGATATACTATTATATCTTCAACCAACGGTCTGAAAAATTAGCACATCTCCTCATGGAATAATATTGTACCCAAAAATAATTTGGACCGAAAATAAATATATCTTACGGGTGAATATTACCCCGTGAATAGTAACTCGTGAATAGTAACTCGTGAATAGTACTCCGACACAAAAAGTGTCCCGAATACCCAATTGAACAATATATCCTCCAGACATCAATTATACTAACACAAATAAGTCCAACACAATGAAACTATAAAATTCATCTTTAATCAACACGAACTTATTCATCATTAATATTATAATTCACAATATTTAACAACCAGTGTCGTTCCTGTGAAAGGGGGCTTTCCGATAAGGATTTCTCCTTATCAAGCGCAATTTAGGTGACCAAACCTCTCCTCGATGTAACTTCTAGACATTGTCAATATTGCAAATAATAATATGAATAACTTTCTTAGCCTCAATTATTGATTTAATAATATATCATATAATGCGTATGATACTATAACAATAATTGAATCAATAATATGAGAAATATGATCAAAGAATTATCGTAGCAATAATTGAGTATAGCTAGTGACTTCTCACGTAAGCATCAATAATCAATACCGTAAAGCTTCTTGTCTAACTACGCCATTCATCGTACTTTTACTATCGGGTAGTTCAACAGCTTTAACGGTAACACCTCCGTAGATTATTTTCATTAAGTATTTTTGTCGCTTTCAATCCGACAATAATTCCGCTAGGGGTCCACTCAATGATTGTGCTTGGTTATATGAATATTCCCCACCAATCGAATATTATATAACAACTCATGTACTTTTGCAAAATTTATAAATATTATCCACAACTATAATATTATATCCAATCAATACCATAATATTCAAAATATAATTCGAGAAAATTATTCTTTATTCATAAAAGTTGGGGTCTTACAACCTCCCTTCTTATGAAATTTCGTCCTCGAAATTAGGGTACATACCGGTATGTCAAGAGATGAGGATACCTTGAATTCATCTCAGATTCTAACTCCCAAGTCATTTCCTCCACATCGTGGTTTCTCCACAAAACTTTGACTTGAGGTATAACCTTGGAGCGTAGAACATGATCCTTCTTATCCAAGATTTTAACAGGTAACTCTTCATACGTTAAATCTTCCTCTATCTCGTCTGGTTCTAACTCAATAATGTGGTTTGGGTCTTTCACATATTTACGTAACATAGATATGTGAAAAACATTATGAACACGAGACATACTTGGCGGTAAGGCAACTCTATAGTGTAACGCCCCGAGAAAATCGGATTTTTGAGAATTAAATTTTTATTTTTATTAAATGAATTTAATTAATTATTTATGGAGCAAGCTAATCGAACGTCGTTCTCTGACCTATAAATGTCAGAATGTCGTAGGATTTTGGCTACATGGTAGAATTAAAGTGTTTGAATTTTCAAGACGAAAATAAAAGCTTTCCGAGAAATTTTTTGAAAAACACTATTCACGCATTTCCTGTTCGGAAATATTTTTTGAACTTCCGAGAAATACGTAACGATAGAATATCGAGGTGAGATGGAATATCCAATAATATTTCAGCTTATGGAAAACGTAATATTTACTTTGTGGACTTAAAACCTAACGTTTAAGGAAAATGATTTACTTAGAAGGAAATGTAATGCGATTAATGAATTAAGCGATGATTGTATAATACGTAGGTATTATGCGAGAGTAGAGAATACTGATATGATACGAGGTATAATACGGGTACGATAAATGATGGTATATCGTATATAATGAATAAATATACGAAGGGAATACGAGATGAATACGTGATTATACGTTATAAGGCTTTAAGCTCAATGTATTGAATTTGTAGAATTGGTAGGATTTGTTAAGTATTATGTGAGCCCAAGTATTGAATGGTTAATTCCAATGTGAATTTATTAATGTAAGCCCAATGTTTGTTTAATTACAAGCCCAAGGTAATTTAATGTGCAAGCCCAATGATTAAGTAAGTTAATTAAGCTAAGGCCAAAGTAAATATCCAATGGGTAAGAACCATGGAGCAACCCATGGGTGATTCAAAGTGATGAACAAGTAACTTAGTGGCTAAGTTAGTTGATTAGCAAGAATACTTAAGGGTTAAGTAAATGTGGTGATCAAGTATTGGATATATGTTGTAATGACCAAGTATTTTAAGTGGGGAGCAAGATAACTTAGAGGCTAAGTGTTGTGGTAGCCAAGTTTACTTAAGGGCTAGGTAATGAATAGTAAGGAGGTGGAGGATTTAATGACTAATCTACCCTCACTTTGAGATGCCTATAAATAGAGAGCTTTGCATTCATTTGTTAGTTGTTCAAAATTCATCCAACTTCTCTCAAGCTAAACAACTTATTTGGTTGAGAGAATAAGCACTTATAAAGTTAGACTTTCTTTGTTAGCCTTTCCACCTATAACTTATAGCTTATTGGTTAGAGAGAGTAAGTGAGAATAAGCTAGTAAGTTAATCTTTGAAGTTCAAGAATCAAGAAGGAGATTAAAGATTTACCAAGTGTTATTCAAAAGTAAATGATCTTAAACCATGTTTCTTTCTCTCTTCCATTGATATAGAAGGGGGTATTGGTAGAATAAGCATGCTAAGAAGGGGGGTTGAAATGATTTAATCAAATGGCTTAAGTCTTAATAAAATCAGATACGTAATGAATAAGAAATCCAAACCAAGAATAAGTTATGAATTCATAAGGAACTTATATGAACTTTTTATATGTTTTCTTAAGAAGATGGTATGATAATAAGAAGCAAGGATGGTGGTTAAAAGATTGAAGCCATAGAAATCATGAGAAAAGAAGTCATAAGTTATGAGAAATGGAAATATAAATAGTTTATATTTTCATAAGTTACAAATTCACAATGAACTAGTAATAACTTATCATGTTTATAAGTTAATGAAGCATGAATGTCAAGATATTAATATGATGGATTGAATCCAAGTGAAATGGTCTACAAATCTCAAGTAACGAAGTTTCACTTTTAATTCACACGATTAGACGACAATCGTCGAATTCGTGAAATTCTCGGAATGGAAGTCGAATTTTGATATTGAGCTTGAAAACATTGGTTTTCAATGGAGACAAGTCGTATTTGTCATTATAGAGTTGTGGAATAGAAAATGGCCGGATTCTGACTTAGAACGAAGAAACTAGCGTTGAACGTTCACGAACGTTTATCGTTTTCGTTAAAAATGGACTAATAGGTGAAATTTTAGCAAACGAAGTCGAATAGATAAAATTCTTGCATGAACGCATAGAGTACGTAATTTTTGAACCGTAGGCTCTTGAATGAGCCAATTCGGACTTATAACGAAGAAGTTACGAGTCCGGGAATCTCGCAGTTAAAAATCATCAAATCTATTCGTGGCTCGAGTCCAAGCCGCCAAGACGACTCAAAGCTTAAATGACCGGCGCATAGCAATACCAAAGTGAGCTTTAGACCCTACAAACTCAAATGTAGCAGCTGCGATAGTTAACAAAAGGGACTCAAGCCTTGCATGTCCGAGTCCGGCTCCAAGCCCTATAGGCGAGACAACAGTGTGCACACAACAAAGGATCACCGTGCTACTGCAGCGCTGGTCTTAAAAAGCTAGACAATAAAGAAATGTTTAAAAGTAGAAGATGAAGGAAATTGTTGAGTAACTAACTAATGAACTTAATTAAACATTATCAAGTCATAATTGAACCCCAAGTATGATCACTTAGGGTTAAAAGAAAGTCAATTGAAGATGAACACAAATGATATTCAATGTTAATACTTCACCAATGACGATCGAGTTTTGATTAATAACGCATTTTGACGTTAGTAAGCCGTGAGGAATGATAATTAACTCGAACCGAGTTGTATTAATGAAATAATTTCACTTAAGTATAAGAGAACGAAGTTAGTAAGAATGATGTAAAAGAACAACGAAAAGCCGGAACCAATAAATAACAAATCTAATACGGGATTAGATTGAGAAGAAGGGTAAGTTTATTTAGGAACTAAGTATGTTCATTCATGACCTAATGTGGTATGTTATGTGTTTATGTGTTGTAGAAACTGTAAAGGCTCAAAGGAAACATAATTGTACTGTAGCAGACGTTGAAGACAAGTTTTTCTTAAACGCTTGTCTAACCTTCGTGTTAGCCAGGTTTTCAAAATGATTCACGTTATGAGATGCATGTATGCTTTCAAAGAAAGGGCCGAAGCCAGTTTTAACTCGGCTAGACTAATCTTGATAGATTGACTAATTTCTTTATAAGTCTTTCAATATAGAATTGCTAACGCTATCTTATGCCAACTCTCCGTGCACGGATTCAAGGTAAGCCCTGAATATGTATAAACAAATGTATTTTCATCGAGTATTCGATGGGCACGTGAGGTTGCCACAACTTAAACGTATACACGCGTTTAATGGATGTAGTGTTGATCAACATAGGTACTATAAAGTGATCACCTAGATGTACTCGTAAGCTATCTTTGACTTACTTGGACTTCGTGTCGGGTTGTCCTTTTCAAAGAAACTATAAGACATTCACGTCTTGAACTAGAATTGATGATTCATGGAATATTGTTATTGAAAAACGTTTTGAAGGAAAAAGGAAAGCTATTTTGAATTATTAATAGTACTTCGTAACTATCATCCAGTTATTGAAGATATACGATTCCTATGTTTCAAGCATGCTTTTAAAATGAAATTGTTATACTTGTTGAGCTTGTTATGCTCATTCTTGCTTGAACCATATGAATGCAGCCTAGACGATATGACCGAATGATTCTACAAGGATAAAGAGAAGGCTAAAGTGGACGTGTAGATTACCTATGTAATAGTATAGGTTTGTAATGATAATATTTGATATTATGACATGAACAAATGTAACGGTTATAAAGAACCTGGGGAATAGTAGTATTATTTTGGAATATATATAAGACATATTCGTTCTTTTGAGGCATGTCAATTGAATGATTGTGTGAACTGTAGCACCATAGAGCACCATATGTCGGGTTGAAAGAGACCCGAATTTGGGGGCGTCACAGACCACAGTTTCCACTCGCTCAAGAATTAAAAATGGGCCAATGAATCGAGGATTGAGCTTCCCTCTCTTTCCAAATCTCGTAACTCCTTTCCATGGAGCAACACGTAACAACACATGATCTCCAATATCGAATTCTACGTCCTTTCGATGAAGATCAGCATAACTCTTTTATCGATCTTGTGAAGTTTTTATACGTTATCGGATCGTTTGAATCTTTTTTGTAGTCATACGTACCAACTCCGGTCCCAACAACGTTACTTCACCCACCTCATCCCAGCATACTGGAGAACGACACTTTTTTCTATACAACGCCTCAAATGGAGCCATGCCAATACTTGCTTGATAACTGTTGTTGTAGGAAAACTCCACCAATGGTAAGAACTTGTCCCAACTTCCCTTGAAGTCAAGGACACAGAGTCTTAATAGATCTTCAAGAGTTTGAATAGTCCTCTCCCGTCTGTCTGTCCCCGAGGATGATATGCCGAGCTAAATCGTAAGTCTGCGCTCCATAGCTTTTTACAAACTAACCCAAAATCGTGAAGTGAATCTTGGGTCTCGATCGAAACTATGGATACCGCATACCATGCGGTCTTACAATCTCGCTTATATACATACGAAAGCAAGACGCTCAAGTGTATAAGTTTTTCGATTTGTAAGAAATGAGCGGACTTGGTCAATCTATCAACAATGACCCAAATCGCATCTATGCCTTGAGAAACCTTAGGAAGACCGTGAATGAAATCCATGGTAATGTGCTCCCACTTCCATTCTCGGAATTTCAAGTGGTTGCAATGGACCTTTTGGTACTTGATGCTCCGCCGACTTCGCTGACAAGTTAAACACCTTGAGATAAACTACGCTATCTCTCTCTTCATATTGCTCCACCAAAATGTATGTCAAGATCATGATACATTTTGGTACTCCTGTGATGGATTGCAAGCGGTTGTGTTGTGTGCCTCCATCATGATTTTATACTTTAAATCGTGGTCGTTAGAACACAAAGTCCGGAGTTGAGTCAAAGTATTCCTTCTTCATCGATTCTTGCTTCCTTAGATAAGCACCTTCTTGACTTTCTTCCTCATACGAATCATTTCCCGGTCCAGTAAGCTTGAGCAAATTTTTAACTTTATCAATTAAAGTCGGTTCTACTCAGATATTCGCCATCATCACATGGGTCCTTGAGTTTTTAACTCTATCTCCATCCTTTGCAAGTCACACAAAATGGGCCTTTGCGTTGATAATATCGCACTCGTGATTGCATATGATCTTCTACTCAATGCGTCAGCTACCACGTTCGCTTTTCTAGGATGGTATTGATGGTATGATCATAATCTTTCAATGCAGCTCAAGCCAACGTCGTTGTCGCATGTTGAGTTCCTTTTGAGTGAAGAAATATTTGAGGCTTTTATGATCCGTAAAGATCTCCACTTTCTCCCCATACAAGTAATGCCTCCAAATTTTAAGTGCGAAGACAATAGCTTCTAACTCTAGATCATGAGTAGGATAATTCCTCTCATATTCTTTGAGTTATCTTGAGGCATAGGCTATGACTTTCCCATGTTGCATGAGAACACATCCCAACCCTTTGCACAAGCATCATCAGAGATGACAAATCCTCCGAGCCGATGGTATCATGTAAACAGTAAATGAGTCTTCTCTTGAGTTCTTGAAAACTCTTCTCACATTCTTCGCTCCAACCGAACTTTTTATTTTTCTGAGTCAGCTGAGTTAATGGAGTAGAGATTCGAGAAAATACTTCCACGAATCTCCGATAATAACCAGCTAAACCGAGAAAGCTACGTGCTTTTGGCCATTTGATTTAGGTTGCTCCGGCTTTGAATAGCTTCAATCTTTCTTTGGTCAATCAGATATTTCATGACTTGATACTACGTGCCCAAGGAATGCTACTTCCTCAAGCCAGAACTCGCATTTCTTCAACTTGGCATAAAGCTTGTATTCATGAAGCTTTTAGAGTGTCAGCCTCAAGTGTTGCTCATGATCTTCATGACTTTTGGAATAAATAAGGATGTCATCAATAAAGACGACCACAAAGTGATCCAAATATTCCTTGAATACTTTGGTTCATCATATCCATGAAGGCGGCCGAGGAGCATTAGTCAATCCAAAGGACATGACTAGAATTCATAATGCCCGTCTGAAGTTCTCAAAGCCGTCTTTGGAATGTCATTGGTTCTAATCTTCAATTGGTGATATCCTAACGAAGATCAATCTTTGAAAAGAATTTGGCTCCTTGCAACCGGGTCAAACAGTCATCAATACGTGGCAATGGGTACCTATTTTTGATGGTGACATGATTCAACTCCCGATAATCAATACAAAGTCGCATATTCCCATTTTTCTTCTTCACGAATAGAACAGGAGCACCCTAAGGAGACGTACTAGGACGAATGAAACCAAAGTCTAACAATTCCTGCAATTGGGTCTTTAACTCCTGAAGTTCAATAGGAGTCATTCGATATGGGGCTTTGGAAATGGGTTTTGTACCAGGTTCAAGGTCGATACAAAATTCAATTTCACGCCTCGGGGTAGGCGAAGAAGTTCTTGAAATACGTCGAAATTTATTAACAATAGAAATATCGCTCAAAACCGATTTATTTTTTGTTTAAATCAGTGACATGAGCTAAGAAAGCTTGACATCCATTTTTCAATAAATGAATAGCTTTATGGCTTAAAATGACCGTGATTGATTTTAATGGTTTGGTCGTTTGAATTCGCATAATAGGTTGAATAGGAATATGAAAACTAACAACCTTACGAAAACAATCAATTTTTGCATGATGAGTATTTAACCAATCAATCCCTAGAATTACGTCAAACGCAAGTATTTTTAAAGAAATAAGATCGACAAGTAATGTGCGGTTACCGATTTGAACCAAACAAGACTTATAAACAGTGGATGTAATGAAGGTTTCTCCCAACGGAGTTTCCACAGATAAGTCAAAGTCTAATTTCTCCGGAGTCAAATTTAATCGTTGAGCGCAAGTAGGAAAAATAAAAGAATGGGTAGAACCGGTATCAAATAAAGTATATACTTCTCTAGAGTTTATGATAAGCTTACCCGTGATGACCTCATTCGGGTTCCTTGCTTTCTGGGAGGTCACAACAAACGCACTCCCTTACACTACCAGCTTTGACTTTTCTGGGACGGCCTTTGGTGCTTCCATCCTAGCTGAACTTGTCTTCGGTGAACGATAAAATCGGGCTAAGTGACCTTCTCTTCCACAAATATAACATGCTTTGGACGACATCGCGCAGCTTGATGATGTGTCCTCCCTCTCACATTTGAAGCATATGATAGGTGGTCGTTTCTCCTTCCTTAACAACGGTCTTTGGTGTTGACGCATTTCCATCCTTGTTGAATCTCCTCTTCTTGAAATGTCCACTCTTATTGTTTTGGCCTCTCGATTACCACCGGTGGTTACCTTTTCTCGCCCGTTGATTCCTCCACGCTTGTTGTCACCGCTTTACGATCGCTTCTCCTTTAGTTGCGTTGACTCGTTATCGCGCTCCACTAACTGAGCCCTATTTACAACATCTAAATACATACACAGTTTATGAGAAATTAGATGTTGACGTATCTCCGGCTTCAAACCTCTTAAAAACATCCGCGTCATTCTTTCTTCATTATCCACCAAGTGGGACGAAAACCGGAAAACTCTCGGCAAACTTGCTTCGTCTTCATGACGATCATATTATTTTGCTCTAACTTGATGAATTCTACCTCTTTTATATGACGAATACTTTCGGAAAAGTACTTGTCGTTGAATAGTTCTTGGAACTTTTCCCAAGACATCTTCAGTGCGGCAAGTTGAGTACGTTTTACCGATTCCCACCAGTAATCTGCCTCTCCTCGTAACATAAAGGCGGCAAAGGAAACCTTTTATTCCTTGGAGCATCCAAAGACATCAAATATCTTGGTGATCTGCTTTATCCATGCTTCTGCCTTAAGTGGTTTTGGCTCTCCAATAAACTCCGGTGGTCCCAGCTCCTTGAATCTGCTTAATGCGGTGACCGTCTCGAGAGTTTCTAGTGTTTCCACCTACATTTTGGACAGAGCCGCTCTCTCATCTTTGTTGCATGAATTGCATAAAGCCTCTGAACATTGCATCATTCATCATTTGGTCAGTGTTGTTGTTTGCATGAGGATTGTCGCCTTCCTGATGCACATTATCCTGATTATTGATATGTGGTGAATCAACGGTCGCATGTGCTCCATTGCTATTCTCAACATTCTCAGATGTCATTTTCAGATACTGCCATAAAATAAAAGGTTAATTGACATGTAACATATTATTCCTATATTCTGACTGACCAATTAAATACCAAAAAAAACTTAGGTAGGTCATACTAGCGAAGGAATTCTCCGTCTCTCCCCTCCTAGTTCTATTCTCACATCTTAGCTAGGGATCATATCCCTAAGCTTTGATATACTTACCGTGACGCCCCAAAATTAGGTATACATCACCCATCTTGAGTCGCTGGATACATGGTACGTAATTTAAAAACAACTTAATAATACAATTTGTAGTACAATACGACAAAACATAAATTGTGAGTTTGAATACAGATATTGTCTACTAGAGATTATACAAACTCAAAAGGAGTCCTCATTATAATTATTATCACACTATTTTACAAAATAGTGAGGACTACTAATGCACCATCTAGGACCATCACTCTGTTCCCCGACTAGTCCCAGCTACATTCTCATTTCCTGAAGAAAATAGTGAAAGAAAGGGTGAGCTCAACTAGCCCAGTAAGAAATATTATGACTAAGATAATGCAGAATAATTTATCGCTAGCCTTCAACAGTGTTAAACTGATAAAATATAATAACTATCAAGTTTAACTGCAGCGGAACAAGCAATCCATTAAAAGAGTCAAGTAGAGAATAAAATCTACTATCTTTTATGATTTAAAAGGTTTTTCATCACTTTTATCACTGGGACTCAGCTTAATAAATAATCCACATCATCGAATCACCCCTACACTACGGCCAAGGCTATTCTTTAGTATCACGACTACAAATTATCCATGCACTACGGGCCAAGGACATTCGTGTATTCATTAATGGTCATGATCATGCCAACAACTGTCCATCAATGCACTACGGGCCAATGAGGACTTTTATCACATCATTTGTAACATTACGGTCATGATTACACCGAATAACCCCTCGTCATAATCATACCAAGTCCATTTATGTACTACAGGCCACAGATGAATTTCAACAAAATATAAACATGAGGATGATGACAATGATATAAGAATTCAATAAAACAAGTTCAAGAATTAATTTATCTAGGAACTGATAACGTCCAAATTGTCAACATGATACTGCTTTGTAGAGTAAAATTTAAGAATACTCAAAAGAATATTTCCATGAAAAGATACTGGATGAAGCGCAAATATCAAAGATATTCTACTAATTTCATGGGTATAGAAGTCAAAGTTTTAACCAACTGAGTATAATAAAGAATGGAATAACAAAAGAAATTACCATGCATGCGATAGATCAGCACAGCAAAAGTTATTCCAATGTATAATAATAAAGGATGGAACTGTCCCGCCAGCGTAAACGCATTGCATGTGGATATTCGACGAATAATAATAAATAATGGAACCGGTCCCGCGTAACGCATGCATGTGATATTCCGACGTAATAATAAAGAACGGAATATTAGAAGAATGTCACCATGTATAGGGTAGCCCGCGTATACAGGTTATTCCCACAGAATAATAAATAATTGAATAACAGAAGTTCTCTTCATGAATACAAAAGAAATAACACCCCTTACCGTAAAAGAAACGGAATATAAGAGTAGGGAAGTAGCAGAATACTTTTCTATAGATTCTCTTATAATTCTCTCTCTAGAGTTTCAGTGAATTCATAAGAAATAATGAAGGAATGAGCTTCTTTTTATAGAAGAATAGACTTCATAGTAACTAACTTATGAACGGTCCAAATTGATTTACTTTTAAACGGACGATCCAGATTGGCTTACTATTAAAACTTAAAACAACAAAATCCATACCGATTTACTATTAAAACTTTAAACCAAATGATCCATATTGATTTACTATTATAACTTCCACCGTCCATATTGATTTACTTATTATATCTTCAACCAACTGATTCAAAAATTAGCACATCTCCTCATGGAATAATATTGTACCCAAAAATAATTTGGACCGAAAAGAAATATATTTTACGGGCGAATAGTATCCCGTGAATAGTAACTCATGAATAGTAACTCGTGAATAGTAACTCATGAATAGTAACTCGTGAATAGTAACTCGTGAATAGTACTCCGACACGAAAAGTGTCCCGAATACCCAATTGAACAATATATCCTCCACACATCAATTATACTAACACAAATAAGTCCAACACAATGGAACTATAAAATTCATCTTTAATCAACACGAACTTATTCATCATTAATATTATAATTCACAATATTTAACAACCAGTCGCTCTCGTGAAAGAGGGGCTTTCCGATAAGTATTTCTCCTTATTACGCCAATTAGGTGACCAAACCTCTCCTTGATAGAACTTCTAGACATTGTCAATATTGTAAATAATAATATGAATAACTTTGCTGCCTCAATTATTGATTTAATAATATATCATATAATGCGGATGATAATCGTAACAATAATTGAATCAATAATATGAGAAATATGATGCAAAGAATTATCGTAGTAATAATTGAGTATAGGTGAGTGACTTCTCGTAAGCATCAATAATCAATACCGCAAAGTCTTCTTGTGCAACTACTACGCCATTCATCGTACTTTTACTACCGGGATAGTTCAACAGTTTTAACGGTAACACCTCCGCCGTTATTTTTAAAAAGTATTTTTGTCATTTTCTCAATCCGACAATAATTCCATTGTGGGGTCCACCAATGATTGTGCCGTTGTATACGAATATTCCTGTTAAAAAAGCGAATATTCCCCACCAATCGAATATTATATAACAACTTGCATACTTTGCAAAATTTATAAATATTACCCACAACTATAACATTATATCCAATCAATACCATAATATTCAAAAATATAATTCGAGAAAATTATTCTTTATTCATAAAAGTTGGGGTCTTACATTAATGGTGGAGGAGGGCGGAGGATGGCGTTAACAAGTTGGGACTGTTAATGGTGGAGGAGGAGAAGACTGACAAAGGCGAAGGAAGCGTGATTTTTATTAAGGAACGAGAAGGTGTGCTATATAATTTACTTATTAATTACTTAATTTAATAAGTAAATCAATATTAATCCCCTAAATTATGGAATCCTAATTGCATACTAATTTCCTAAATTAAGGATTCCTAATTGCACTAATATTGTAAATAAATATAAAAGTGTATTAATTGTGTAAATATTTTATGAGTGAACTATTGTTGTAATTATTTTTAAAAATGTAATAGAATATGTAATTGTTCCATAAAATTATTGTATAATAATAAGGTACCACCATAGTTTTTAATTTTAAAAGGTAACTAAATTTTAGTAACATAAATGAGGAATTTTTTAAAATTAATTAACTAAAGATCTCCTATCTAAAATAAATTTGGTAACTAAAGTTTAATAACTAATATATTTTGTAATATATATTACATTTTTTAATGTTAACTATATTTTTCTCATAATATTTTGTAATATTATTTTCTCATAATATTAAAAATGAAAATTTTAAAAATATTGAGTAAATTCCAGCAACTTATCCAATAAAACCGGCTTGATGGAAACAAAGAAAATAAAAGTTCTATAGTTAATGGTAAAATTCATAAAAATAAATAAAAATAAGGTTATGGTTTGATAAATATAGAAAATAATTAAAAGAAAAAAAAATTGAGTTTTAAAACGGTTAAGTTACACATCTACTCTCCAAGTTGCCACTTAGTTTGAAAGTAACCCCTCGATTGGCACACTTTCATCCTCATTGTTTGCACTTATACTCAATCTTATATTTTATACGAAGGATGATTAATTTAGGAAATTAATATTTTCTGTAAGACCTCGAATTTTATGAAATAAAAGTATTCAATTTTTCTTATAATTACTATTCAGTAAATGGTTAAATTGATAAAAAGGAAAGTTAAGGGTGCAATATGATTTATTTTTTTCAAAATACGCAAGTGGTTATAAAATATTCATTTTTGTCGTGGAATATTCTTTCTGTCGGAGAATATTCGTACGACGACGCAACCATTTATGGGCCCCATAACAAAATAACTGTCGGATGAAGAGAACGATAAAATTGAGTTTTTATAAATAACGGCGTAATCGTTATCAAGTAACATCGTTGGAATACCCATTGGTAAAGTAAATGTCTACGTTGTTGCAGACAAGAGACACCAGCAGTATTGCATGCGAATTTTTTCAATTATTGATTCTTACGTGAGAAGGCACTACTCAATAATTGTTACATTAATTATTTATTCAATATTTTATTTTATTGATTCAATAATTGCTACGTTGATATTTTATATTATTGTTGTTCAATAATTGTCAACGCATACAGATTTCCCATTATCGGATCAATAATTCATATTATTTGAATAATATTATTAGATAGTATTATTGGCAATGTCTAGAAAGTTCATCGAGGAGAGGTTTGGTCACCTAATTGCTACCAATAAGGAGAAATCCTTATCGGAAAGCCCCTTTTTCCGGAACTACTTTGTTTGTCATAGATGTGATTCGTAATATTATTTGTGAATAATTAATTATTGATTCATATGATAAGGAAATATTTATTTTATGCGGATATAAATGTTGGATATATTTATTGTGGTTAAAAATGAAGGAGTTAATGTTGAGGTGTTTTATCGATTATTTTTGTTTGAAATGGAGGTATTAAAAATTAAACCAGATTTTTTGAGATATATTGTGTGAGTTATAATTTTTAATCCGACTGCTGGATCGTTGTGATTTTTGGATATGTTATACATATATAAGTTGAGTATATGTTCACAAATTTTGAACCGTTAAAATGAACGAATGATTTGTTATGAATTTTAAGAGGTGACCGATTGTAAATTAGGTTTATAAATGATTTTGGTGGAAAATTCTAGAAATGGGTGGGCCCCACTTTTAGTTGTTGGGGAATATGGCTGATTTTTGGTGGGTGGAATAGTAGCGTGTAAAAGCCATCGTAGTAGTGTCAAGTCTGCTTGGTAAGTGATAACATTTTCCAATAAATAGAGGGCTAAGTTAGAATTGAAAAACACACCAGAATTCATAAGTTTTCTCTCTAGATTATCGAGTATATTTTGTGAGTATTTAGATACTTAGTGAGTTGCTATTCATCGCTTGCAAGTTTCCTTGATAATATATCCGATATCCGGTTAAATCTTCGCTTTTTGAGGTAAGGATAGTAAGGGATTTTAAGGGTTGTTAAGTTTTTCGGTTTAAATAATTTTTCGACCTTCAAAAATTCTCGAAAAATTTAAAATGATAATTTGATGAGTTTTCTTGATTGTGTCCAAAAATGACGATTTTTGGATGTATAGATTAAGAGTTGTGAATTTTATGAGAAAATACTATTTTAAAAGTAACCGCTTATAACTCCTTGTGGTTAACTCCAATATTGGTGAAATTTTTATTGAGAGTACATGTATATGATAGAAGTATACTCTGTAAGTTTCGGAATTTTTGGATAAAAGTACAATTTTTGATAAATATCTAAATATTCGGTTGTTTTGGCCATATGAAAAATAGTAAATAATTTTTAAAAATTCTGAGAAAAATATATGTTCAATATGGGACTATATTCTACTAAATCTCAGAAAAAAAAAATTGTTTGTACTGATTCGGTATTTTTCATGAAAATGGACTAGTTATGAGTAAATGAATTAAATATGTTATGTGAAGTAAGAAAATTGGAAAATAGGATTTTATGGCTTGAGAATCCTATATGAGGTATATGTAGATTTTTGATGAGGGTTTTGGTTATTGGTGATGAAATCTTATGAGTTTGGAATTTTAGGATGATTAAATGCATTATTTAGTAAAGTGTAAACAATTAAAATAAATTGTTTATAAGTTTAAGAAATGTTATTTCAATATCATTATACCGAAATATTGGTATGAATTTTATTGTGGAATTTTTATCTTTTTGTGTCGGGTTTACTATTCATGAGTTACTATTCACGAGTTACTATTCATGAGTTACTATTTACGAAATTACTATTCATGGGTTACTATTCACGAGTTACTATTCATGACAAAATTGGTTTCTTTTTCTAACTAAATTATAGTTGATTTATGAATATTACTCTTGAGATTAAATCTAGATGTTTTGATTATATTGATTTTACTATTATATATAACATTTTTATAACCCTAATGATGATATTTCTCTTTGACTTGAGTGTAAAGATGGGTAGATTTTTGGTATGATCATGACTATGAGTTCTCTTTGGCCAGTAGTGCAAAGTTGAATTGTTGACTAGTATGATCATGATCATTGAATTTATAATTGAATATCTTTAGCTTAAGTGCAAAGGTGAAATGATCAACATGGTTATAATTATTGTTTATATAAATTCTGAAATGATTATATATTTTTTTGTGATATTAATATATTTGGCCTGTAGTGCAAATATGAACTATTGATGAATATATTTGGCCTATAGTGCAAATATGAACTGTTGATGAATATCTTTGGCATGTAGTGCAAAGATGAATTGTTGATGAATATCTTTGGCCCGTAGTGCAAAGATGACCTGTTGTTGAATATCTTTGGCCTGTAGTGCAAAGATGGTCTGTTGATGAATATCTTTGGCCCGTAGTGCAAAGATGAAATTGTTAGTATGATTATAAACAGGAACTGTGATTTGGTATAACCATGATCTTTGATGTTTCAGGTAAAGACATGTGATGAAAATTATCTTCGTCCTGGCTGTGAAGAAGAATTTAGAATCACAATTATGATTATGAGTTATTCATATAATTGTGGAAATGAACTATTGAGTGATGTTACAGGGATAAAACACTGTTAGTGGACTTTTAATGTGGAGAAGATAGTAGACTTTATGGTCTATTTGACTCTTTTAATGGATTGCTTTCGTTCACCGCAACTATGGTTGAATTTTTTTATCATCTACCATATGTTCTAAATCTCTGATTTATTATTGATGAAGGCTATTGATAATTTAATTATCTTTAGTCATGATATTCTTTACTGAGCTAGTTGTGCTCACCCTTTTGCTTCACAATTCCTTTCAGGTAATAAGAGTGTAGCTGGGTCGAGTGGGGGTAACAAGGGAATAGAACGGTGGTCATCATTTAGTAGTTATATTTGGTGAATCAAATAGGGTGAGGCGAACCCAACGTTGGAAGGGTGTTCTGCCACTATCATACAAGATGTCTAAAGACATACAACCTCGTGTCATCATAAGACAGGGTTGTGCACATCCATTTACTGAGTATATCTACGAGCACTACCTATATGATCTTGGATTTTATTTGAAGTATAATTTTTAATTAGAGACAGTAGAGATAATTATATGACAAGAGAAGACTCACCATTGAAAAGAATATGATAGTAATCTTCTCGTTTTTCTTTGGGGGTCTATCAAATCAACCAAGGATAATTCTGTGGGCATATGATATCTATCATAACCTAGACGCATGGCCTCCCATGTACGAAGGTTTCCTTGAGCACTTCCCAAAGATTTTAATTTTTAAAACAGTTTTTGACTATACCTTTATGTAAGATGTCATGGTGACGTGCTACCCAAGTTGGTGTCAAGAGTCACAGTTGATATATATATTTGTATCAAAACTCACAACACATGAGTTGTTGTATTTTGCACGATAATTATTGTAATAAAGTTGTAGTTGTTTTCTGTACCATATATTTGGCGACTCAGAATGAGTTGGATGGAATGGACCTATTTTGGGGGCGTCACATTTTCACAAGATGTCACTCACATGAATGTAGGTCCCGTTTACTATTCATGTGAGGGGGAGTATGTGAAAATATCAATTCCCCAAATATAAATAACTAGCCGTGTCTTGTGCCTTTGGCACTGTATAATCGGTGGGATTTATTCCAAACTTTGGACGGCCCAGATGATTTATTGAGTGAGCGAAAAATTCAAAATTATTTATATTTTATTAGATAGATTATAAATATACAAATAAAATGAAACAAATAAAAATATAATATAAGTAAATAAATGCAAATTTACCAAATTAAAGAATTCGATCTCACATAATTTAGAGAATTGAAATTTCCATAGCTCCACTAGACTCATTTTTAAGGGTTTGTACAAAATATAGCAATAATCGAGTGTAAACTACAAAATTTGGTAAAGTTCCATACACGAAAAATGGAATTTGGTAAAGTTCTTTAATATAAGTCGTTTAAGAATTTCAAATAAGCATTAATTGCTTAGTTTTCAATATTACCCCAAATATTAAATATAACTTTGATTCTCTCACTATTTTCTGTCCAATAAATATTCGAATACAAGGACAATATAGACAATTGATATTATAGTTAATGTTACACAATCATTTCTTAATACTTGTGCACAACTCTAAAGCGACCTATATTAAGGAACGAAGGGAGTAAAAAATAAAAAGTTAAAGAGTTGAGTCCTTCTAGGGGGATATTTTTTTGCTGACATTCTAGCGACATTATTTTTTTGGTTTTTTTTTTGTAGTACTTCTCAAAAAATGTATAATATTTATTCCAACTGAAATTTTTGTAAAAAATAGTATTTAGGTGTAATTTGGATACATACAAGAAATAGAGTTATGCAATTTATGCACTACCGTGTTTCTTGTATGTATCCAAATTACACTTCAAATACTATTTTTTTTATAAAAATTTCAGTTGGAATAAATACTATATATTTTTTGAGAGGTACTACAAAAAAAATCAAAAATAATAATAATAAAAAAAATAATGTCGCTAGAATGTCAGCAAAAAAATATCCCCCTAGAATTATTGTAAAGAGTTTGTTCTGGTTAAGGGTGTAAACGAAACGAGTCGATCCGAGTATTGAGTTGCTCAGATTTGGTTCACAAAATTTATCGAGTATAAAATAAGGTTTGATTGAGACTCATTTAACTACCGAGTCGAAAGCGATTATCTTAATCGAGCCTTGAAGCGGTTTGGACTTTCCAACGAATATGATCCGAGTATCAATAGAAAATTATAATTTGAGGAGGTTCGAGTAATTTATCGAACTTTAAAATGTGCTCATATTTGACTCATTTATATTTCGAGTCGAGCTCAAATCAAATTTTTAGTTGAGTAAAGATTGAATTGAGTCCGAATTCAATCTGTCTTTCGTTTTATAAATTTTAATCCATCCTAGTCAGGTGATTTGTCATTAGGAAAAAGATACAAAATAACTGCCTGGAAGTTATGTCACAAATTTCGTGCCTTTAAATTTAATTTTATTATAATTTCGTTGTCTTTATTATTTTTTTCAATTTTATTCGAAAATTTGATAAAACTCTTATCATGTATTAATGATCATGTAACACGTGGGCCACGTACTTGGTGAAATATGAAAGGGCTGGACCTTGTTTTTAAAGGAATCGGAGTAATTCTGGTTTTATACTCCATTCCTTGGGGTCGAGGGGATGTACCGGACGTTAGTCCGGTGCAATTTAATTTTTTTTAATTTTTTTAATTATAATTATCAAATAATAAATAAAAAATAATAGAACAGTTTGAATAAAAAATTATATAAAAAAATATTTTTTATTGAAAAATATTATAAATTGTTTATTTTGTTTTTTCAATAAAAATATTTTTTTATAATTTTTATTCAAACTTGCTCTATTATTTTTTATTTATTATTCTGATAATTATAGTAAAAAAAATTAAAAAAATTAAAATAAAAAAATAACATTGTACCTACGGCACAACACCTCCCCCAATTACCATTGATAACGGTATAAATTACTACTATACTTTGTTTTTCAATTGAAAGTAGTGCATATTGGGAAAACTATGGTGTTATAGAGTCCAATCATATTCATTGATCTTCAGAATTGTGCCTCCTCGATACCAAGGGAGTAATGAATTGTACCGTTCTACGACGGATTGATTCGAGCTGCGACGAGAAAAACTCTTTTTAGATAAATTGTACAATCATTGAATTTATATTAACAAAAAAAAAATAACAACTTAAATAACTAATTTTTAGATAAAATTAAGGTTCTAAATATGGGATTTCAGAGCCATTTAGAGCCTATTCGGCAACCGCGTTTAAGTTGGTCTTATAAGCTGTTTGTACTGTTCAAATATTTGTCTGTAATTTAATTTGTGACTTAATTTTGATTTATACGTCAAAATTAATAAGTAACAAATTTTAATTTATTTAAAGAATGACTTATAAATCATTCTTAAAAAGGTAATTTGCCCAGATATAATTTCTATTTTGCCCATTTCAATTTTTCTAAATGGCATATATTTCCCTTCTCTGACGTAAAGAAATGGCTGCTCTGTCATCTCGGTCGATTGGAATCACTCTCTCGCTCAATTGAATCACTCTCTTTCGGCTTACAATTCCTCCCGGATCGCAGTAGGGTACGATTTGTAATATGTAAATACACTGTTTTTCTCAGATTACAGTTTATTGAGATATTGTGTTTTCCTATTAATCAGATTTTGATGGCTTCTGATGGCCCTTTTGGTGTTCTCCTTTTAATTATTAGGTTTTATTTGATTATATAAATTCATTTTAATTATTAGGTTTAAATTAGTTGAATCTTCATTGCTGTCGAAGACAACTTCCTTGAAAAGAATAAAAATTATCCCCTTTTTAAGTTTAAAGATTTGTTTTAGTTGGGGAGTGTTGGAGCTAACTCTAGATGGGTATACTATGAAATTTTGATATTCATCCTTTGCACGGCTTAATTTGGGTTCCATCTTCACGTAATTGATTGCTCTTTAATTTATTTATTTTGTTACTTTTTCCTTTGCGGGTTGTTGTATGAAGTAGTTTCATGTTCAATTTTGCTGTAAATGAGCTTAATTTTCTTTATTGAAGGCTGACCTTATCAGAGAACAAGGTCAAGTATTGGGCTTGTATATTAATGTTGGGAGAATGGCGCTTTAGTTTTAATTTTTTTTGGCACTTTGAAGAAGATTTAAAAATATTGCAATAGGTTTTGATATCAAGTACAAGGCCCCATATAAGCTTTTTCAAGTTTCATCATTGAATTGGTGACCGTCATGGTATCCTAGCTAGTAATAGGTTAATCAAAGCTTGCGTTCGTCAGGGTTGTGGGAGTCTTTGTGGCCTTAGCCCATGCTCTGTAACTATTATACACTGCCTCCGTCTACTATCTTTGCAAGCTGTGCCTGAAACTCCTTACGTTCCCCTTCCACTTTAACTAAGGTAGTTTCCAATTGATTGTTTTACCACCTTTCCATTTTCCACATTTCTTCTAAGATAGCAATCTTGCTATTTGCAGTCTGCATCTCTGCTGATGTGTATAGAGCTGACACTTCTTCTTGCCCCATTACTTGATCCTCCTCGGAATTTTCTGGATACCATTCTGGATCACTCTCTAGATCCACCTTTGGTTCATTTCTTAATATCTCAGTGATGTCCCTCAGTTTCTCATTTTTGAGCCTCTTGACATCCTTGCAAGAGATTTTTAATGTTTTATATTTCATTTGATGAAACAATTTCACAAAAACAACTAAGATTATCTTATCTTATTACTTGGTCGTGAACTCTTCACAAGTCCCTTTATTACTTTTCCATTTCCGTTTACCTAGATTTTTCACCTCATTTTAAGGTCATGTCCTAGGATGTTTCCACCTAGGTTTTAACTTTTAATTAGTATATTTCTTTCACATAATATTTTTATGTATTAAGATTTATGCATATCTTTTAATTATCTATAGACTCTTCACAAGTCCATTTACTCCTATCCTCGTATTATATCCTAACGTACTCGTTACGAGTTGTAATCCAAAGTTTTGATTTCAATTGTAACGCCCTCGAATTCGTGCGCTGGCCGCCCGAACAAGGATCGACGTTAACTCAACATCTTTCGTAACTTAACCAATGATCCCATACTCATATTGGTTGAATTAGTTTATTATAGACTATAAAATTATAAATTTCTTTAATTTCATTCCTAGATCTCAACTTTGTCTCGATCTCATTCTTTCACAACATTAATGATAAGATCGTTCTTGGCAATAGAGGGGTGCATTCCGATAATTTTGGCATCTTACCGGCGCTCTTTAGTGTAATCTCAGTACTTACAAAACTCCCAATATCATTCAGTACTCTCACTTAGACATATATCTTTATAGATTAACAGTGGCGAAGCCAGAAAAATTTAGCAGTGGGGTCAAAATTAGTAATAAGTTATAAAAAATTTGGCGGAGGCGTTAAGGCGCCGCCCAATTTTTTTAATAATTTATACTTTCGGGTTAGACAAATGCATCCAAATATCCAATTTAATAATACTAACAAAAGGGGAAATCGCAATTGATTTACGAAAACAAAACTGAGGTTGGAGAAATTGAAGAGAGTAATTTCTGTTATCTGCAAGGGCACAAGGCTACAAGAGAGTCACAAGAAAAAGCAGTCGCACTCAGGTCTCCACACTCATGGCTCGCTTGATCGCGAAATACTAACTCACCACTCACATGAAATGCTTTGATGGTTTACGGTTTGCCTTTTGAGTGGGGTCAAAAATTGAGTGTGGGTCAAAAATTGAGTGTGGTAAATTTTTTTTTCAAGTATCTCAAAAATTGAGTGGGGTCAATTGACCCCACATTTGGACCATAGCTTCGCCCCTGTATAGATATATCTCTTCATATTGATATTTCCTATTTATCTGAATTTCACAATATTAATAACACACTTGTACTTGGAACAGACGAACCTTGCGATAATTTGGTTTCTTCATTGGTGCTAAATCTCTGTTCTTACACCACTCATAATGTTATTCAATATCCTTATTCAGATATATAGTTCTTTATCAACATTGTATTAATGTTTACTATCTATCTGAAGTTCAGAGGATTGGCATAACATGATCAATCCATATTACCAATGCCCTCACTCAGATTAATAGATCTTTAACAATTCTAAGTTATATCAAATTAAAGAAATAATACCATTTTGATGATAATAACATGATATTATTAATACAATATTCGATTACATGGTTTGCTTGTTCATATTACAGAAGTCTTTATGACTTGATGCAAATACAAATAAATAAAACATAAAACCTAATCTACCCTTCTTCTTTACGTTCATGATCTTCTTATCATTCTTCTTTAACTGCAAATAAAGTTTTATTCGCAAGAATGAGCACAATGGCTCAATAACAAATAACACATACACAATGCTTTCATATAAACTTTAACATGCTTGACTTAACAAAACTTTCAGTTAACGATCATGTTAACTCATGCTTAATGATAGAATATAATCATATATGGCATAACCTATCATTAAACACTTAACATTTAATCATCATATCCTACTTAAAATCACATAAGGCTTTCATACATATACTTTCACACATCAACTATCACATATGAACAAACTTAGAAATGATTGCACATACTTTTAAAATAGAAGACTTGCCTTTTCGCCTTTATCGTTTACGCTAATTTTGCGTCTCTTGATCAACCTATAGTTTGACATACAAATTAGTCACCACATGACTCTTACTCTAGTTCACCTTAACTAGCCTTTAAACATGAACTTAACTTGGTATTTTTAACTTTTACAATAATTGATTTCAAAACTTGTTTAATTCATAACTAATTCATATCAACTTGGAATTGGCTCATATTTGGACAGTGACCTATGTATAACATGGTCTAACTACCCCCATAAGTGGCACGAACCCCAAAATTCTCGTGCTCAAAAAGTTCCGGAGTGCCCTCCTTTTACTGTTCACTAGCAGAATATTTTCAGCAGTACTTTGGCTCACTATTTAATTCATATTAATGAATTTTTGAGTGATACTTTCAACCATGTCTTTGTAGCTTCTCCCTCTACAACTTTGCTTTGTATTTCATAACCAAATTCCAAACATATGATTTTATATAACTTTTACAATAACAGTTCAGATTAGGGGTTTCTCATTTCATACTTTCAATCTCTCTAACTAGTTACCACTTGAGTTAATTAGCTAGTTTTCATCTTTTATGACTTAATAACATTGTATTACATAAGCATAAACCTAAACATGTATGATTTCATGAATTCTACTTGAGAACATAAGAACATAAGAACATAAACTAAATTTATAACAACATACCTCTCGAAGTGCTAGCTTTTCGATACTTGAAAACGCAAGACTTTAGCTTTCCTTCCTTCTCTCAATTACCAATATAACTCTCTCTTATGATTACTTTAGCCTCTTTTGCTCTTGAATTACTTGTGAATATGTGAGGATTTATTAATAATGAGGGTTCTATTTATAGGAAACCAAGACTTAAGGTATTTAGGACCTTAAGCCACCCCACCCACCATGGCTACACCATAGTGAGTCACATGCTTCATCATCACACTTGGTGAGTCACCAAGCTTAGTCACCCATGTGTCACAACACACCGCACAATTTTGGACAACACATTTTTGGAAGCAAAGTCTCATTTGCCAACTAATTAATCAAGGAAAAACCTATACATACATAAGCTATATGCATATAAGCTTTCCTAAATGGCCATAATGCCCTCCCTCTCTTTACAACCTAACCAAATTCCACCTAGTTTGGTTAATCTAACTTAGTTTACTTTCTAGTTAGATTTCCTAACTAATCCGGTTAGTCAAAAATGTTGACTTTACGTTTTATGAATAGTGTTTTAGCGTTTTTATGAATAGTGTTTTCCCGTCTTTTTCGGGAAATTTTTATTTTTTTATTTTAACCTCGTAAATATTCGGGATATTACAGTATGTAGTAGTTTCATAGTTTCATGTTCAATTTTGCTGTAAATGAGCTTAATTTTTTTTATTGAAGGCTGACCTTATCAGAGAACAAGGTCAAGTATTGGGCTTGTTTATCAATTGGTTGGACTAGTCTCGCACTTTATGGTTTTTCATTGTTTTGGTTTCAACATATTAATGTTGGGAGAATGACGCTTTAGTTTTAATTTTTTTGGGTACTTTGAAGAAGATTTAAAAATATTGCAATAGGTTTTGATATCAAGTACAAGGCCCCATATAAGCTTTTTCAAGTTTCATCATTGAATTGGTGACAGTCATGGTATCCAAGCTAGTAATATGTTAATCAAACCTTGCCTTCGTCAGGGTTGTGGGAGTCTTTGTGGCCTTAGCCCATGCTCTGTAACTATTCCATTTTTTTATGTTTGGTTATTTATGTTTTTAACTTCATTTTTAATTTCTCAAGTAAATGAAGAATCCATAATTGACTTCGCACCTTACACGTGTTCTATGTAATTCATCTTTATTTACTCCTACTTTCAATTCTTATATGTATGCTGCTTCTATCAAATACTTGCCCGTTAAATGATTTTGCATTTGAACGTTTTCGCCAGTTCAATGGCTACAACCAACCTTAAATGTAGGCACGTGTTAATCTCTCTCATCATGTGACTTTTGTTCCATCTCATCACGTGATGAGATAGAAAGACACACACTTCACATTTAAGGTTGGGGTAACTTTTTATTATGCATATTTACTTGTTTTCGCCTCGGTGAAATAAGACTATTTTGGAGGGTTAGTTTGGAAAACATTCTTCTTGGTTTCACTTTGTCTTTCTTGTCTTCAGTTATTGCACATTCATAATTATTTAATGTTTCACTACTAGTCAACCATAAACATTTACCATTTCTGCAGCTGGATATTTTATAATATTTTCTGTTGTATTGATTGTTAAATTTTTGTCCGCTTAATATTGTTTTACATAATTATATCCACATGTAGTATTCTTGTTTAATGAACTATTTAACTGGTTCATGAAGACCGACTCATGTATTTTTCTTCCTTCTCTTAATAATGTAGCTGGTAGCATTAAAATTTAATGTTGGCTTTCCATGCCAAGAAAAGAGAAATGTAAAAGATTGAATGATTTATGAATTCTATTATTGAAACATGCTCATTAAATTATTACCATACAAGAAGAAAAGGAAATATGGTCATTATATTCTCAATTTCTTAGAGTTGTGATGGAAAGTGATTCCAAAAGAGTTATTAATGGTTTTGTTTCGGAACAGAAGAGGGATAATTCTTATTTTGATTCTCTTTTAGTTGATTGCTTGAATCTCAGAACAGAGGGATAATTCAGCTTAGCTTCCTTTCTTAGCAAAATTTAGAAACCAGCTGGAAATCCACCCTCTCTAGGGCCTTTCACTGCAACAAGTTCCCCTAACTTTGAACCCTCTAACTCATGAACAACAAATTGACAAATTGTCCCACCAACAAGACTTTGTAGGACTCATCCCTTCTTTTGTAGGGCTGCCCTCGTCTCTGCCGGAATTTCAAAGTGATCACCAACCACAGTTGTCCAGTTCTCATACTGCAGCACATTTGGAATCAACTGCACAAGCATTTGTAATTTTTACCTCCATTTATAAATTCACTTGTAATACTCAGACTAGAGCTACTGAAAAAGATCAGCATTTTTCAGTGTCAATAAATTTCACAAAATGGACAAGAATTAGATATAAATGATAGAAATGGCTTTGAGAATTACCTGATGATAAACTCTTGGAGCCATGACAGAAGAGAAAGGATCGATTCCCTTGGTGAAATGATTCAAAAATGCCTCTGTAGTCCCAGCAATTATCATGGATCCTCCACTTGCGTCTACAACATCTTTCAAGTTAAAACAAACGCATTACTCAAGGACTGACTTAAGGCAACCCAGACCTTAAGGAGTTATAAAATGCAAAATGTACTGTTATTTAATCCCATCATTTTTTCCTGCTTACCAACCATAATAACAGGTAGAAAATATATATTGATTAAAGTGTTTGTTCCTTAAGGGATAAGGTTGCATCTTTTTAAGCATAGTTGGTGCAAATATATGTTAAGCATTTTTTTTGTTAATGTTAATGTTATATTATGCATTTTGGTAGTGTGAGTATCATGTCTCAACTCTCATGTTATATTTTTGTTTTAACACTTTTCTGTTTTGTTTGAATATTTTATTTATTGTTGTAATGTGATGTTTTATTAAATTCGTAAGACTATCTCTTTGGATTGAACTATTAAGATTATATTTTCTGAAGAGATTGTAATATTTATACTATGAATTTAATTGCAAAGGCTTGTGATTGCCTTTGCCACTCTTATCAGTACGAATACTTCCTCTTTGTGTTTTCTTCCTTGGCTTTTTCTTATGTGTAAATTCTCTTTATACATATGAATGTATGCATCTCCTAGTATATCAACGTGTGGTCTATAACTGTTGAATTTCAAGATTTTAGGACTTAGTCTCTCTAGATTTTGGCATCTTTTGCAGCTAACTGGTGAAACAGCAGGGGAAGTGAATGCCTATTATTTCCCTTTGAATTCAACGTCGTCTCACCATACTAGTTGGTGTATTTGCTTCTTTCTTGGGTTATGATGTTCTCTGACTTGCTGTTAGACAGATTGTTCAATCCTTGCCTTACTGAGTTGTAAGTCACCAACTTCCCTCTCATTTTTTCTACTATTATTTATCTATACTTTGCACTCAGATTAGTTAATTTCTCTGTATTGGTGATTTTTTAGCAAATTAATTTCTCTCTACTGGCTAATTGTCTAGAATTACTGAATTGTGGTCATTCTATACTGTATGTGTGTATGTGTTTGACATTGTAATTTCTTTTCTTTCTACAGTAGTCTAGTGGATCGATATCCCCCAATATAGAGGTAGCTTCAGCCTCTAGGCCCTCCACCCATGCTTTCCTCTATTTCATAGTAACCCAAAACTCAAAAGAATCAAGTTACTGTTAGTGGAACACCCTTAACAGTAGAGGATATATTGTTGAGTATCAATTTATCTTTTTTTTATTAATGTCCTTTTTAGAAATTTTTACATTTTATTTTAACTTATAAGTCATTATCAGCCGAACACCTTCACAACTTGTTTTATCTTAATTTCTGACTTATAAGTCAAACTGGTGCCGAACGCTTTTACTTATAAGTCACAACTTAAAATGACGTATAAGTCGACTTAAATTTTAACTTTAAGTCATTTTAAAATAAGTCGTTACTGAATGGACCCTTGGCTAGTTCTGCCCTGGTTCTTAACCATTCACCTTGGGTTCGAAACCTGTTCAAATCCGGTTGGTTCCATTCTATTCTAGATTTAATCCTCGGGTCATAACATTTTGTAAGAAGAGACTTTAATGGTTGCGGCGAGGTGCCGTCTCTGTTGCTGGCAAATATACTCTCTGCCTTAGTCTTGCTTCAAGGTTCTCTCTTCTAAATTCATTCACAAACTCCCTTCCGATCAATCCATTGCAGGCAAGCTTCTCTCTCTTCGCCCCCATTTTGTTATCAAATTAAATTATCATGTGTTCCCTGACAGATGCTTGCAAAACGAACTGTATGAGATTGCTAATTTTGCTGATTATATAATGTTAATTGGGGCTTAAATGGGTGGACTTTAAGATTCAGGTTCTGGGTTATGGGTATTTGTATGCAATTTAGAGGAAACAAGTAGTTTTGGGTTTTAGGGATTTTGTTTGATGATTAAAGTTTATTTCAATCTGGGTTTAGTTAATGTAAGATAAATTTTGAGCTCTTGTTTTGATTCCGGCGGGTGTGGAATTATGAAGGATGGCAACCCTTGGTCCACGAGGACATGGATTGTAAATTTGTAGCAATTTGTATAAAAATGTTAGGAGAATATGTTCCGATCAATCCATTGCTGGCAAACTTCTCTCTCTTCGCCCCCCCCCCCCTTTGTTATCAAATTGAATTATTATGTGTTCCCTGATAGATGCTTGCAAAACGAACTATATGAGATTGCTAATTTTGCTGATCATATAATGTTAATTGGGGCTGAAATGGGTGGACTTTAAGATTCAGGTTCTGGGTTATGGGTATTTGTATGCAATTTAGAGGAAACACGTAGTTTTGGGTTTTAGGGATTTTGTTTGATGATTAAAGGTTATTTCAATCTGGGTTTAGGTAATGTAAGACAAATTTTGAGCTTTTGTTTTGATTCTGGCGGATGTGGAATTATGAAGGATGGCAACCCTTGGTCCACGGGGACATGGATTGTAAATTTGTAGCAATTTGGATAAAAATGTTAGGAGAATTTGGTTGTTTCCAGTATGTTTTGATTACTGTATAAATAGGCGTAAGGGGTGTATTCCCATTTCAAGCTGGATTTGAATGAAATATTAAACTGAGATGTTTTCCCTCCCTTATCCCTTTCCTCGCGTCAATTTCTTAGTTTATGTATCCACCTTGATCCTGTCAAATAATGATCATGTTTAAACTCACAAATCAGTACTACATACTCCTGTCCCATAAAAGATGTCTAAGTATATATTTCACACAGTTTAAGAAAAATAAGTGTAGAGAAGAGAGTATAAACAGGTTCTCATTTTACCCACAATGAATCCCATGTACGAACACTTAAGATTATCTCTTTTTCCTAAAAGGCTAAAAATATTGGACTCTACTTAAATACATGTGAGGGTAAAATGAACTTTATAATGTAGGACAAGGTTCGAAAATGAATATCAATATTAAGTAACGGAATAGTTATCTTGGATTTAAGCTCTACGCTTAAATCCCTAGGTAGAGCTTAAATCTCTAGAGTTTAGAGTTTCAACTCCACGTCTATTAACTCTAGGAAATATCTCCACGTTAAAAATGTCCAATGATAATCTCAATATTCAATAATGTAAAGAGTTCAAGAATTACATCGGTATTTAAAGAAAACAAACCCTAAATTTGACTTGGAGACCAAGAAAATAACTAAAGACTAAAATACCCCAACTGATTAAAATAAATACAAACTAACTCCTAAAATTAAAACAAGCCCATAATAATTAAATAAAGAAAGTAAATAAATTATCCACGGTGATCCCCATCACTTCATATAATATTTATGCAAGTATCTCTTAGTTTGATTGAGTTGTGTTGAAGAAATTGTGAGCTTAGCTTGCTTTGAAAGTGCTACAATTCAATCACGCTTATCATATTGGGCAATCTTAAAACTGTACCCTCATGTTAACCCACTTTTGCAACCTTCAGTATAATGTTTTAATTTTTACAATTTCCTCCACCGTCCACTAGTTTTTGGCATTTATGTCGCCTCTATCCATTTAATTGATGAAATTGGCCACTTGTGAAGGATATTTTGTTTGAACAATACACCCTTCTATTTAGAGGATAGTTGGAGGCTGTATTGTTCCTCTGAAATTACTATTCACGTGTAGGCAAGAACTGCAGAAGAACAGAATTGCAAAAAATTGGCAGATGGTGGAGAACATTGCAAAATCGGAAAAATCATGAAGCACATTGCAAAAGTGGGTAAACATGAGGGGATAATGTTGCAGATTACCATATTATATTTGTTAAAATGCCACATTGTGAGACCAGTGTGGGTTTCTTCAAATTGTGGTAACTCTGAGTCTCAATTAAAGTTTTTGTTTTGCATAGTATTTTATTATTTAAGTTACTATTCATTGCTTTGCTCATGCCTCAATTTATCTAAAGTATATTTAGGCTGTTTCATTAAATACATGTCTGTTGTTTGTGATGTTGGCGAACACCTCATGGTTGTATTCCGAAGTTTTGTGTATTGTAGTGGATAACCCTTGTATTGTTGTGTCATCTGTAATTTATCATATAATACTCTATTTGGGGTTTGTTTACATTCTTAAGTAGTTTTCTCTCCAAGAAATGTGCAGGAAAAATAGTGAAATGCATCTGATGTAAGCCTTCAATCTGTTTGCAGGTTTGGGTTCTCCATTCGGGCATCTTTATGCAGTGCAAGGACGAATGGATCGTAGATTGTCGACTAAGTTATTGAATATATGTATAGCTTCTTTATGTAAAACTCAACAACTGCTGAAAGCCGAAGCAGTTATCATAGATGGTATAAGATTAGGAGTACTGCCAGATGTGGTAAGTTATAATACACTCGTTTCTGCCTATTGTCGTTTCATTAGCCTTGATGAAGGTTATTCAGTTCTTCACAGAATGAGAGAAGCTGGGATATATCCCAATGTCATTACATATAATTCTTTGATGGCTGGTGCTGCTAGGCGCTGTTTACTGTCTCAATCCTTCGATCTGTTTGATGAAATGCTTCAGAAAGGTATTCTCCCTGATGTCTGGAGTTACAATACTTTGATGCATTGCTTTTTTCGATTAGAAAAACCAGACGAGGCCAATCGATTTTTTCAGGATATTATTTTGAACAATATTCCTCCTCATGCTGCCACTTTTAACATTCTGATTAATGGCCTATGCAAAAATGGATATAGCAACAACGCCCTTACGTTATTCAGGAATCTGCAAAGAGGTGGCTTTGTTCCCGAGATAGTAACATACAATATTCTTATTAATGGGCTTTGCAAGTCCGGTAGGCTGGGGGCAGCAAGAAAGATTCTCAAGGAGCTTGGGGAATCAGGTCGTGTGCCTAATGCCATCACTTATACTACAGTAATGAAATGTTGTTTCAGATCTAAAAAATTTGATGAAGGGCTTGAGATTTTCTCCGAGATGAAGAGGAATGGACATACATTTGATGCCTTCGCGTACTGCACAGTAAGTGGTGCTCTAATTAAATCTGGTAGGATAAAAGATGCAATTGAATGCTTTGGGCATTTGATTACTAATGGCATTGAGCTCGATATAGTGTCTTACAACACCCTAATTAATTTGTATTGTCAGGAGGGTAAGTTGGAATATGTGTATAAGCTGTTGGATGAGATAGAAAAAGACGGTTTGGAATGTGACAAGTACACCCACACAATTCTTATTGATGGGTTGTGTAAGGCTGGTAATATTGAAGGGGCCCAGCGACATCTGAGATATATGAATACAATGGGATTTGATTCAAACTTAGTTGCTTACAACTGCTTGATTGATAGATTGTGTAAAGCAGGACATATTGATCATGCAATGAAGTTATTTGAGTCAATGGAGCTGAAGGATTCTTTTACCTACACCTCCTTGGTGCACAATCTTTGCATAGCAAGAAGATTCCGCTGTGCATCCAAGCTCCTACTTTCTTGTTTAAGAGGTAACGCGAGAGTGTTCAAGTCTGTCAAACGTGCTGTGGTTGATGGTCTTCGCTGTTCAGGTTTTACGTGTGAAGCAAGGAAACTCAAGTCGAAAATTCAACTAGCTAAGATTATGAACTACTGATTTCTCTATTTGGGGATCTTACTGGTACAACTGATTTAAGTTCAAGGACCAATCGTAAGGTTGAAAGTCAAAAGATATTTCAGCTTGTGATAAAATTGCAAGTCATTTGGAGTGCTTCTTGTGAGGTAATGGATTGCACCATCTCTTCTTTAAGTAAGTATATACTGTTCAATTAGTTTACGACGAATTTGATGAATGGAATCAATATCTTCTGAAAGATGCATCACGTATATTAAACAGTCACATATGGATAATTTAAACGGCAAGTGTACTGAGTATGACATGAAAAGCTTTTACTTTATTGTTCTTTGTTGTCTTTCATGGGCTTAGTCAAATGGAATTAGTTGACACTAGGTGAATCCATGTTGTGAGCATATGTTTTCATTTTTGACTTTCGAGAATTCACTTGATGGAAAAGTACATTTTCACTACTAGAAATCAGATTATTTTATATTGTATTATGTTTGTCATTATTGCCTTATGATGGCCTCAACTATTGTATTGTGATGTTAATGATTGTAATGATATATATAATTTTTTTTATATATTTTGTTATATTGTATTATGTTTGTTCAATAAATATGCTCATCACTCATTAATTTTTTTTTTATATCTAAAAAGGATATAGGGACTGACTATAGTACCTAGACTTTTGAGCCAAAATTTCATATAACGATGGTCAGAACCCGTAGCTATAGCATCCAGACATTCGCGCCAAAATCTCATATAGCTACTGTTGAGACCGTCGCTATTGATATGTACTGGCTGTCGGTAAAAATCTTGAAGCTTGTTTTTCGTTTGTTTCTAGCTACGGCCCGACCATTGGTATAGATACATAGGAT
The DNA here is from genome assembly GCA_020205605.1 of Panax ginseng. Lineage (NCBI taxonomy): Eukaryota > Viridiplantae > Streptophyta > Magnoliopsida > Apiales > Araliaceae > Panax > Panax ginseng. The sequence continues at coordinate 130,028,709 of CM035136.1, read as the reverse complement.
GTCGCTATATCCTTTAGCGACGACTTCTAAAGTGAGGGTCACTGACCATCGCTATAGCCTATAGCGACGGTCTTTTAGCATATAGCTACTGTCGTCGACCCTCGCTATAGATCGAATTTCTAGTAGAGAATTTTCTCTAAAAATGCTTCAAGTTGCTCCTATTCTTGAGGAGAACTTTATCAAAAGTTGGATTCCCACATCTAGTAAGGAAATGGTCGACGTGCTACATGTTGGATGTTGGCATTCAGTTTTTTGTTTGGATGGGAAAAATATACACCGGTTACTGAACGAAAGACATCAACCTCAGCTGTAGAGGTAAGAGGTTCATTCTCCCATCATTCACATACACAAGCAATACCCATAAAGCAATGCACCACAACTGCACACTTTGAAGGTATGCTAGTTTGTGCACTCGTACAGTTTTTGATAAGCATGTTTTTGAAGGTATGCTAGTTCTGTTCCCTCCTTTACTGTATTATTGGCTAAATATAAACCATCTTTTTGAGGGTTCAACTTTTAGAGGAACTGCTGTAAAAAAATTCATATTCTGTTTTTGACCCCCATGTAAACTAGCAAATTCAAGGATGTCTTATGAAATCAGAAGGCGAAAAGATTGTTACACTGGTATGGACTATGGACACCTATAACGAAGTAGAAAGAACAGATAAGTTAAACAATATCTTTTACATGGTCAAACAGTCATTTATGATTATTTGTAGTTCTTTGCAACTGCATTTTCTGTTATCATGTGCTGTCATTTTGCATCAAATTCTGTGCAAGTTGGTAACTTTGATTGAATTATTATTACCTGTACTTAGAAACTTTCTGCCTAGTAGTTTACTGGAACTTTGCAGCGAAGATTAACTTGTTGAACTTGTGAAATGAACAAAAGAATCAATTGAGTACCATGGAATATGTGTTAATTCATTGAGGACTGTGTTCTCTTGAGTGCATATTCAAAGGCACTGCTATTAACTGATTGCCTGATATTTCATTACAGGATTTCCTCACACCTCAGGGTGAATCGGGTCAGAAAATGCCTTGTTTAGGTCATATTTCAAAGATTAGCCTTGAATGGTGGAGCCCAAGCTGTATGAAAATGTCGAGGAAAAGTTGCAGGTTTTGTACTTGTTCCATCAACCTTGTGATTTTTTGAACTACTTTTTTAGAATGTTGATAAAAAGTTGAGAGCAACAATATCAGTATGAAAGTGATAATAGTTTCTGAAGTGAATAATATTTATTGTTTCTTCATTATAGCCACGATATACCACAAACAGGATTATGATTTATTCTCTTCAAATGTTCTCTGGCCAATATTCAAGCAACAAGGTTATGACGTGGGAGGAGGTTCCCAAGAAGGCCTCCCAACCATTTTATAAATTGCAATGGCACACGTAAAGGTAAGTTCTTACAAAAGCTTTACTAGGTTTTCTATAAATGTGAACTTGAGTTATATCTTCCATTTTGTTGAGTCTAGGGCTTGAATCTGTATAACATGATTAAGGTTTGGCGGGTAAATGATGATGAAGTTCTCCTTCCAGTTGCGGAACAAGAAAGCTCTTCAGAGCAGACACTATTATTATATGCATGGTTTGGTCGTAAGAGTTCAATGGTACGTTACTATGGCTTTAAAAACCAGTTTCTCCTTGTATCGAAATCTAATATATACTCGAGGATCCGCCTAGAACTACATTTTTTTTTTTGCTAAATTGAGAGTATATAAAAGAAAAGAGGATACATATACTGGGGGCATACGCTCTACTGGATCATCTGTCAACCGATTCAAAATGGTTTGGCACAATTTGCAGGTACCTAGGTATTCATTCTTCCTCTGGCCGGTATTTCATAACAGACTTCTTCTCATTTGAGTTGATTATAGACATTATGATGGTGTATAAAAGATGTGTAAATTTTGTGAGTTTTGGTGTGAAATGGGTGATGTTTTGGGGTTGCTTCTAACTCCTATTTGATTCTGATTATTATCAAAGTGGTAGTATCTTATAGGATCACTCGGGTTATAAACAGAGTGGTATTTGATAGTATCAAACTTGTGTAATAAAGTCGTGCTTTCCAAAAATTTGGTATAAACTTTTTAATAATGATTTGTCAAATTTTAAAATTTAAAATTGATGTGAATTATTTTGATTTTTAATCTATACAATCATAAATATATATTTTAAAGTATTTAAAAAGTATTACTAATTGCAAAATTTATTTGTTGTTCTTAAAACATATATTTTGTTAAATTTTAGATTTCAGGATTTCGTATTTTAAAATATCAAAATTAGATATTTATTTATTTATTTGTTTATTTTTGGTGTGTGTGGAACAGATGGAGTAATAGTCAAATTTACCCTACTTAATTATATCTCGTTGTTAAGTAGAGTTGGACCACTTCGGCTCATGAACCAATAAAATAAAAAAGAACTCGAGTCAAAATATTTAAATTTTGTTAATAAATATTTAAATTTTTTATGTTATAAAAATAATATAAATTAGATTATTATTTATTTTAAAATATTAGAGGAAGATATATACATTTACGGTGTAGAAGTAATATGAAATTAAGAAAGTTATAAAAAAAATTCAATTTGAACATGTATATTAAAATATTTATAAAATTTTAGTAGAGTCAATTTATACATTATATTTAAATTTTTTCTATATTTATTATATATTATAAAATAATTTTTTTTTCTCGTTGGGTCAATTGACCCCTTGATTGTGGCTTCCGCCCCGGCCATAAATAAATGTTATAAAGGCATGAATTTCATATCCGATCCAAGTGAATTAAGGGTGAATAGTCAATTCAATAGCAAAAAGTTGTATTTGTGTAATAGGAAGTAGAATCCCTCGTCCATAATTAAATTAAAAAAGGGCCGATTTCATGGAACTTAGCTGTGCATAAATATAACTTTCTGCTACTGAGTTGACCAATGGCCAAATTAACCTTATGTTTGGATTAAAGAAATAAAATGAAGAGTATAATGATTTGAACTAGGATAACCATGAGACTAGCTCATTTTACTTTCATATTTATATCTAAACAATCTTATTTTATATCTTGTAATTCTTAAGGACAATATATAATCATAATTTAAGACCATGCAGTTAACAAATTGCTCTTGGTCACTCTGTAGAACGGCGCGGCCGCGCTGCATTTAAGTTTGGGAGTGGCGAAGCCGCGCTACTCTCTGTCAAAATCAGACTTGAGCTTTTCATTGCTCATATTAGTCCTAACCTACTATGCATTCTGATACATACTATAACATACATCAAGTAGGTTCTGATATTTCTTCAAGTTCTCATTTCAAATTATTTAGTTTTGAATTACATAGCTCTATGTTGAATTATTTAAATCAACAAGGCTTAACAACTTATATGAAAGGTTTAATGTTTATAAGTTTTAAAACTTTATATTGGTACTAACAAGCCCTTAAAACACATGTTCACGTGTATCTATCTCATTTACATAGACATAGCATAGTTCATTTACTTGAAAACTTATTTTAAACCATACTTGAAAGGTCCAATTCATGCTTAGCTAGATGATGAACATATTCGTCATGTCTAGAGGCATAAAGTATCCTAATATACATGCTTTGAAAAGCCATAATACCATTTACAAAATGTTTGAAGCTATTAGTTCTCAAAACTTTAGAGTTTTCTTTCAAAACATTTTAACCCAAGCTATATCGAATTAGTATATGCAAGGTAACTTACAACTACATTTCATGCACGTTGATATACGTACATAGGGTCCAAGGTCAAAAACATAAAGGACACCAAATTCATCAACTTTCGTTTCTCAAAAATTTTAAGTTTTCTTTTAGAAAATCATGTTAAAGTATTCCATTATGGGTAAAGTAATCCTAGTTATATGACATGTCTATTATCATGCATATTTAGGTTTTGTCACTTAGAATAGCATATTTCATCGTCGGGAGCACCACACTTGCATGCGTGCATGCCCGACGCCCTCTGATTGCCTCCTAATATACATCAGTCCTAAATATGACTATTTTGACCCCTTCTAACGACCTCAAATTGAAAAACTTAAAGAACAAAAGTTGTAGGTCTATTCGTCCTCGTTCTGGATCATCTTGAATTGTATCAATCGAAGTCCGTGTGAAAAGGTTATGGTCGTTTTACCAAAACAGGTCAAAGCAGTCACACTTAACACACATTGGGCGTGGCCGCGCCCATTTTCTCCATCCCCATGCCAAGCCCATATTAGGCGGCCTTACCAACATACATACCACCACTGCCTCGCCAGCCATTTACGATTTACCATATAACCTCATTTTAAGTCCGAATTAGTTGGTTTTCGATTCTATGGATTCGTAATTCATAAAACTACAACATACCAAAGAATTAACAATTAACATAAACATTAACTAACCCACATATCAATCCAAATCTCATGTTCATACTAAATTTTCATGTTTTGACAAATTTAGCGAATTCATTCACTATGAATTCGTTTCTCAACCAAATTGGTCCGTTTAACTCTCGTTGTTTTCATTTTTAACTGTATTAACAACATCTAGCAACAATTCATGGATTATAACAATCCTTAGCCATAAATTTTGTGACTCAAAATCAATTTTTTCTTGTCATTTCTAAGAAATTGAAAATTGAGGAATCAAAAGCATATAGGTTAACATTATTACGTCTTGAATGCTTAGTTTGCTTAATTTCTACCTTTTGAGATTGCTAGACTCCTCCTCAATCTCCAGCAACTCAATATTTGACAGACAATTTTTGCAGTCACGGAAAATGAGAATGAAGTTGTCCTTATATAGAGAAATGGTGGACTGGACATTGGGTTTATACTGAGGTTGTAATCCATAGTATATAAGAAGGAAACAATGGTTAACAAAGGGTTGCTCAACCACCCATCATCAACCATCTTCCTAGCCATCATCATATAGCCTTCATAGTCACTGTGCAAGTCTTGGTGGCTACACAATGGAAACTAAACACAGTTTGTGCAACTGAGTTTAGAACAATGCTTCTAATACTTAGCAATTTGGGTATTGATGCTTAGTGTGGTTTATGTAATTCCCAAAAATGAAATTTTAATGTACAATTATTACTACAATGTGGAAAATTAGGGATTTAAGATATACCCCTATCATATAATCCATGTACATTTGGGCTAGTCCAAATAATATTTTAATTGGGCTAAATATAATTTAGTTGAGTACTTTCAACTCATTACTTCATATCACACATAAATATTTTTATTCGAACCCTTCTCATGCCTTAAGAATTTTATTTACTAAATTTTTATTTTAATATTTTTCTAAAAATTCGGGTTCTTACAGTTAGAGTTTTGGGATAGGGCCCACACGCCTAAGGAGGAGCATGCTTTATCTTAGGCAACCTTAGTTATACGGGTAAAACTACTCTTACTTTTTAATAATCTCAATATTCACAAAATAAAATAAAATGATATAATTAACTCACGTATACAATATAAAATACATGACCAATTTTAGAAGATTCGGGATTAGCGTATAGCTGAGTTGGAGGCTGCTAGGGGGTTTTGAGTTATTAGATTCCACCATCCCTACTCCCCAGATTGATTATCTCGAGAGAAGGAGCTGAGACTATGGGTCAAGTCTCAAGATCCCCCTACTAGTAGTACCAACATATATCGAGTGGTGGGTCTGCCGAGGATACCCGCATATACACTACATGGAGGTAATAATATTAATTATTTATGTTTCGAGAATGCATATTATGATTTGATGTTTTAATGTATATGCTCATGATTATTTGTAAAGTCCTTCAAGTAATATATGTACAAGGACTTAGTGATAGATCAAATTTGTTAGGTCGATCTAAGCTTTTAACGTATCATTCTCAGAATAGAATGTATAGATAGAAAGATCAAAGTCATTAGGTTGATCTTGAGATGTAATAGATAGGCTTCAAGAAATCGTAGTGTATAAACGATCAACATTGCGTAAGTCAAGGCGTAAACGTAGAGCTTCAAAGATCGTAGTGTGCCCGCCAAGGGCCTCTTCAAAAATCGTAGAGTGGTCCCAACGCTTGCCGAGCCAACTCAACGATCGTAGTGTGCTCTCTAAACGTGAGTTTACAAGTCAACGATCGTAGTGTGCTCTCGAAAACGTAGAGTTTATAACCAACAAGCAAGATCGATCGTGTGCAAATACTTAAAGAGAAATCGTAGTGCTCTCACCGATAAAGATCGCACTGTGCACCAAGGCGACAAGTCACCACGATCTCTAATCGAGAGTACCATGATCCAATCGTATATCAGAGAGTATCATCCGCCTTGTGTCGTAAAAACGCCGAGCCTCATGATTTGTGTGGAGATAGATTCCAACATAAGAGGAATGGATTCTAAACGCCGCAAAGACTCACCAAATCCCCAAAGTCATAAGAAATATCCTTAGTATGCAACAAAGAAGCGATCAAGAAGCTAAGGAAAGTACCATCGGTAGTGGGGAAAACACCTTTTCAGTGTTAGGTGAGAAAGCAATCCGCAGTCATCAAATGGCCGTAATGCGCTCAAAGAAGATGCGTAAATGTTCCATCAAAGAACGTAAAAGGTCAAACGATTTAATGCTTCAACTGATGGATCCAACTGATAGTTTTCAAGATCACATATATGCAAATCAAGCAGATGAGAGAGAGAAAGCAAGCATCGAACAAACAACGTGAACAACTCTCAAAGCTCAACTCTACGATCCGAGAAATAGAAAAGCTTGCTCACCTACTCAGCTTTTTCAAACAAGTGCTTAAACAAAGAATCGAAAGAAGAACCATCAAGAACTCAACATCTACCAATCAATCAAGAAGAGTACCAAGTCTCATTGACTTGAAGAGTTCTAAGTGAATCAGAAGAGAGCCAAGTCTCATTGACTTGAAGAGTTCAAGAGTGAACTAAGAAGTTCCTAGATCATCGGGTCTAGAAGGAATCATCAGTGATTCGTGGTTGTAAAAGACATCCTTAGTGGATTTCCTACTCGCTGAGTAGAAGAGTGGACTAGAGCTTTAAGTGCTCAACCACTTAAAAAACGATCGTGTCTTTTACGCTCATACTATAAATCGCTATATCTCGCCATAACTCGCTATAACTCGCCTCACTCTCATAACTCCACTACTTTGCAAAAGAGATTAAAACAAACATAAATTCCGCTAAGTTTTAATCATCATTAACTAACAAGTTTAAAACGAAAAGATTTTTAAATATCTATTCAACCCCCCTTCTCTAGATAACTATTGTGCCTACTAGAACTAACAATTGGTATCAAAAAGGTGTTCTATTATACAAATTTATAAGCTTTAGTAGATCCAATGGCACACGCATTCAGCTTAATCTAGGATCGAGGAGGCAAAGAAGCCACCAATGTGCAACAAGGATAAATTTGCAAACGAAAAGTCGATGCAAGCATACATGGACTCAATAGATGAAGATCTATTTGAGACCGCTCGTAATGGGCCCTATGTTCCAACAAAGCTTGCACCAACCAATCGACGATCCAAATGTATACAAATCAAAGTTAAAGAAGAGTGGATGACAACGAGAAGAGAGTCATTCCAACTTGACAAAAAGGCCAAGAACATCCTGCTCCAACTTAAAGACGATCTGCTCAAAAAATTGTCAACAAAGAAACAGCTAAGGAGGTTTGGGAAGCACAGCTAATCATGCACGAAGGAACTGAAGAAGTTAGAGAAAACAAACAATCACTCCTGACACAACGAAGTATGAGATGTTTGCTCATGTTCAAGGAGAAAACGTAACTGCCACCTATGAGAGATTCAACGCTCGCTTCAACTCTCTACGAGCATATAGGAAGATCTATCCTAACAAAGATCTGATCATAAAGTTCATGAGAGCCCTACCGAAAGGTGTGGGATGCCAAAACATCGCTATAAGAGAGTCAAAGAATCTTCACGAGATGACAGCTCAATGTATTATATGGCAATCTCCCCGACATACTTAACCGGAGTCGACTCAACGAAATAAAACCCTATCGTAAGGAAGAAGGAAGGATAAGGGTGTTGCTCTCAAGGCAACTCAAGGTGCATCAAAGGTCAACACCGAGATCGACTCGATTATGATGAGGACGATGATGAAGACCTTGCTATGCCGGTAAAAAGACTAAGAAGGTTCATGCGCCAAGGCAAAACCAAAGAAGCCAAAGAAGGTCAAGAATTACAAAGCAATTAGAGCAAAAATGAATGATCTATGCTACAACCGCAAGAAGCCCGCCACTTCATTGCCAACCGCAACAAACCTCTCGTGAGAAGAACTAAAGAAGAAATCACATGCAAAGAAGGAATACAAAGGCAACAAAAGGCCTCAAGAGAGAGACAAAGGCCTCGTAGCCGGAGGATCGTGGAGTGATTCGCATAATGACTCCAACTCGACTCGAGAGATGATGAAGAACCACAAATGGCTAATCTGCGCCTAATGGCCAAACATGCAAAGGACAAACAAAACTTCAACATACATGATGTAAGTCTCGATGAGGTATTTGACTTCAACTCACCCGATGTGTAGACATAAATGATTTAAGAACTCGCACCGCATGGCATAACCACCGATCTACATCAATACATGAAGTGGTTCGTAGTTTTGTCTAAGGATCATTCACTTCTTCAAGAGGAGAAGAAGAAAGTTCAAGAAGAGCTTGAAACAACCCTTCTTCTAAGTACTAACCTTCTCTCCAAGCTTGAGGTCGAGAATGAGATCTTAAAATGACAAAATAAACTCAATGCACAAAGAGAGTCTAATCTAACCTCTAAAATTGAGGATCTAGAAAAGACTATCTCTACATGGAACAAATCCTCATCATCCATGGACTCCCCGCTACTCTAGTCGAGAAGTACATTCGATGTAACAGCTTAGGCTTTGGGGAATCCATCTCAGAGCCATGTGTGAAAAAGACAAAGGAAACTAGCACTAGTAATGCCTCAAGTTTTAGTAGAAGCATTACCTTTGTGAAATCCTCACGTAAAGGAAGAACCAGTTCAACCTCGTTTCTACTGCTTTCCATTCACACTCAAAGGAGTAAAGGATCTCATGTTGGCCTGGGCTTCATAAAAGAGAAGAGAAACCTAACCTCTACTCACCAACCTCGAAGAATCGTAGAGTCAAGCAAGACCAACTCTACGAATCAACTGGGAAGGTACAGTAGAGGTAAGGCACACTCATCACTATTTATGAAATCCAAGGACACGTGGAAGGATGAGAATCAGTTTAACAGAAGGACAACTAAAGAACCACACAAGTCCAAATGGAGGATGAATCATCATACACACACAGGCATGCATCATACTAGATGTTTTATATGCAATAAATATGGTCACAAGGCTGCCAAGTGTTATTATAATTCCATGCATGTAAGACCCAAGATTAAATGTATTTGGGTCCCCAAAGGCACTAATAAAGAAGGACCCATGCAAATATGGGTACCAAAATGAAGGTTCAGTGTTTTGACAGAAAAAGAGCTCCACGATCACTACATGGTATCCGGACAAAGGATGCTCAAGGCACATGACCGGAACAAAGCCCTTCTATCTAACTACATAGAGAAGGAGGGTCCCTCACCATCTTTGGAGACAACGGCTCGCAAGACAAGAGGATATGGCTCACTGGCAATGGTGCAAAGATCGCTCAAAGAAAGTAGCATATATGGAAGGTCTCCAACACAACCTTCTAAGCATCACCAACTCATGATAAGGGTCATCAAGTAACATTCCTCAACAACCAATGTCAAGTCGTAGATTTGAAGACATCTCACCAGAAAGCTAACCGACAAGAGAAGGAAATGTCTACACAAAGGAATCTTGGTCAACTAAGCTCGATTTAGACAATATGTTTTCTTCGCAAAAGCATCTCAAGAAATGAGTCAAGCTATGGCATGATTTATTGTCTCACTTAAACTTCAAAAGCATGTCCAAACCGCATCAAAAGATCTCGTCATCGCCTACCTAAGTTCAACTTCAGAAAAAAAAAGGCCATGCAATGCCCGCTACCTTGAAAGCAAACCGTAAGCTCATTCAAGAGCAAAACTGCCAACTCTATCGACAAGCCCTCGCAGCTTGCTCCACATGGATCTATTTGGGCCAATTCCAACAACTAGTCTTGAGGAAAAAGATACTCTCTAGTTATAGTCGATTTACTACACCGTATTCACATGGGTATTCTTCCTAACTTCAAAGGATGAAACGAGCTCCCATTTAATCAAGATGTTCAACCGGTGATGAACGAGAAAAGGAGAGAAAATCAAGGCCATAAGGAGTGATCATGGAAGAGAATTCGACTTCTCGTAAATGGACCAGCTTCACATGATAATATAATGGCATCACCATAAACTTTTCACCCCACAAACTCCTCAACAAAATGGAGTAAATGAAAGAAAGAATGTAACCTTGATAGAGGTCGAAGAACTCTACTAGCAAAGAAATTTCATCTCGCCTCAATACTTCAAGCGTAAGTCACAACACCGCATGCTACACGCAGTAATGTATCACCGATACACTCTACGATCAAAAAGACGCCTCTACTTAACCGTGGAAAGGAAGAAAGCCAAGTGTCGCCTACTTTCATGTTTTCTACCAGCATGCTACATTCTCAACAATGGAAAGCAAGACTGACAAAAATTTCAAATTTCAAGTCGACGAAGGAATCTTTCTTGATATGCCATGCATAAGAAGGCCTACAGAGTGTTCAACAAGAAGACACCGAAAAGTTGAAGTCTCGATTCACATCATCTTTGATGAAATGACTTTAGACAACATAAAGGCTTCAAGACACTACGACCGATAAAGCAAGATATACTACGAATGAAGTCGTCGAGCTCAACACTACGATCAGAAGCCGATAAAGTGAAATCGCTGAGCAACAAAAATGAGATCGTAGAGAGGTCTATGCAAGACAACGAACCTCCACACCAAGAAGAAGAAATAGATCTTGAAGACTTAAGACAACAAGAAGGCATCAGATGATGTCCCAACCGGAAAGATGGGGCCAGAGATCACACTCGTGGATCTAATCATTGAGATCCGAAAAGCTAGAGTCAAAACAAGAGTCGCCACCAAAATGAATGCTTTTATCTAAGCTTTCTATCACAAATAGAACCAAAGAAGATAGAGGATGCTATGGAAGACTCTAGTTGATAGAAGCCATGCAGAAGAACTCAACCAATTTGAACGAAGCAAAGTATGGAGATTGGTACCAAGACCAAAAAGTCATCCCGCTATTGGAACCAAGTGGGTCTTCGTAAACAAAATGGATGAAGATGGAGTTATAACCAGAACAAGGCAAGATTAGTGGCAAAGGGCTACTCTCAAGAAGAAGGCATCGACTACGATGAGACATTTGCACCTGCTGCTGCACTAGAAGCCATCGTAATCTTTCTTGCTTTCTTTCACTCACATGAAGTTCAAAGTCTTTCGATGGATGTCAAAAGTGCATTCCTAAATGGAGAACTCCAAGAAGAAGTCTATGTAGAGCAACCTCCAGGTTTCATCAATCCATCTCTTTCCAATTATGTTTATAGATTAGACAAAGCCTTATATGGTCTTAAACAAGCACCTAGAGCATGGTATGAAACACTAACTAACTTCTTAATTGAAAATGGGTTCACTAGAGGTAGAGTAGATACCACACTATTTCTTAGAAAGCATAAAGACAAAGTCTTATTAGTTCAAATATATGTTGATGATATTATTTTTTTGTTCTACCGACGAAAAAGTTATGCAAGAGATTCTCTAAGTCGATGCAGAGAAAGTTTGAAATGAGCATGATGGGTGAGTCAATTTCTTCCTCGACCGCAAGTAAAGCAGATCGATGAAGGAATTTTCATAAACCAAGCCAAGTACATCAAAGACTTACTCAAGAAGTATGGCATGGAATCACCTTCTCCCATGAAAAAAACACCAATTGCTCCTCGCAACCAAGCTTCGACAAAGATGAAAAAGGTAAAAGTATTGATATAACTCAATATGTAGGTATGATAGGTCTCTTTTATATCTAACTCGCCAAGAGACTGCATATAATGTTTGCAACATGCATATGTGCTAGATTTCAAAGCTAACCCTAAAGAGTCACATTTATCTCTCAGAAAGAGGATCTTCGTGTATCTCAAGGGTACACCTTACTGGGGCTTTGGTACCCCAAGGAATCCTCATTTGAACTAACAGATACATAGATGCTATTTTTTTGCAGATGCAAAATAGATAGAAAGAGTACCAAAGGGCACCTGCCAATTGCTAGAAATGATTTGTGTCCCGGTTTAGCAAAAAAAAAGCAAAACTCAAAGGTTCACTTCAACCGCAGGTTTAATACATTGTCATTGGCAAATGTCAAACTGCTCGTATCCTATGGATGAAAAATCACCTAGTCGACTACGGGTTTGATTTCAAATCTATTCCCATTCACCGTGATAACACAAGTGCCATAGCAATAACTCATAATCTCTGTTATGCATTCTAGGACTAAGCATATAGAAATAAGGTATCACTTCATTAGGGATCATGTGCAAAATGGAACTATATCTTTACAATATATCCCTACTAAAATCAACTTGTCGATGTTTTTACAAAACCTCTAGATGAATCCAGATTTAATAAGTTAATAAGTGAGCTAGGCATGCTAAATCTACAACCATAAAATATATGCTCTAGATTGTGCTAACCATAACAGATACAAAGGCTAAACTCAAAATCATAGACATGATCAAGGGAAGTCCACGATCGTAGAGTCAAGAGACAAAACTACCTCAACGATCGTAAGAAAAGACTCAACCATCGTAGAAGTGCGTGACTCAACGATGACAAAAGCCCCATCAACAAAGCAAGAATGCATCCCGTGATGATAAGCTTCAAAACACAAAGCAATCCTCTCGATAAGCGCCTCAGAACAAACCTAACCTCGACTCACTCCAAGAGGTTGGGCCCTTCCCCGAAGTTACCTTAAAAGAATGCTATGTCAAAACTCATCACAAGGATCCGATCGACTCGACGATCGTAGATCGAGACATTACGATCGTTAATGACACTGACGATCGAGATCGACACGATCAATGTCGATGATCGACGATCGTAGATCGATACCACGAATGTCGATGACTGACGACGATCGAGATCGACATCGACGATTTAATGCCGATCAGACTCGACGATCGAGATCATCGACTCGACAAAATGCAAAGCACTCAACGATCACAAAACTACCTCAACGATCGTAGTCCTCCCTAAGGACACCTCACAAGCTCACAGAGCCAAGGGCAAATCAAGACAATCCTTATCACCAAAATCGAGAGAGCCAAGCAAAAGTCGACACCGTCCCCACTAAGCAAAAAAAAGAGAGGAAGTTACAAGTACAAATTGAAATCGATTTTTGAAATCGTAAGTTCAAAAGATTATCTCTCTCTCCTCTCTCAAAGCAGAAACCCCTAAATCAAGAAAGCTCAAGCTTAAATCTCACTTCCAAAGAAGAAAATCAATGGCGGCTTCCAAAGTTATCTCAAAGCTACTGCACTCTATTTCGACGAGTTCAAAATAAATCAACCCAAATTCCACAAGACTCGCCTTATCAAGAAGGCAGTCTCAAGAAGCCTTGAGCACGTATACATTGATCTATCCCATGTTAGTGAAAGAGTTCTACAGAATGGTGTGTTTGAAAACGACACCATCACTACGAGAGTAAGGGAAGTGGAAATCGATCAAGGTCAAGACATCAACCTCGCCCTAGGTCTCAAAAAAAAATGAAGGGCATCCAAATAGATAGCATGGGACTTCCAAGAGGGACTTAGAAGAATGCATCACAAGAAACTCCCTCCGTGAAAGGGTACAAGAAGAAGGAGTTCCCACAGAGGTATGAATTTCTAGCCGATATAGTTGGGAAATGTATATGCCAAAGAAGAGCTCAGTCATGACTCGTGAATGAAGTACAACTTAAGCTCATGACCGCCATGTGTTATGGAATACAACTCAACTATGGAGCCCTATTGCTCGATTGGATTGGTAAGTGGATCATCAACTCAAAGAAGTCAAAAAGCCCTCAAAAGATGCTCTATATGGCGTATTCATAAGTATCATTCTACAATCTACCTCAAGTGACAAAATTGGGGATGAAGAAGGAGAAGCTATCAACCCAAATGATTTATTTACCCAAAAAATTGTTTGAAAATTGGAAGAGGAACCCAAATTGAGTATGTTCAAGATGATGACCGAGTCCAAAGGGAAGAACCGGTGATCCAAGGACTCAGCCTTCCAGAAATATGTCTGCTGTAAGGGAAAATCAAGAAGAAGAAGAAACCAACAAAGGAGAACCCTCTCATCCTACCGTAAAAAAGCAAGGGCAAGAGGAAGCTAAAGGCTAGACCGGTAGAAGAACCTCAAGGATCTACCATCGATATACCCATAGAGTCCTCTCGATATAGAGACTCGAGGATGCTAAGAAGAAAGCAAAGAAGAAAGATGAAGCAGATGAGGATCAAGCTACCATATCCCGCATCCTCAAGAAGAACAAAGTTGGTCATAAGTCCAAAAGGCCATCAGCCTCCTCAATCGTAGAGTCTCTATCGTTCAGAGACCCGCACTCAAGCATGTCAGTGCAAGGAAGTAGTCAGATCAAGCATAGTGGCTATTGAACAGACAAAAATTGAGGTTCAAGAAAGTCCCGAGGTCGTGGCTCAGCCTAGAAAAATCAAGGAGAAAGTCGGGTCAAGAAATACATCCTTGAGAATGAAAAAGTGCTCAAGAAGGAAGACAAGAGCATGGTTGCCACAAAGAGGAACCTGCCAAAGCAAGTCAAGAGGACAATGCTCCAAATTGGGGAGATCCCCGAGATTCTCATGATAGAAAATACACCAAATGAGGGGGGAGATGCCTCAAGCTCAAGAAGATGCTCCACTTGAGGGGGAGTTTTGAGCTTACAAGAAGATGATCAAGTTGAGGGGAGCCTCATGATATCTCCATGGCGTAAGAAGAGGTCCCCGCCAAAAATGAAGAAGAACCAAAGGTAAGATCATCAAGAGACCATTGAGATAATGGAATCCTCCAACGAGAATGTAGAAGAGGAAGAAGATGATGATGACCTTGAGATCACCGGTGTAGGCAAGATGGGTATAGAAGCTATCTCTACAATCGATGTTCTCTTACCTACCCATGATGCCATATCATCAAGCCCAAATCCTAAACTCTTGGGATCACATGTTCGAGCTTCAAAGAGTATCCACCATCTCAAGATTAGCCAATGGATTCCCAGAAGATTCAACTTTGCCAAGAAGTTACTTACCAACAACTCTTCCTCAAAGGATAAACCCGAGGTACTCGCTCTATCCCAACCCTCTCGAGAGTTAATCACTTGCCATCATCCTCATTTAGTCAATTCTATGAATTCCTCGATGGTTGGAAGTGATACTTCATCCACTAAATCAATTTCCAAATAGTAATCCCAAAATTTCAGAATCGAGGAACCAAATGCAAAAACTTCATTTTGCTCCCATTAAAAACCACCATCTCTACGATCCCCCCGACTCTAGCCCCATCAGAGTCCCAAATAGAAATCGTAGAGCCACATATTCCAAACATCAAAACTCAGCCCTCCATCGATCGATACCATCCTCCTCCTCCAATGACTATTTTAGTCTTGATCTTGCTCTCTACTCCCCGCAAGATCAATCCTGTAAAACATCCCTCCATTCAACAATCCTCAAACCAATGATACTCTCCCAAATCTTCCCACCAAAGACGACTTGAAGGAAGTATCCAAGAACATGGTCAAGAACATAGAAGAAAGCCTCGAAACTCACTCACTGCACTCATTCATCTCCTAATCGAATCAAATGATCATCGCCGCAAATAATATCCCCGCACTTTAAACGCCGAGCTTACAAAGAAGTCGAGGAAATTATCAAAGAAATTCTTCAAAGCATGAAGGATAGAGATGAGATTCACTTCCAGATAGCCACCAAGCAAAGAGAGGTTGTTCTTGAAATGCAGAAAAATCAAGAAGTCCAAAATAAACTTATGCTGGAGAACATCATCAACTTGAAAGCTTCAAATAAAGAATTCCGTAAAGCTTTATGTAAATCAGAACAACAGACCGACATTGTTCTCACCGCCTCCCAAAACAAAGAAGCTAGATCTCAAGTCCAGATCAAGGAAAGTCGAGAGGACATTGCTCAAACACAAAGCCAACTAAACGAGCTTGTCCAAGGAGTAAATCGACTTTCTCACAGACATTCAAACCCTCGATGTCGATATAAAAAGGAGAGAATAAAGGAAAGGAGTTCAAGGAGGACAGGAGGCCAAGGCAGAGGGAAGAGGAGGTCAAGGAAGCCAAGAAAGGGGTAGAGGACAATTTCACGCCAAGCGCCAAGAAGCCCTCCCAAAGACAATTCCACCAACAGACTCCACGATCAAGCAATCGACTCAACGATCCGATCAAAGAGAAGTCTTGATGGCTCAAATGCATTAAGAGTCAAGGGCCAACTACTAAATTTCACCAAATGTGACCACCACAGCCTAAGAATGCCAATTGAGATCCAACATTCATGAATAGGCATGATCACAACCCGATAGTAAGCCCAAGTGAGTCGGAGAGAGTTAGCCGTAAGGGATGAAGCTAAAGCAGAAAAAGAAGGGCCGAGGAGTATGCCAATCCTCCAAGGAAAAGGTCAAAGAAATAGAGATAAGTTGAAACTTTAAATTCTTATTGATGTAAAGCTAAATTTAATATTTCTTCAACATCAATAAATTCATGCTTATTCTCTAGAAATTTCAAATCAGCCACCAAATACTAAGTCATGTTTAAATTTCCTGCAAATGCATCTAGACACTAATAATCATGACAACAAATCTCCTTGGTTATGTCAACATCAAATAGGGGGAGATTGTTGGGAGAATGCATATTATGATTTGATGTTTTAATGTATATGCTCATGATTATTTGTAAAGTCCTTCAAGTAATATATGTACAAGGACTTAGTGATAGATCAAATTTGTTAGGTTGATCTAAGCTCTTAACGTGTATCATTCTGTAATAGAATGTATAGATAGAAAGATCAAAGCTGTTAGGTTGATCTTGAGATGTAATAGATAGGCTTCGAAGAAATCAGAGTGTATCAATCTGATCAACATTGCAGAAGTCAAGGCAGAAACGTAGAGCTTCAAAGATCGTAGTGTGCCTCGCCTCAAGGGCCTCTTCAAAATCGTAGAGTGGTCCCAACGTTTGCCGAGCCAACTCAACGATCGTAGTGTGCTCTCAGAAACGTAGAGTTTACAAGTCAACGATCGTAGTGTGCTCTCGAAAATGTAGAGTTTACAACTCAAGCAAGAAAAGATCGAGTGTGCAAAGACTTAAGAGAAATCGAGTGTCTCTTCTCGACCGATAAAGATCGCACTCAGCACCAAGGCGACAAGTCACCAAGATCCGAATCAGAGAGTACCATGATCCGAATCGTAGAGTATCATCTGCCTTGTGTCGAAAAATGTCGAGCCTCATGTGATTTGTGTGGAGATAGATTCCAACATAAGAGGAATGGATTCTAAACGCCGCAAAGACTCACCAAATTCCAAAGTCATAAGAAATATCCTTAGTATGCAACAAAGAAGCGATTGAAGAAGCTAAGGAAAGTACCATTGGTAGGGGGGAAAACACCTTTTCGTGTGTTAGGTGAGAAAGCAAATCCGCAAAGGTCAAGGGCCGTAATGCGCTCGTAAGATGTGCGTAAATGTCTCCATCAAAGATCGTAAAAAGGTCAAACGATTTAATGCCTCAACGGATGGATCCAACGGATAGTTTTCAAGATCACATATATGCAAATCAAGCAAGATGAGAGAGAGAAAGCAAGCATTGAACAAACAACGTGAATAACTCTCAAAGCTCAACTCTACGATCCGAGAAATAGAAAAGCTTGCTCACTACTCAGCTCTTTCAAACAAGTGCTTAAACAAAGAATCGAGTAGCAACCATCAAGAACTCAACATCTACCAATCAATCAAGAAGAGTACCAAGTCTGTTGGACTTGAAGAGTTCTAAGAATCAGAAGAGAGCCAAGTCTGCTGGACTTGAGAGTTCAAGAGTGAACTAGAGGCGGTGAGATGCTCCGGATGGTGGTTACCCTCCTAGAGCAGACTTTTCGTCAGGCCTCGCCTACTCAGGTATTCTACATGTTTATGTTATTTTCATTTAACAATATCTTTTTAATTCTCACAATAATACGGACTAATGATCTTTATTTTTAATTCTATCAACAGGGTTGCGATGGATAGGGGACTAGAGATGGCGACGACGATTGGGTGGACTATGTTGGGAGAATGCATATTATGATTTGATGTTTTAATGTATATGCTCATGATTATTTGTAAAGTCCTTCAAGTAATATATGTACAAGGACTTAGTGATAGATCAAATTTGTTAGGTTGATCTAAGCTCTTAACGTGTGTCATTCTGTAATAGAATGTATAGATAGAAAGATCAAAGATGTTAGGTTGATCTTGAGATGTAATAGATAGGCTTCATAGAAATCGTAGTGTATCAATCTGATCAACATTGTAGAAGTCAAGGCAGAAACGTAGAGCTTCAAAGATCGTAGTGTGCCTGCCTTGAAGGACCGCTTCAAAAATCGTAGAGTGGTCCCAATGTTTGCCGAGCCAACTCAACGATCGTAGTGTGCTCTCGGAAGCGTAGAGTTTACAAGTCAACGATCGTAGTGTGCTCTCGAAAACGTAGAGTTTACAACCCAAGCAAGCAAAGATCGTAGTGTGCAAATACTTAAAGAGAAATCGTACTGCTCTCGGCTGATAGCGTCAGACCAGGCACCAAGGCGACAAGTCACCATGATCTGAATCGTAGAGTACCATGATCTGAATCGTAGAGTATCATCTGTCTTGTGTTAGAAAACGTCGAGCCTCATGATTTGTGTGGAGACAGATTCCAACATAAGAGGAATGGATTCTAAACACTGCAGTACTCACCAGTCCCAAAGTCATAAGAAATATCCTTAGTATGCAACAAAGAAGCGTATTGAAGAAGCTAAGGAAAGTACCATTGGTAAGGGGGAAAACACCTTTTTAGGTGTTAGGTGAGAAAGCAGTCTGCAGTGTCAATGGGCCAGAATGCAGTTCAGAAGATGTGCAGAAATGTCTCCATCAAAGATCAGAAAGGTCAAACGCATTTAATGCCTCAACGGACGGATCCAACGGATAGTTTTCAAGATCACATATATGCAAATCAAGCAGATGAGAGAGATTATGCAAGCATTGAACAAATAACGTGAACAACTCTCAAAGTTCAACTCTATGATATGAGAAATAGAAAAGCTTGCTCAGCTACTCAGTTCTTTCGAACAAGTGCTTAAACAGCAACTGAGTAACAACCATCAAGAACTCAACATCTACCAATCAACTGAAGAAGAGTACCAAGTCATTGGACTTGAAGAGTTCTAAGTGAATCAGAAGAGAGCCAAGTCTGCTTTGGACTTGAAGAGTTCAAGAGTGAACTAAGAAATTCCTAGACTGCTGGTCTAGAAGGAATCTGTGTGATTCAGAAGTTATAAAAGACATCCTTAGTGGATTTCCTACTTGTTGAGTAGAAGAGTGGACTAGGAGCTTTAAGTGCTCTGAACCACTTAAAACGACTGTGTCTTTTACGTTCATACTATAATTGCTATATCTGCCATAACTGCTATAACTGCCTCACTCTCATAACTCCACTACTTTACAAAAGAGATTAAAACAAACATAATTTCCGCTAAGTTTTAATCATCATTAACTAACAAGTTTAAAACAAAAAGATTTTTAAATATCTATTCAACTCCCCCTTCTAGATAACTATTGTGCCTACTAGGAACTAACAGACTACGATGCTGATTTTCATACACCGGAGTAACGTCGTCGTCCACATACACCCGATGATGATCCTCATACTAGTTTATAGACTCATTTGTCAATCATTTGTACTTATTATTGTAGTCGATCATTTTTAGTTTACATATATGTAATTGTAGATCATTTGTACTTAGTAGATCATTTGCAATTTGTTAGCTTACATATATGTCATTGTTAGCTTAGTTGATGATTATTGGACAGATGATATATATAGGTTTTTAGCGATATATATGTTGAATATCTGGAATGTGATATTATTGTTATTGGGCTGAAACAGGTTGCAGGTACAAAAAAATTGGGTTTAAACATGTGGGAATCAAAATTATAAAGACAATAATAAAAAAAAATACCTTATTTTAGACGGAATAAGGTATTTCCGACGGATATTCCGTCGAAGATATGTTATCCTAAATCAGCCTGAAAATATATTTTTCCTCGAAGATAACATATTTCCGACAGAACTTCAGTCAGAAATATTACCCGTTTATGTTCGACGAAATTATTCAGCCGTAACTAGTCCCTCGAAAATAGCTTATGTACGACAGAATTTCAGTCGGGCATATTCCCGTTTATATCCGACAGAATTATTAAGTCTTAAATAGTCCTTCGAAAATAACTTATTTAGGACAGAATGTCAGTCGAAAATGATCGGTCAAAAATAAATGTTTTCGACGATGAGACGCCCCAAAATAGGTATACACAACCCATTCTGAGTCGCCAGATACACGGTACAGAATTCAAATTCAAATTTCATTTATACAACTGTTGAATTGTCGTGCAAAATACGATAACAAATAAGCTATGAGTTTAAATAGAAATAACAGTACTCACACTCCAAACCGATGATACTTTACATAAAGGTACAGTCAATAACTGTTTTAGGAATTAAAATATTTGGAAAATGCTCAAGGAATCCTTCATACATGGGAGGCCATGCATCTAAGTTATAATAGATATCATATGACTTGAGCATTACCATTGGTTGACCAAATAGACCCCAAAGAAGAACGAGAAGATTACTATCTTGTTCATTCCAATGGTGGGTATTTTCTTGCCATATAATTATCTCCATTGTCTCAAACTAAGAATTATATTCTAACCATACTCCCAGATTATATAAATAACTCTCATAGATATAGTCAGCAAGTGGATGTGCACAACCATATCTTATGATAACACGAGTTTGTACGTGGTTAAACATCATGTATGATAGTGGAAACACACCATTTAAGCTCTTAGTACATTTTTTTCCTCCTCATTCTAATGGGGTGCAATTTTGACGCTTCCAAAGTTGGGTTCTTATCACCCTATTGTTGTTCACCAAAATCAATTATTAACTGACGTATAATATACGACACACCCATCTTAGGTCCTCAATACAATTATATATTGCATGTCATACAGTTTTATAATGTATTGAGAAATTTTCACAGTTTCGAAACATCACAATATTCCCCTGTTATCCTCGCTCGACCCAGCTACACTCTTAATACTTGTAAGGAATTGTGAATCAAAAGGGTGAGCACAAATATCCCAGTAAAGAATATTATGACTAAGATAATTAATTTATCAATAGCCTTTATCAGTAATAAATCAGATATTTAGAACATATAATAGATGATAAAAATTTCAACCATAATTGCAGTGGAATCAACAATCACTACAAGAAAAAGGTTTATCAACGACCGTCTATCAGCGACCGTACGCGGTCGCTGATAGTCGTCGCACAAAATTTGGTCGCTAGGATGCATATCAGCGATCACTACTAGCGACCGATCTATCTGCGACCGATATGAGCGACCGAAATGACAAATTCGATCGCTAAATTTGAAATCGACATGGTCCAGCCAAAAGGCGACGTGGTCCGACGCGTGTCGTGATCGCATGCGGTCGCGGATACCCTCAAATGTTTAGCCGTCACTAATAATTATCAGCGACCGCATGCGGTCGCTGATCTCAAAAAACTAAGAACCAGATTTTTGCTGTTTTGCAGAATTCCCAAAAACCTGTACCTGTTTTATCCCATTACACATACACAACAATATAAACAACATGCACAACAATATAAACATCCATCGTCCACCGACATATATACCAAACTAGTATATAAACTATATAAACCTTTAAAAACAACTATGAATTGAATAAATATAAACAAATCTAATATTGTTTAAGTAACATACATACATCCAAAGAATGAATATACAAGTATAAGCTTATTAAATAACTAAAAAACAACACTAAAGCAGGTACGTTAAGCATCATCGCCTCCTTGATCACCCTGTAATTAACAAAATAATAAAACAAGTTACAAATACAAGAATTATGTTGATCTTCGGTATATATTACGACAATATATATACAACAAATTGATTTTATACCTTGTCGCCATCCCCATGTCAACATCCTGCTTTCTTCTGCCGCTATCGCTTGCTTCTAACTCCTCGGGACTCAGAGCCCCAGATGCTACCAGATTATCTTTAGAAGATCTCGATATTGACATATAGCTCTCACACAGTCAGCTGGAGTATGAACAACTGGATGACTCGATGGTATGAAGATCGGTAGCAGAGTGCTTGAGAGCCATCAAGGATGGGCGTCGTCGTTGTCCTTGATCTTTAATGTAGTTCTTCTTCACAACAGACGCCCTCTCCCACAACTCTTGATCAATAGGCGGACGTGGAGTTCCTTCAGGATAGCGCTCATTCAATAAACGCTTATAAGTATCCTGTCATCATGTTAACAATTAAATAGTTAAAAAAAAATTATGTAAGAATTGATAAACAAGATCAAGTTGTTAAAACTTATTACCGCTATCTGGATAGCATCGAGTGGAACCATCACGGGTGTACGTACACATCCGACCAATGGATAGGTGACCTTGAGATCCAGAGACTCTATACAAAAAATAGCATAATATTACTAAGTAAAAATGTGATATATTTTTTAAAATTCATGATTGTAAACATATTAAAACTTATAAATACGTACCCTGGTAGTGATATCTCGCAATCGTGAAATCTTGCTGTTCTTTGTATGTTCCTTTAGCCTTTTCTCCATCCGAATTTTTAGAGGATCTGTTAATTGTGGCGGCAATCTTTCGTCTTTTCACCCACTTCTAAGCTCTCCATTGGGCACATATCTCAGCCCATATGGACTGGGTGCACTACCAGGGGCAATGCTCATGCATGTAATCTTCTCCTTGCCTGGATGGTCGATCTCGGCATTGTGAAGGGCTTTTTGTCGTTCTTTGTTCAAATTATCCTTGTGCGCAGACGACCGCTTACGCGAATAATGTCTCGAATCATTTGAAACTGCGCGTCCTCCCATCTATAGCTTTTTTGCAAATAAAACAACAATAATAACATTACTAAACAATTATCCTTAATTAGAATATTATATTATTTGTCATAATTAAAAAAACATACACGAAATTCAAATTTCAAACAAAGATCCTTGTGGGCAATAGGTGTCTTCATACGTAATCATAGGTGTAGGCCAATTATGTAAACACAGCTGTGATATGCACTTGACGATCTTATTATCTGAAAAATCACTATAGTACACAATAGTTTACATCAACGATAAGTAGATATATTAAAGCAATTTACATCTAAGTTCTATATATCTTGTATAAATGGAATCTAAAATGCTTATATATAAATGATGCGGGATGTACGTGCTATTCGGAGGAGGGCAAATCTGAATAAGAATCCGATCATCCGGATTAGTAGGGGCCTTGGGCACATGATTAGGTCCCCTACCCAAGCCGCACTTTTTCTGCGCTGCTTCAGAAGCCATCTGTATATTACAAAT
The DNA here is from genome assembly GCA_020205605.1 of Panax ginseng. Classification (NCBI taxonomy): domain Eukaryota; kingdom Viridiplantae; phylum Streptophyta; class Magnoliopsida; order Apiales; family Araliaceae; genus Panax; species Panax ginseng. Next base: position 130,005,004 of record CM035136.1, on the reverse strand, counting down.
TTCAAGATGTATATATGAGTTATATTTGATTACATGTATATATGAATATATAAAATGACAATAAATATGACAGTGATATAAACATGTATATATATGAATATAAAATGACAATAAACAAAAATTGCATTTAAATAGTTAAGTACATAAACATGACAATGATATAAAAAACATGTAATGCTAAACATACATTTCATTTGTTCAAGTGTCAATGTCTGATTCAGAATCATCTTGTATACGTGTTGCAGATTCATAACCATCATCTGCTTGATTCGATGTCGATTCGATCGATAACTCTTCCTCTTGAAAGATCAATATCATCTGACACAAGTATTGACTCAGGATCTAATTCATGTGGTTCATCTCCACCATCTAACTGGATTACTTCATTGTCGTCCTCCACATTTATTATAGTTTGACTATGAAGCATCTTCTCTTAAAAATCTCCCCATCAACTACTTCGCGCACGACTACACTACGCGCGAGAGTATGAATTACAACTTGGCAATCAGTGGGCGATCATCCCTTTTCCTAATAGGACTAGGAGTATTGTATACTTGTCTTGTTTGAGTTGGTAAAACAAATGGTTCATTGGAGTCTGTGAGACTATGGAGGTCAATATCGATGATTCCATGTCCATTAACACGTATCCCTTTTACGAAACCAACCAACGACTTGAACAAGTGAATATGACCCCGTCGTGCCTCATGTACACAACTCTCTCGATTTCCTCCAACTCCCCATAAAAGGCACGACCAAGCTCATTGTAACAATCTCCTTAGACACACACTCTAGAGTTCATTGTTCTTTTACCGCGCCCATATGCCTTTGTATGAAATTCACAACCATTTATTTTGTAACCATTCATACCGACTTGGTCCTATGCGGTCCCATAGCTAGGACTTATACATTAGCCGGAATCGTTGATCCCTCAGTCAAAGCATACAAAACTCCATCTTATTAAATGAAGTCATAGTTAATATGGAGTATATATATATATATATATATATATATATATATGTCATGCTTAAGAAATTGAACTTACTTTGTCCTTTAGCCAAAGTGCAAATTTTTTATCACGATTGATTTGAATATCTTTATCAGTTATGCCGGGATGCTTCACTTTTAACTTGTCATCGTAGAATCTATACCATGTTATAAACATTAACATATTGGAATAAATTTTCAACTTAAAAGATAAATTATCAAGTTTACATGTGTACCTCACAAATTAATCCAATCTCCTCATGAATTGAGAAGAATGTAAGTATATGCAACATGTAATTCTTGCTCGAGAGAGGAATATCGCTTCCCTTTTCCATAAGCGCGCGACCCGATAGACTAAATCTGAGAGAGGCGACCATTTAGTTCAACATTTCCCCCATCATCATGTCTCGATACTCGATTGGCCTTTGTCAAGACTTACGTCCAGAAAAATAGTCTCGAGACAAACGTAGATATCTCATCGAAACTGTATGCCTCACATATCGACCCCTCGACATAAGCTCTATTCTTCACCTTCCTCTTAAGGTTTTCCATCACCCTCTCAAAAGGGTACATCCATCTATATTGAACTGGACCCCTAACACGAGCTTTATAGGGAAGATGGATTTGCAAATGCTCCATGGAGTCAAAAAAACCAGGTGGAAATATTTTTTCCAGTTTACACGTGATCTCTATGATGTTCTTCTCAAGTACAGACGTGCCCTTCTCATTTAATGATTTTGAACATAAGTCTTTGAAGAAACGACTAAGATCCGTCAAAGCATCCCATATTGGTTTATCATGCAGATCCAGAAATGCTATAGGCATGAGTCTTTCCATGAACACATGACAGTTATGACTCTTCATCCCCTGTAATTTCCCACCCGTAACACACCTTGCAATGTTTGACGCATATCCATCTAGTAGTTTCAGAGACTTAACCCATGTGCACACATCTTCAACTTACTTTTTGGACAATGTGTACCTTGCATGCGGTTTGACAATGTTACCATTAGGAGATTCATAAAGTTCTAATCCAGGTTGCTTACAAATATCTTTCATGTCCAAACGTGCCTTATCATTATCTTTTGTCTTCTTCATAACATTCATTACGGTGTTAAACACATTGTCAAACACATTCTTCTCAATATGCATCACATCTAGATTATGATTTAATCAAATTTGTAGACCAATAAAAGGCGGTTCCCAAAGATGCTTCTACGAACCCGATTATGAGATTCGCCAAACCCATTGATTATGTTTGTGGCATCAATCTTACCAAATGGGATAACAAACAATCTCATCACACACGATTTCACATCTCCGTTCTCGAAAATAGCGGTGCGGGCATATCAACGCTCTACTTTCCCTTTCTGAAGTGTTCTCTATTTCTTGAAACGGGTGATCTACCCAAGAACCGACGATGACAGTCAAACCAACAAGGCTTTTGACCTTTTGATAGATTAAACGACTTTGTATGCTCCATACAATATGGACAAGCCAACTTCCCATATGTATTCCATCCAGCTAACATACCATAAGCTGGGAAGTCACTTATAGTCCACATAACCGCTGCCCTAAGGTTGAAATTTGTTTTCATTGCAACATCCCAAGTCTGTACTCCATCCTCCCACAATACCTTCAAATCGTCTATAAGAGGTCTCAAGTAGGAGAATGACAGGATACTATTTAAAAAAAATAATCACGTACCAACAATAGAGAATTCACGGGCGCGCACCGGATGAAAACTTTTAAAAATTTTGATTTTACTATACAGCACTATGCAGTACTATACAAACACTATGCATAATAATAAAATATAATATATTCTATTTTATATAAAAAAAATATAACTTATATATATATATATATAAAATCACACACACACACACAAATACACACACACACACACACACTTTATATATATATATATATATATATATATATATATATAAAGTAATAAAATAAAACTGAGATAACTTTCTACCGATGATTTTGAAAAATGAGTAAGTGGGGGTCCATGTAATAAACCAAATTTACAACAAATACTTCATGACAAACCCCTTTATTTATTACAATTCACTTGGCTTCACTAAACACATTTGTAATAACATTTATTTATCATTAATATTATAACTCACAATATTAACAACTAGATCATTCCCAGGAAAGATGGGGCTTTCTGATAAGGACTTCTCCTTATTGACGTGCAATTAGGTGACCAAACCCTTTTCCTTTACAGAACTTTCTAGACATTGTCAATAATGTAAATAATAATATGAATAATTATGTCGTCTCAATTATTGATTTAATAATATAAAATATTGTGCAGATGATACTGTGACAATAATTGAATCAATAATATGAGATACTATGCATCAACTACTGTTGCAATAATTGAATAACCTGAGTGACTTCTCACGTAAACATCAATAATTTAGAGATACTGTGCAATACCGTATGCTACTGTTTAACCACGCGTATTACTGTATTTTTATCACCGGGTATTTCAACAATTTAACGGTAAAAGTCTTGCCGTTATTTTTATAAAAAGGTTATTTCTATCACTTTTTAAATCCGACAGTTATTTCGTTGTGGGATCCACCAATGATTGAGCCGTCGTACGGATATTTCCTGATAAAACGAATATTCTCCGACCAAACGAATATTTTATGACAACTTGTTTACTTTGCAAAATTTGTAAATATTATCCATAACTATAACATTATATCAAATCCACACCTTATTATTCAAAATAACATTTTGAGAAAATTAAATATTTATTCATAAAAAGTTGGGGTCTTACAACCTCCACTCCTTATGAAATTTTTCCTCAAAATTGGGGTACATACCTGGTATGTCGAAGAGATGAGAATACCTTGCTTTCTTTTCAGATTGTATCTTCTCGATGTACCATGATTTTCCCATTGCTTATCTCCTGTATTTCAGATATCATTCTAGAATACAGCTTCAAAACAAAGGTTAATTGACATATCATAATTTGTCAACTTAAGTAAGAAAATTCAGCTTAGGTTGGACACACACTAGCGAAGGATATTACTCGTCTCTCCCCTCCTAGTTCTAATCCCGGATCTCCGCCAGAGATCATATCCCTAAGCTCTGATACCATTTGTGTCGCCCCTAAAATAGGTATACACAACCCATTTTGAGTCGCTAGATACACAGTACATAATTCAAATACAAACTTCATTTATCCAACTGTTGAACTGTCGTGCAAAATAAGACAACACATAAGCTGCGAGTCTCAATAGAAATAGCAGTACTCACACTCCAAACCGATGATACTTTACATAAAGGTACAATCGATAACTATTTTAAGAATTAAAATATTTGGAAAATGCTCAAGGAATCCTTTATACATGGGAGGCCATGCATCTAAGTTATAATAGATATCATATGACTTGAGCATTACCCTTGGTTGACCAAATAGACCCCAAAGAAGAACGAGAAGATTACTATCTTGTTCATTCCAATGGTGGGTATCTTCTTGCCATATAATTATCTCAATTATCTCAAACCGAGAATTATATTCCAACCATACTCCCAGATTATATAAATAACGCTCATAGATATAGTTAAAAAGTGGATGTGCACAATCATATCTTATGATAACACGAGTTTGTGCGTGGTCAGACATCATGTATGATAGTGGAAACACACCATTTAAGCTCTTAGTACATTTTTGTCCTCCTCATTCTAATGGGGTGCAATTTTGACGATTCCAAAGTTGGGTTCTCATCACCCATATTGTTGTTCACCAAAATCAATTATTAACTGACGTATAATATATGACACACCCATCTTAGGTCCTCAATAAAATTATATATTGCATGTCATGCAGTTTTATAATGTATTGAGAAACTTCCACAGTTTCGGACCATCAAACTATTCCCCTGTTATCCTCGCTCGACCCAGCTACACTCTTAATACCTGTAAGGAATTGTGAAGCAAAAGGGTGAGTACAAATAGCCCAGTAAAGAATATTCTAACAAAGATAATTAATTTATCAATAGCCTTCATCAGCAATAAATCAGATATTTAGAACATATGGTAGATGATAAAAGTTTTAACCATAATTACAGCGGAATCAACAATCCATTAAAAGAGTCAACTAGAACATAATGTCTACTATCTCGTCCAAATTAAAAGTCCATCGTTAATAGTTCATTCATGTAATACTCATCACTAGTTCTTTGTTGTACCCAAGACAAAGAGAACTCTCATCACCTATCTTCACCTGAACCACCAAAGATTATAGTTAAATTAATAATCCATATTTATAATAAGGTAAATCAACAGTTCATCTTTGCACTACGAGCCAAAGACATACAACTGTAAAACCAATAATCAACAATCCATCTTTGCACGTAAGACAAAGATATACAACTGTAAAACCATCCATCTTTGCACGTAAGACAAAGATATACAACTATAAAACCAATAATCAATAATCCATCTTTGCACGTAAGCCAAAGAGTATTTTTACCACATCATTTGTCTATAACATAAATATAATCCACATCACCGAATTATCCAGCAACTACGGGATAAGGATATTCGTTAGTATCACATCCATGAATTATCTATGCATTATGAGCCAAGGATATTTGTTATTATCACATCAACGAATTATACATGCACTAGGGCCATGGATATTCGTTATTATCACCAGTGGTCATGATCATATCAAACAACTGTCCATCAATGCACTACGGGCCAATGAGGACTTTTACCACATCATTTGTAATATTACAAGTCATGATTATACTGATACATAATTTCTGGTCATAATCATACCAATAAACATTCCATCTATGCACTACGGGCCAAAGATGACTTTCATCACAATATAAGCATGATGATGATGACAATGATATAAGCATCAATCAAACGAAATCAAGGATAAATTTTATAGATTTTTAATTTATCCAGAGTTTAAAAATGTCTAAATTGTCAACATGATAATTGCTTTGTGGAGTAAAATTCAAAAATAATATTCATGTATAAAAAATAATTTGGAAAAAAAATAAATTTTTGTCGTAAATAGTACCCCGGGTGAATAATACCCCGAGTGAATAGTACCCCATAAATAGTACATCATGAATAGTAACACATGAATAGTACCATATGTATGAATAATACCGTATATATGAATAGTGGCGTATATATGAATAATACCCATGAATAGTACTCCGGCATGAAAATTTTAAAATTTAGCAAGAATGTTCAGAACAATATTTCTGTGAAACAATACTAGATGAAGCGCAAATTTCACGGATATTCTACTAATTTCAAGGAGTGTAGAAGCAATACTTATCAAAATAAGTGTGGAATTAGGAATATAAAACGAAATAATATTACTTACATACTACAGAGTATGAAAGAAAATATTATTTCTTACGAATACTGAATGAAAATAATATCCCTTACGAATATTGAACGAAAATAATATTCCTTACTAATATTGAAAGGATACAATATCTCTTACGAATATTGAACGAAAATAATATTTTTTACGAATATTGAACGAAAATAATATTCTTACGAATTCAAAAAATAATATATCTTCTGAATATGAAATAAATAATACCCCTTACCTTAAAAGAAGAGTACTTCTGACTGGTATAGCGGGGATATTCTTGAAGAAAAGTTGCACTATTTGCAACACTCAAAGTTTCCTTAAACTCAAAAGAAATACGCTCAATATTATAGAAGAAGAATTCTCTAATTCTGGTGTGATTTTCATTTCTAAACTAAGCATCCTATTTATAGGAAAATGGCAGGATACTATTTAAAAAAAATAATCACGGACCAACAGTAGAGAATTCACGGGTGCGCACCGGTTGGAAACTTTTGAAAATTTTAATTTTACTATACTGCACTATGTAGCACTGTACAAACACTATGCAATACTATACAAACACTATGCAGAATAATAAAATATAATATATTCTATTTTATATAAAAAAACAAAACTTCTATATATATATATAAGTAATAAAACAAAACTGAGATAACTTTCTACCGACGATTTTGAAAAATGAGTAAGTGGGGGTCAATGTAATAAACCAAATTTACAAAAAATACTTCATGACAAACCTCTTTATTTATTACAATTCACTTGGCTTCACTAAACCCATTTTTAATAATATTTATTCATCATTAATATTATAATTCGCAATATTAACAATCAGATAATTCCCAGGAAAGAGGGGGCTTTCCAATAATGACTTCTTCTTATTGGCGCGTAATTAGGTGACCAAACCTCTTTCCTTGACAGAAATTTTTAGACATTGTCAATAATGTAAATAATAATATGAATAATTGTGTCATCTCAATTATTGATATAATAATATAAAATATTATGCAGATGATACTGTGATAATAATTGAATCAATAATATGAGATACTATGCATCAACTACTATTGCAATAATTGAATAAATTGAGCGACTTCTCACGTAAGCATCAATAATTTAGAGATACTATGCAATACCGTGTGCTACTGTTCAACCACACGTATTACTGTATTTTTATCATCGGGTATTTCAACAGTTTAACGGTAAAAGTCTTGCCGTTATTTTTATAAAAATGTTATTTCTGTTGCTTTCTAAATTCGACAGTTATTCCATTGTGGGGTCCACCAATGATTGTGCTGTCGTACAGATATTCCCTGATAAAACGATTATTCTCCGACCAAACGAATATTTTATGACAACTTGCTTACTTTGTAAAATTTATAAATATTACCCACAACTATAACATTATATCAAATTCACATCTTATTATTCAAAATAATATTTAGAGAAAATTAAATCTTTATTCATAAAAAGTTGAGGTCTTACAGACAAAACTCTCGACATACTTATTTTCTATGCGTGTATATACGATGGTATTTTCGACAGATTATTCCCTCGTAAATAAGCTAGTTTCAACGAAATATGCTTATTTCCAACGAAATATTCCGTCGAAAATAAGTCTTTTTCTTGTAGTTTATATACAACAGTGATATAATTTTAAACATGATAATTTGTGTTTGTAGTATGTATTTTGGAAACTCAAATTTGGTGGTATAGACCTCAATTTGAGGGCGTGGGGAATTGGACGTGGGAACAAAAAGTGTCATGTTAGTTCTTTAACTAACCTTTGGTTTGTGACCACATAGCTCAATTTATCTTTTAGTAAAATCAAATTTCTATGAAAAATTATGATACAAAGAAAATGACTAGGGAGCTAGAACCTGAAATGAGAGCTAAGTATCCTTACCTCTTCGGAATGCCATGTACGTACGTCATTTTTGGGGACAAAATTTCATAAGGAGGGGAAGTTGTAAGACCCAGACTTTTAATAAATAGAATTTAATTTTCTTATAATTCTTATTCTAAACAGTAAGGTGTTAAATTGATAAAATGATAAAGTTAAGGATGACATGTGCAAATTATAAGAAAAAAGTATGTCAGAAAATATTCATTCTATAAGCGAATATTCGATCTGTTGGGGAATATTATGTAAAGTACGACGGCACCGAAACAACCAATAATTGGTGGGCCCCATAATAACATAACTATTGGATACTGAAAACGATAGAAATAACGTTATTAATAAAAAAAATTGTCAACGGTACTAACACTTTTAATTGTTGAAATACCCGGTAATAAAAGAATAGTAACACACATTATTCCACAGTAGCACCCGATACTCCACAGTAACATATGCTATTCCATAATATCACACAATATTGCATAGTATTTCGTATTATTGTTATAGTAGAAACTGCAAAGTATTTCATATTAGTGTCTCAATAACTGTTACAATAATAACTGAATATTATTTAATTGTTACATTAGCAACTGCATAATATTTCATATTATTGACTCAATAATTGTTACTACATAATGTTGAATTAATAATTGAAATAAAATAATTAGACCATTTTGCATTATTGGTAATTTTTAGAAGTTCTGTCATGGAAAGAGGTTATTTAATTGTGCGTCGTTTCTACGGAAAACCCCCTTTTCTGGGAACAATCTGATTGTCAATATTATGATTTTATAATAGTAATTATGAATAATTGTGAATATTTGATGAATAAAAAGTGTTGATTAAAGATGCAGAGTCCGAGTCCTGAAGAGTAAGTAGATGTAGTGGCGAGAGCAACACAGCAGCAGAATGAGCCTGAGGTAATCTTACCATTATTTAACTTTATGTACTTCTTTGCATGTTTAGTTTAACTTTACTTACATTCAATAATACTTGTTTTATTCTTTCTTACAGCCCCATCTGGGCGATATTACTCTGTGAAGGCATTTGTATTCCTTTTTTATCTTGTTAATCAACATTTGATTATTATTTTTACCCACTGAATAATTGAATGCATTTTTATATTGTACGCTATGACATTTGTATATAAATTTTACTCGGACGATACTTGTTTATATATATGAGCACAATATACGTGGGTATTTATATTACTGTGTTGATTTTATTAAATTGTATATATAGATATCGATGAATATATATCGATGGATTTGTATGGATGTTGGTTTATTTATATATATTGCTGTAGCGACCGCGTCGGTCGCTGATATCATGGTCGCTAAAGATGGTCGTTGATATCCACACAACGACCAGATTATGTGCGATCTATATTAGCGACCGCATTCGGTAGATGATGTCCATTAACGACCGCATGCAGTTGCTGATGGAGGTCGCTAATGGACGGTCGCAGAAAAGCCTTTTACTTGTAGTGTTAGAGCTTCCACCTAATTGCGTTGAATTTTCAATCGACGATTGGAAAAGGTTGACAAAGTAAGTGATCACCAACTTACAAACTTAACTATCTCATTTTTATTTATTATTTTGTGATTAGGTGTTTAATTGAATTTTTTGGGTGTGTTTTTACAGGGATCAGATTCTGAAGAAATGAATAGCAAAACCTCAGACATGGTATGTAATGACCCCAAAATTCATACAATTCAACTATCGACTTCGGTCGTTAACAATACATTCAACCTCTAATTTTACATCATTAAACGATAATACAACCATTGAAATTTGCGAAATAATTAAAATTTTCTATTACAAACTATTCTCGTTCCCAAAACTTTCAACCTTTACATCTAACTGTCTCAGAATCATTTTAATCCTACAAGAGTTTACATCGCAAAACGATATTACAAGTCAATATTAATACATTATTCAGAACCTTAAACATGGTTCAAATATTAATAACTCAGCCAAAGTATATAAATCTTCAAGTATTACATCTGATTCATATCTTTCAAGTAGCATATAACTTTACCTTAAATCTTTAACATGCAAAAGTGGTTATTTGTAAGGCTGAGCTCGACAGCCCAGCAAAATCTAACAGTTTTTATGCATCACATAACACATAATAACATGCTCGATATACATCTCATAAATATTGGACTAACATAACATAATGCTGTAGTTCATATAACAAGTATAAAGATTGAGTTCCTTACTCAATCAACATTCATTACTCAATCAACGTAGTCATAAATTGACTTTAACATTTCATACTTTCAACATTAATATAACACACCATGCTCTTTGCAATAAAGATTTAAAACAGTTCATCATCAAATTCACATAACAAATAGGAACTGAAAGACTTGTCTTGATCGTTGTTTACCAATAACAGTTTAACAGCTTACAGTTATCTGCACTTCACGTGCCCCAAAAATACGAGTTCCACAAACTGAATACGTACTTAACCAAGATTTAACTAATGAGATCTTTATAAAAAGTCCTCCCACAACAAAGCATTTCTCAAAATTGGAGGACTTATTGTTGGTAAATGAAACAAAGGGCCAATCCCTTCTATTTATAGGTTTTAAAAAAAGGGGTAAAGTTCTCAATTTAGTTGATGTGAGACTTGGTTTATACTAATTCTAATTGGTTTATACTAATTTTTCATATTTTTAACATGCTAAGTGTATTCATTCATCACGAATTCGTTTCTTAACCAATTCGATCCGTTCAAGTTGCGTTGTTTTCGTTTTATAGAGGAGAACAACAATCATCCATCAATTTAAAGTTTCAATCACGAATTCATCATCAATTTTAGTCTCAAAGTATACGAAAACATACATTATCATCAAAACCCAAATTCCTCTTCTTTACCATAAATACATGAATTTGATTTCTTAAAAATCGTGTTTAGATGGCCATTATGAAATTATAAAATCTAATAACATATATTACATCATAACCCACAAATTCATTAACCAAAACTCCAATTTTAAAAGAAACTCAAGAACACATAAACTAGAAATATAAACTAGATTATGTACCTTTAATTCCTTAAGAAATAAAATTAACCTTATCAGTAAAATTATAATTTCTATTCAACCATTATAATCATAACATTATTTAACAAATTCTCACTCATTAAATTAGAATATCACCATTATACTCCCATAATAAAATACGTATAAATCTCATCTATTTTATCACACTTAAATAAACTATCCCATAACAATTTTCATCAAATATTTATTTAATACCATAAATATTCATTTTATTCCATAAAGTTTTCAACTAAAATATTTAATGTACTTAATAAATATTTTACTCGCATTATACTAATATTTATATTTTCATGCAATATATTACCTTCTCACTTTATTAAATCAATTATACTTGTATTAATTCACTATTTTAATTAAGTGAATTATTCACATTATTTATGAAACTTAACTCATAATAATTTCTATTGCCCATGAAGGCATAACAATTAAAATTATATTATCTCATAATATAATTTCAACTTAATTAAATTAACTAAAATTATTTAATTTCTTTAATAGTTTAATTAACTATTAAATCTCACATTCTCCAACATATGAATATATAATTCTCTTCACATCAAATCACATAATTCTAAATATATACACCTCATAATAAGAATTTTAATTATTAAATTCTTATTTTAATAACTTATGAAAATTCGGGTTGTCACATGGTATTATACGAAGAAGCCCTGAACCAAGTTAAAACGTGTGCAGTTTGTGCAACCACAAAAACCCCTATTTGGAGAGGCATCCCATCTGACCCTAAGATCTTATTTTCTTTATATATATAGGTATATCTTGATTTTTGATTTGGTAAGTGATTTGGATTTTTACTAATTTGATAAGTGATTTGGGCTTTTACTGATTTTGTGATCTGGGTTTTTGATACAATCATTGTGCAATGTATATGGGATCAGAAGTAGGAAGAAGAGAAGGGGAAAATTGGACATAAACAATTAACTTCAAAAGTGGTCCCTACTTGCGGAAATATCAAATAAGGCTGTGGAAATATCAATTCCTTTTATATGTAATGTATTGTTGAATTTTTTTTTAGGTGAAGAGTAAAATCGAGTTTGGGATAGTCTCAAGTACTGTCGTACTATATACAACAATGTAATAAGTTTAAATAGGAATTTTTTTTTGTAGTATGTATTTTGGAGACTCAAATTAAATAGTATAAACCCAAATTTGAAGGCGTCCCACAAGATACTCATGATATATTAGTTATATTTAATGGCAACAAGTTTAAATAACTTTGAACTTTAACATAATAACAAAATTAAGCTAATAAGTTTTTAAATAGTTAAAATAGTGACCACATTTTCCTTTTAATAAAATGAAAATTATTAATTTTTTTGGATCACCTTCTTTTAATGCGATTGTGGTAACTATAGTGATTAAATTTCAAATATGTACATTATAATTAAATTATATTTACTTTCTCAAGACATAATATAGAAATGTCAAAGTATAGTTATATAATGAAACACATTTTTGTGTAATTTCATTATTATTTTCAATAAGAATTCATTCATGCTTCCAAATTATTAACATATTTATATATTTTTCAAAACCATGCACTTTATGGTTTTACTAGTCTCTTCAATTAGTGATACATTTTTATTTTTTTAGTTAATTTGTAAAATTTTAAAATATTAATTTAAGTTTTGGAATCCACAAATGTAGTAATTAATACTTTTTTAGTTAGTTTAAAATAATTATCCATCTCAGTTTTGAATTTTAAAATTTATTTAAAAAGTTAAAATATATTATAAGATCCCAACTTTTTATGAATAAAAATTTAATTTTCGCTAAATATTATTTTGAATAATAAGGTGTGATTTGATATAAGCTATAGTTATAGGTGATATGTGTAAATTTTGCGAGTAAACAAGTTGTCATAAAATATTCGTTTGGTCGGAGAATATTCTTTTTGTTGGAGAATATTCGCACGACGGCACAATAATTGGTGGACCCCATAACAGAATGACTGTCGAATATAGAAAGCGACAAAAATAATATTTTTATAAAAATAACTACAAAACTTTTACCGTTAACTGTTGAAATACCCGGTGATAAAAGTATAGTAATACGCGTGGTTGAACAGTAGCACACAATATTGTACAGTATCTCTGATTATTGATGCTTACGTAAGAAGTCACTTAGTTCATTTAATAATTGCCACAGTAGTTGTTGTATAGTATCGCATATTATTGATTCAATTATTGTCACAATATCATTTGCACAATATTTTATATTATTAAATCAATAATTGAGACGACACAATTATTCATATTATTATTTACATTATTGACAATGTCTAGAAAGTTCTGTCGAGGAAAGGGGTTATGTTATTTAATTGCGCGCTAATAAGGAGAAATCCTTACCGGAAAGCCCCCTCTTTTCTGGGAATGATATGGTTGTCAATATTGTGAGTTATAATATTAATGATGAATAATTATTGAAAGATTAAAAATGTGTTGATTAAAGATAAGTGATTTGTGGTAAATATTTATTCAATTTTTAATATAAATAGAGGGGTTGTCATGAAGTATTTTTTATAAGTTTGGCTTATTACATGGACCCCCACTTACTCATTTTTCAAAATCGCCGGTAGAAAGTTGTCTCAGTTTTGTTTTATTATTATTATTATATTAATAATAAAACAAAAAACTTTTTATATAAAATAGAGTACTTTTTATATTATATATAAAGTTATTTATTTTATTAGATTATAAATAGAATACATTATATTTTATATAAAATTTTTGTTTTATTAGAATATTTTATTGAATAGTAACAATCAGAAAATCGCGCGAATTCGCCGAATTCTTCGCTCGTGATTTTTTTTTCTGTGCATCCGTGATTTTTTTTAAATAGTGCCCTGCCATTCTCCTATAAATAGGATGCTTAGTTTAGAAATGAAAATCACACCAGAATCAGAGAATTCTTCTTCTATAATATTGAGCGTATTTCTTTTGAGTTTAAGAAAACTTTGAGTGTTGCTAATTGTGAAAGATTTTCTCAAGAATATCTCCGCTATACCAATCAGATTTAGTGTCCTACTAAGGTAAGGGGTATTATTTATCTCATATTCGTAAGAGATATTATTTTTTCGTATTCATAAGAAATATTATTTTCGTTCAATATTCGTAAGGAATATTATTTTCGTTCAATATTCGTAAGGGATATTATATTCGTTCAATATTCGTAAGGGATATTATTTTCATTCAATATTCGTAAGGGATATTATTTTCGTTCAATATTCGTAAGAAATATTATTTTCTTCTATACTCTATAGTATATAAGTACTATTATTTCGTTTCATATTCCTAAATCTACACTTATTTTGATAAGTATTGCTTCTATACTCCTTGAAATTAGTAGAATATCCTTGAATTTTGCACTTCATCTAGTATTGTTTCACGGGAATATTTTTCTGAACATCCTTGTTAAATTTTAACCTTTTCATGCTGGAGTACTATTCATGGGCACTATTCATATATACGGTACTATTCATGGGGTACTATTCATGATAAAAATTAATTTCTTTTCTGTCCAAATTATTTTGATACATGAATATTATTCTTAAATTTTACTCCACAAATTAGTTATCATGTTGATAATTTGGAAATTCTCAAACTCTGCATAAATTGAATTATAAATCTTTAATATTTATCCTTAATCTCATTTGATTGATTTCTTATATCATTGTCATCATCCTTATGCTTATATTGTGGTGAAAGTCATCTTTGGCCCGTAGTGCATTGATGGACTGTTGATTGGTATGATTATGACCAGGAATTATGTATCGATATAATCATGACCTGTAATGTTATAAATGATGTGGTAAAAGTCCTCATTGGCCCGTAGTGCATTGATAGATAGTTGTTTGGCATGATCATGACCACTGGTGATAATAACGGATATCCTTTGCCCGTAGTGCATGGACGATTCGTGGATGTGATACTAGTGAATATCATTGGCCTGTAGTGCATGGATAATTCATGGATGTGATACTAACGAATATCCTTGGCCCGTAGTGCATGGATAATTAGGTGATGTGGATTATTTATTGAGATGTGTTACAGAGATAAAATATTAATGATGAAATTTTTAAATCATAGAAGATAGTAGACATCATGCTCTACTTGACTCTTCTAATGGATTGCTTGTTCCGCTGCAGTTAAACTTGTTGTCTATTATATTCTATCAGTTTTATACTGTTGAAGACTAAGGATAATTTATTTTACTTTATCTTAGTCATAATATTCTTTACTGTGCTAGTTGAGCTCACCCTTTTCTTTCATTGTTCTCTTCAGGAAATGAGAATATAGCTGAGACTAGTCGGGAAATGGAGTGACGGTCCAAGATGGTTGCTATAGTAGTCCTCACTATTTTATAAAATAGTGTGAAAATAATTGTAATGAGGACTTTATTTGAGTTTGGATATTGTCTACGAGGCAATATTTGTATTGAAACTCAGCTATTGTGTTGTCGTATTTTGTATGACAGTTGTTTAGATTAAGTGTGTATTTAAATTATGTACCATGTATTTGACGACTCAAAATGGGTTGAGTATACCTATTTTGGGGGCGTCACAGTTGGTATCAAAGCTTAGGGATATGATCCCTGGCGGAAATCTGAGGCTAGAACTAGGAGGGGAGAGACAAATAAATCCTTCGCTAGTGTATCCTACCTAAGCTTATTTGTTATTTATTTGGTCAGTCATAATATAGGGATAATTTGTGGCATGTCAATTTCTTAACCCTTGTTTTGTGGCAGTATTTAAGAATGACATCTGAAAATCAAGAGATGAACTCATATAGAGTTTTAAGTGATGAATCGAGGAGATTCATTTAAAGAATAAATATTCGAGTATAATATCATTTTATAACAAAGAATTTTATTTGGGAGTACTAATTAAATTATTAAACTTGATTATAGGATGTCAGGCGAAGAAGAAATTAGAGATATCCATGTGATGAGTGAAGAATTAAAAGTTACACCCGAGCTAGTCGTAGAGGTATCAACTGAGAGTGAGGAGAAGTGGAACCTGAGGAGGATTTATTAGGAGAATTTTAATATCGAAATATAGAACTGCAAGATCGTATTCGTGAGTTAGAGGAGCATGGTGAAGAATGGCAGGCGGCCGTGGAACAAAGGGATGCAACAATTCAAGATTTTGCTACCCAATATGCGATGCTTGAGCAGAAGCTCTCTTGGGCAAAGTATATGATAATAGAGCTGAAATCTGAGAATGCAAATGTCAAAGATCATCTGAAAGAAGAAATAACTGAACGAGTGAGAATGAAGGATGCATAGGTAAAAGCCACACGACATGTTGATATTGTAGAATGAGAAGTCCGATCCAAGAAGGATAAAATAGATGATATGTATTTCTCTTTTTAGACAGCAATTGAGAGAACCCAACATCGAGTTTTGAATTACCATGTACATTGCAGTCAACCCTAATTTGATATGGATCAAAGTTTAATGATTCAGATCATGGATTAGGATTAGAACGAAGCAGTTGAGGGTGGAATATGCCCTATAGTAAAAGTCAATTCCAGCGGTAATGATGACACAAAAAGCTATCCCGGACAAGTCAAAGTCGGTGGTTCAAGTGAGAGCGCTTTTCGTAACTTCTCAAAAAGCGAGGAACCTGAACGAAGTTATCACGGCTAAGCTAATCATAAACTCTTGCGAAGTCTATTCCTTATTAGATATCAGTTCTACCCATTCTTTTATTTCAACTGCTTGTGCTCAACGTTTAAATTTGACTCCAGAGAAATTAGACTTTGACTTATCTGTTGAAACTCCGTTAGAAGAAACCTTCATTACATCCACTATTTATAAATCATGTTTTATTCAAATTGACACTTTCACATTACTTGTTGATCTCATCTCTTTGAAAATACTTGCATTTGATGTGATTTTAGGGATTGATTGGATAACTACTCATCATGCAAAAATTGTTTATTTTCGTAAGATCGTTAGTTTCATATTCCTAACCAACCTATTATGAGAATTCAAACAACCAAACCACTAAAGTCAATCACTGTCATATCAAGCCATAAAGCCATTCGTTTATTGAAAAATTGATGTCAAGCTTTCTTAGCCCATGTCACAGATTTAAACAAAAATACGTCAGATTTGAATGATATTTCTATTATTAATAAATTTCTTGACATATTCTCCGAAGAACTTCCTGACCTACCCCCAGAGCGTGAAATCGAATTTTTTATTGACCTTGAACCCGGTACAAAACCCTCAAATATTTTCTTCACCAAGAACGAACGTAACATGCGCCAAAGACGTTGGCTCGAGCTGTTGAAATATTACGATCATACCATTCAATACCATCTTGGAAAAGTGAACGTGGTAGTTGATGCGTTGAGTAGAAGATCGTATGCGGTTACGAGTGCGACGCTGTTAACACAAAGACTCATTTCGTATGACTTACAAATGATGAATATAGAGTTAAAAACTCTAGTGACCCATGCGATGATGTCAAATATACGAGTAGGAACTGTGACTTATAGACTCGCTTTACCGCCAAGTATGTCTCGTGTTCATAATGTTTTTTACTTATTTATGTTAGGTAAATATGTGAACGACCCGAACCACATTATTGAATTAGAACCAGATGAGAAAGTAGAAGATTTAACGTATGAAGAGGTACCTATTAAAATCTTGGATAAAAGGGAACATATTCTCTGCTCAAAGATTATTCCTCAAGTCAAAGTTTTATGGAGAAACCACGATATTGAGGAAATGACCTGGGAGTTAGAATTTGAAATGAAAATAAGGTATCCTCACCTCTTCGACATACCAGGTACATACACTAATTTTGAGGACGAAATTTCATAAGAAGGGAGGTTGTAAGACCCCAACTTTTATGAATAAAGATTTAAGTTTCTCTAAATGTTATTTTGAATAATAAGATGTGGATTTGATATAATGTTATAGTTGTGGTAATATTTATAAATTTTGCAAATCAAGCAAGTTATCATAAAATATTCGTTTGGTCGGGGAATATTCGTTTTATCAGGGAATATCCGTACGACGGCAAACTCATGGTGGACCCCACAACGGAATCACTGTCGGATTTAAAAAGCGACAAAAATAAACTTTTTATAAAAATAACGGCAAAACTTTTACCGTTAACTGTTGAAATACCCGGTGATAAAAGTACAGTAATACGCGTGGTTGCACAGTAGCACACGGTATTGTATAGTATCTCTTATTATTGGTTCTTACGTAAGAATTCACTCAATTTTATTCAATTATTGCAACAATAGTTGATGCATAGTATCTAATATTATTAATTTAATTATTGTCATAGTATCATATTCACAATATTTTATATTATTTAATCAATAAATGAGACGACACAGTTATTCATATTATTATTTGCATTATTGACAATGTCTAGAAAGCTCTGTCAAGGAAAGGGGTTAGGTCATTTAATTGCGCGCCAATAAGGAGAAGTCCTTATCAGAAAGCCCCCTCTTTCCTGGGAATGATCTGATTGTTAATATTGTGAGTTATAATATTAATGACGAATAATTAAAAATGTGTTTATTGAAGACAAGTGATTTATGATAAATAGAAGGGTTTTTTATGAAGTATTTGTTGTAAGTTTGGCTTATTACATGGACCCCAACTTACTCATTTTTTAAAATCGTCGGTACAAAATTATCTCAGTTTTTGTTTTATATTGCATAGTGTTGCATAGTACTGCATAGTATTTGCATAGTGTTCAGAGCCGACCTTGGCCCAGGGTGACCAGGGCTACAGCCCTGGGCCCAAAGTTGAAGGGGCCCAAAATTTTTTAATTTATAAGCTTATATCCACAACCCATATAACAATTAATCTTCTCGATCGACTTCTTCTCCTCAAAACCGAACAGTCGGAACAAAAGCCAAAAGGTTTCAGTTTCAATTAATCAATTGCCACTGCCTAGAAGCTGTCGACAGAGCCAATAATTGTCTTGCAAGTTGCAACCCAGTTAATAGATTCTGCTTCTTTGTTACAACCCATCAAATAGATTTTGCTTCTTATCTTGCAACCCATCAAACAAGTTCTAAGTGGCTTTCAAATAATCAAATCTAATTATGCTTCTTGTTGTCTGAGGTATGTTTTGTAGTCTGTAGATTGTGTATTTGTGTGTTAATATTATGTGGGTTTTTGGTTTTTTATTGTAGAATTGAGAATGAAATATGGTATATATATTTATGATTGTCAAATTAGAATTTGGGGAATGTATCATTTATAATTTAGGGTGATTAATTTGAAACGAGGTCTTTCTTTTAGTAAATTAACTGCATTATTTTTATGTTTCATGGTGTTAGTCTGAAGATAGTGACTTCTAGATTGTGTATTTGTGTGTTAATATTTTGTGGGTTTTGGGTTTTTTATTGTAGAATTGAGAATGAAATATGGTGTATTACGTATATATTTATGATTGTCAAATTAGAATTTGGGGACATATTAGAAATTTAGAATTCCCCAAATTCTAACATATTTGTGTAATCTTGCTTATCAGTAACAAGTGATAAGGTGTTCATACAAAAAGCTAATTACTCTTCTAGTAACAAGTGTTTTTTTTCCTGCAGCTTATATATATATATATATATATATATATACACACACACACACACATGTGAGTAGCTAGTCTTAGTACTGAAGAAAAAGGAAATCTATATAGAAGGAAAAGATAAAGAAAGTCTAGGCTAAACAAAATCTGCTTAATTACTACGCATGGGTTTTATATGATTTGACAATATCATGTTGAACTATATTATATATGGGAGTTGATATTAAAAATGCTAAATTTATGGGAAATAAGGTGGTCTGACATATTAGAATTCCCCAAATTCTAACATATTTGTGTAATCTTGCTTATCAGTTGGCGTATCTTCTCTCAGATTACAACTTTCCTTGCTGCCATGCAATCTTGCTTCTTCATTTTCTCCTATTTTGTAAATTGTAATACATATAACATATTTGTGTTAACTTTTTCTTATTTATTATTTGATTCAACAGGAAACTTGGTTGGGATTCTTGTTCTTTATAATTGGAAGTTTCAAGTGGAAGAAAATATACTCAAAATCCAGGTTTTATTGTTCTTTGTTAATTAGTTTTATTGTTTTTTTATTATGTTGTGTTTATTATAAAAATTAAAAAATGCTTCGTAAGAAACAACTTTCCGAAAATCTCAAGAGACAAAGAAAGAAAAAAGAAGAAGAAATTGCTCAAAGTTTAAGAGGATCTTTGAATAAATATTTTGTTAAACAAACCAATGTTTCACTTGAAAATTTAGATGAAGATTTACCAAATGAATATGAACAACCAATTCAATTGGAAGAATTAGTAGAAAATGAGAATGATGTGAATGAAGAAATTGGTAATCTAGATGAAAATGAAAATAATGATGAACCTTTCCTTGATGAAAATGAAAATATTGATGAACCTTGCCATGAAAATGAATGTCTCGAAACAAGATTTGATTTGAACATTTATGATCCACGGGTTTGGGATAATCTTGATGTAAAAATGAGAGATTTACTTGTAGAAAAAGGTCCCCTAAGATAAACTAATCTCAAATTCCCCATGGACGAACACAATAGACATTTTTCTTTAAATTATTATCTTCGCACGTTACCAAATGGGGAAACTAAGGATCGAAAATGGCTAGTGTACTCAAAGGAGTTGGATAAAGTGTTTTGTTTCTGTTGTAAGTTGTTTAAAACAATGAATTCTAGAAGTCAGTTAACTAGTGAAGGAACTAGAGATTGGAAACATCTTGGTGAGAAGCTTAAACAACATGAAAGCAGTATTGAACACCTCACTAACTTGAGGTCTTGTGTTGAATTGCAAATCAGATTGAAAACAAGTCAAACAATAGATACAGAATTACAAGAGCTAATCAAGAAAGATACACTACATTTGAAAAATGTTATTGTCAGAATCATCGCTGTTGTGAAATGTCTTGCTATACATAATTTGGTTTTTCGTGGAACAAATAAAAAAAATTTATGAAGATGGTAATGGTAACTTTTTAGGCCTACTTGAAATGATTGTAGAGTTTGATCTAGTAATGCAACACCATTTTCGACTCATTAAAGATAAGAACATTCATTATCATCATCTTAGCCATAAAATTCAAAATGAGTTGATAGCTATTTTAGCATCAAATGTTAAACATGCAATCATTGAAAAAATAAAAACAGCTAAATATTTTTTAGTCATTCTTGATTGTACTTCCGATGCAAGTCACAAAGAACAAATGACTTTAATATTGAGGTGTGTAGATGTTTCCAGTACTCCAATAAATATAGAAGAGTACTTTTTAGAGTTTCTGAATGGGGAAGATACATCTGGATTAGGAATTTTTAATGAATTGCAAAATGTAATGGAGTCCCTTACACTTAATATTGATGATGTGAGGGGACAAGGTTATGATAATGGCTCTAATATGAAAGGGAAAAATCTAGGTGTGCAAAAAAGATTACTTGATATAAATCCTAGAGCATTTTACATGCCATGTGGTTCTCATTGTCTCAACTTAATAGTTTGTAATATGGCCAAGTCATGTGTTAAAGCAAAATTTTCTTTTGGAGCATGTCAATGCATATATACGGTATTCTCTAATTCAACAAAGTGATGGAATGTGTTACTTGATTACATAGATGGTTTTACTTTGAAATCATTGTTAACTACACGTTGGGAAAGTCACATTGAAAGTGTTAAAGTAATAAAATCTCAAGCTTCCCGAATCAGAGAAGCTTTATTTAAATTAACAGAAATTAGTGAAGATGCCAAATTGAGTAGGGATGCTCAAAGTTTAGCATTAGGAGAGCTTTCAAGTTTTGAACTAATATTAAGTTTGGTTATTTAGCATGACATTTTGCATAAGATTAACTTAGTTAGTAAAAAGTTACAATCAAGACATGCGTCTTGATCTTTGTCATTGTCTTTACAATTAGAAGGACTTGTTTTATTTTTTGAAAACTATAGAATAAATGGGTTTGTTTCAGCCATGATTGATGCTAAAGAAATTTCCCTTGATATGGTAATTGAGCCTGTATTTCCAAAAAAATGTCAAATTTGTAGAAAAAGGCATTTTGATGAGGTTTCCAATAATGATAGGGAACAACAATCAGCTAAAGAATCATTTAGAACTGATTATTTTCTTGTTATAGTGGATATTGATCTTAGTGAATTGAAGAGTAGGTTTAAACAATTGTATTGTTTTGAATCAATTTTTGGGTTCTTATTTGATGCTGCAAAGTTGACTTTGTTTGATGATAATGAATTGAATAGTTCTTGTGTGAATCCTGAAAATGCTTTAAAACATGGTGATGTTTCTGATGTTGATGCAAGAGACTTATTTTCAGAATTACAGGTGTTGTAAGTTATGTTACCAAAAGAAGCATATGAAACAGATAAACCATGGACATCCATTAAAATTCTTGAGTTTGTAAAGAGTGTGGATATGTTTCCTAATGTAATGGTTGCTTATAGGGTATTATTGACTATACCTGTGACTGTGGCATTTGCTGAAAGAAGTTTTTCTAAATTAAAATTATTGAAATCTTACTTGCGGACCACCATGACTCAAGATAGGCTAAATGGATTAGCGATATTATGCATTGAAAATGATATATTAGAAAACATTAAATATGATAGTATAATTGATGATTTTGCATCTAAAAGTGCAACAAGAAGACATTTTAAATGATGTTTTGTGGTTAAGAATTCATTATTTTTTTTGTAGGTACATGTGATGATTCTTTGCTTCGATTAATTGTGGAGGATGAAAAGAAGATTGATCAAATCAAGAAATGCTTATGGAGATTCGGGAGGAAGCATGTAGACTCAAATATGTAAGTTTCATTTTTAATGCAATGATTACAATACGGGGTACTCTTTTTCCTTTGTTTGAGGTTTTGTCCCATTGGGTTTTTTCCAAACAAGGTTTTAATGAGGCCCCAAAGTGTTTTTCCTTATCTTTTATAAATTCTTATAATTTTAATAAAATTAATTAGTTGATAATTTATTTATTTTTTTGTTTAAGTTATATAAAGGGGCACACTTGAGAAAATTCGCCATGAGCCTTAGAAAACCCAAGACCGGCTCTGATAGTGTTGCATAGTAAAATCAAAATTTTTTCTTAAATTTTCAAGTCTGTGATTTTCCTCACTGTATCGTCCAAGTGATTATTTTTTTTCTAATAATATCCTGCCATTATCCTATAAATAGGATGCTTAGTTTAGAAACAAAAATCACACCAGAATCAGAGAATTCTTCTTCTATAATATTGAGCGTATTTCTTTTGAGTTTAAGAAAACTTTGAGTGTAGCAAATAGTGCAAGTTTTCTTCAAAAATATCTCCGCTATACCAGTCGGAATTACTCTCCTTCTAAGGTAAGGGGTATTATTTATTTCATATTCGTAAGAGATTATTTTTCATATTCGTATGCAATATTATTTTTGTTCAATATTTGTAAGGAATATGATTTTTGTTCAATATTTGTAAGGGATATTATTTTCGGTCAATATTCGCAAGGAATATTATTTTTGTTCAATATTCGCAAGGGATATTATTTTCGTTCAATATTCGTAAGAAATATTATTTTCTTCCATACTCTATAATATGTAAGTAATAATATTTCGTTTCATATTTCTAAATCTACACTTATTTTGATAAGTATTGCTTCTATACTCCTTGAAATTAATAGAATATCCTTGAATTTTGCGCTTCATCTATTATCGTTTCACGGATATATTTTTCTGAACATTCTTGTTAAATTTTAACATTTTCATGCCGGAGTACTATTCATGGGCACTATTCATACATACAGTACTATTCAATGGCTACTATTCACTCGGGTACTATTCATCCGGGGTACTATTCACGACAAAAATTTATTTCTTTTTTGTCCAAATTATTTTTGATACATGAATATTATTCTTGAATTTTTCTCCATAAAGTAGTTATCATGTTGACAATTTGGACATTCTTAAACTTTGGATAAATTGAATTATAAATCTTTAATATTTATCCTTAATCTCACTTGATTGATTTCTTATATCATTGTCATCATCCTCATGCTTATATTGTGGTGAAAGTCATCTTTGGTCCCTAGTGTATAGATGAACTGTTGATTGGTATGATTATGACTAAGAATTATGTATCGATATGATCATGACCTGTAATGTTACAAATAACGTGGTAAAAGTCCTCATTGGCCCGTAGTGCATTGATGGACAGTTGTTTGGCATGATCATGACCACTTGTGATAATAACGAATATCTTTGGCCCGTAGTGCATGGATGATTCGTGGTTGTGATATTAATGAATATCATTGGCCTGTAGTGCATGGATAATTCATAAATATGATACTAACGAATATCCTTGGCCCGTAGTGCATGGATAATTCGGTGATGTGGATTATTTATTGAGATGTGTTACAGAGATAAAATATTGATGGTGAACTTTTAAATCATAGAAGATAGTAGACATCATGCTCTACTTGACTCTTCTACTGGATTGTTTGTTCCACTGCAGTTAAACTTGTTTTTAATTGTATTCTATCAGCTTTTACACTGTTGAAGGCTAAAGATAATTTATTTTACATTATCTTAGTCATAATATTCTTTACTAGGCTAGTTGAGCTCACCCTTTTCTTTCATTATTCTCTTCAGGAAATGAGAATATAGCTGGGACTAGTCGGGAAATGGAGTGACGGTCCAAGATGGTTGCTATAGTAGTCTTCACTATTCTATAAAATAGTGTGAAAATAATTGTAATGAGGACTTTATT
Organism: Panax ginseng; assembly: GCA_020205605.1. NCBI lineage: Eukaryota > Viridiplantae > Streptophyta > Magnoliopsida > Apiales > Araliaceae > Panax > Panax ginseng. The sequence continues at coordinate 129,979,853 of CM035136.1, read as the reverse complement.
TGAGTTTGGATATTGTTTACGAGGCAATATTTGTATTGAAAGTCAACTATTGTGTTATATTTTGTACGATATTTGTATAAATTAAGTTTGTATTTAAATTATGTACCATGTATTTGGCGACTCAGAATGGGTTGAGTTTACATATTTTGGGGGCGTCACACTTATACTCAAGAGAAATACTCACAATACTATAGAATAAGAATTTTTGATATTGAAGGTGTGTTTTAGGAAGGAGGGGTTACCCCCTATTTATAGTGCAACGGAGGGAGAAAAGTTTAGCAGACTGCCTAACTTTTTCTTTCTTTCTCCTTTCGCCTGACCTCCTGCATGCCTTACTCTTCTCATTTTCCATATTTGGGGCCCACTAATTTGGAAACAAAGAAATTCATTGCAGGAGATTCTTTTGAGCCACACTTTGGACAAAGAAAAAGAATTTGCAGGAGAATTGTGCTCACATTTATTTTGGAAAAGGAATTCAAAACAAAAATGATAACCTTCACTCCACTTTTGTTCACATGCTTAAAAATATATATTATTATGTTATCACATTATTATAATGTAATATTATAATAATATATTTGAATGAATATTTTATCGAAGAAAATAATTGCCAAACTTTGAACAAATTCCTTCATTTATATCAAAATTGAACCAATATCCACCACATAATAATTATTCATAAATAATATTATAAGCTCACAATATTAACAACCAGATCATTCCAAGGAAAGAGTGAGCTTTCCGATAAGGATTTATCCTTATTGGCGCGCAATTATATAACCCAACCCCTTTCCTCGATAGAGTTTTCTAGACATTGCCAATAATGCAAACTAATAATATGAATAATTGTGTCGTGTCAATTATTGATTTAATAATATAAAATATTGTGCAGATGATACTGTGACAATAACTGAATCAATAATATGAAATACTATGCAACAATTACTGTGGCAATTATTGAATGAAACTGAGTGACTTTTTACGTAAGAATCAATAATCAAAAATACTGTGCAATATCGTGTGCTACTGTGCAACCACGCGTATTACTATACTTTTATCACCGAGTATTTCAACAGTTAACGGTAAAAGTTTTATCGTTATTTTTATAAAAAGGTTATTTCTATCGCTTTCTATAGCCGACAGTTATTCTGTTATGTGGTCCACCAATGATTGCGCCTTTGTACAGATATCCCCCGATAAAAAAAATATTTTATGACCACTTGCTTATTTTGCCAAATTTGCACATTTCACCCATAACTAAAGCATTATATCAAATCAACACCTTATTATTCAAAATAATAATTAGAGAAATTAAATCTTTATTCATAAAAAGTTGGGGTCTTACAATAGTTGTATAAATGAAGTTGTATTTGAATTCAGTACCATGTATTTAGCGACTCAGAATGAGTTGTATATACCTATTTTGAGGGCATCATATATATAAATATTGTATCCATTTAAAAGTTCAAATTTAAAATTATTGTATCTAAGACCTAAAATCTGCCACCTCATTTAAAAGCCACTAACCTAACTATAACCACTTCATTCAAAAGTCATTAACTTAAATCTAGCCACCTCAATTAAAAGTGTTGGTCGTTTTACCGATCAATATATGCGTGTAAGTATACACGATCAAAAAGTAATAAAGAGTAAGTTAAGTATCGTTCCCACGAAGAATTAACTAATAGAGTTCACTAAGCACTAACCCTTAACCATTTCAGTCTTATTTAAACGATTGATTTGCTATTTATAAATTTTAACTGTGAAATTAAATAAACCTAACTATTCCTAGAGTGAGACTAGATAATGAAGACATGAGATAACAATTTCATCTATTGACTCATTTGAATCAACACACTTCATGTTAAGCCAAAGTAATTGTACCGGATTGTTAGTCGAGAACACAAAAGTAAAGTATAGCCATCTCTCAATGTACCATACTCATATCATATATAATCCACAGTTGATAAAATACACATGAACACCCACATTACCTAAACCACTATATGTCTATGTGATTTATAAACAACTAGGGTTTAAGCCCAAGTTCTCAGTTAACGATGAGCGGTGCTTCGGTATGTCTATCCTAAACACAAATCATACAACCCATTGCAGTGTATAATATACAATCACAAGCTATTAAGATTAGATCCAAACCCATACCTCGTCTTTCAAGTCCATATGGATTATCACAGTAATTGATGGCCAATCAAGTAAGCAAATAAGCATGAATCTTAATAGACAATCCCATAGCAATCAACAAGGCTAACAATGAAATATATCAGAATAATCTAATCCATAGAATCCATTGCAATCCTAGAATAGAGTTTAGATTATAGTTGAATCAAACCCACCATCCACATATTGAATAAACATCATAAAATTACAAATAAGAATCAAAGAGAGGTTAAGAGTACAGAATTGAAATGCAAATATGTTCTCCTACTCCAAGATGGAATCTCTGATGCTTTCCAATTGCTTAAAGTCTTCAATTTAATCAAATCTAGAAATAACTACTCTAATCTACTCTATTCTACTTATTCAAATTTAAGAAAGAAAATAACAGTAGCTAAGTGATTCCCTCAAGGGGTAGTGTCCTCTGTATACTGATAATACGTCTCTTTATAAGCCCTAATTGAACCCCCTCCAAGTTACGCACCAATTCTACTGTTTAGTGAAAAAGTCAGCTCTAGTCAACTTCCAAAGTGGCTCGGCCGCGCTGGGAATGGCCTGGAGTTAGGCACGCCCGCACTCAAGTAATAGATGGCATTTTTTGGGTCCAGGGACTTGCGCTGCCGCGCTAAAAATACACTAGAAATTCGCGAGCACGCGCCATTAGTTTTCTGATGCAGTGTCCTTTGGTAAAACGGCCATAACCTTTGATCCGTAAAAAGTTACAGGGCCTGCCACCTATCAAATCGAATCTCTCGACGAGCTCTACAACTTTCATTCTTTTAGATTTGAGAAATAATAGACGAATGAAGGTTGAAATTAGGTTAGAAGTGACATCTATGAAAATGGCCACCCAAAACAGTGACGTTCAACGTCCGTTGGTACAAAGGTCATAACCCTTGCATCCGAACTCCGATTGGAATGATTTAAGATGTTCCAGAAAGCTAAGAAGAAGCTCTACATCATAATCGAAGTTCCAAGCCAAGAACATGAAATGAACATGAAAGCCCAAATGATGTTCGTATTGCTTTTCCTTGCATTTTTATACCAATAGTCGCTCACACAGCTCCCAAGCATATAATCTACAAAATGAACACAAAATGCATGAAAAATAGCTAAGAAACATGAATATAAGCAACTAAGTCAAGTAACAGATACTGGATAAGTAGGTATATAACCTACTTATCAAATACCCCCAAACTTAAACCGTTGTTTGTCCCCAAGCAACACAAAATAATGCAATCTACATGTTATGCAAGCTATGCTACTATGCAAATGAATCCCAAGATTTCCAGTCAAATATGAATTCCAATAAGATGTGCCTCAGAGAAATATCAAGATCCAAGAACAAAACATCAAACTAAGCTAAAGGCATAATGACATACAATCAGGCAATCTCAACCTGCTATAGAGATGATGATGTGTGTGTGTGTGTTGTGTTCACAGATAAGCTTGACAAATGTGAGGATTTCACATGCTATACTACTTAAGAAAGAAAAATGAGGTTCAAATCAAGAACTATGCATATAAATGAAACAACAACTACTCCAATACATCAATACAAGCTAAGGTTCAACAAAGGGTTTATTCTGTTTTATTTTTACTCACGAGGGCAATTTTTGCACCTTCCCACGGTGTTATTGATTTTTTTATTATTTCCCATGACTGTGCAATGTCGCATTCCATTAGGCTAACAATGCTACCCATTAGCGAGCTTTCGACCAACGACTCCCATACCACTAAGACCTTAGGGCGCTAGGTGTAGAGACAATCCCCTCGGACGTACTTGCTCAAGTAACAAAGGCCCAGAAACAATACTAGCCACGGTAATTATTCATTTTTTTAGCAAGTATACCCATGCGTTTCCAAAGCTTGAGTTTCAGCGTTTTCATAGTCATTACTCACTTCCTATACAATTTTATCTTTAAAATAGTGTTCTCCTCTCAGCAAACAAGTAAGCTAATCTTAACCAACAAGCAAACATGAACACTGACGTACTACCCGGTAGCATCTAAACAACAAGCATAAAATTATATCATATATAACATTATAACTCAGCTCAAGATATCAACCAAGCCCAAGAATCTATCAAATTTCTTAATTCATCCTTGGTCAAATTAGAATTTAACTAACTAGCTACTTGAGATTATACGATGTTATGCAACTAAACACATACTAAGTAAACAAGATAAAAGAAAACAAACAAAAATTTTCATATAGAATTTAACTACAAAGATACTAAAATACCCATACTATGCAACTTAAACATGCAATCAAACTATATACAACAACTACTCACTACAACCCAATACCCCCAAACTTAAAATTAACAATGCCCTCATTGTAATTAAAAGTGAAAGAATACTCCCCTAAGTGGCAATGTTATCTCCGTTCACCTCCTCATGATTCGATGGTATATCAGGCGATGGATAAGTTTGAGATATTCTATAATTGGAAACTGAGTGTGGGCTTCTAACTGTCCGAATGCTTGAGTCAGAAATTCTAAAGTTTGAGCAGTGTTTATTTTCTATGACTGAGATATGGCGCGGCCAAGCTGTGTTTGGCTTGTAGTTGAAGCGTAACCAGCTACTACTACAATTTTTCGCGACTTTAATTTTTTACTTACGCTTTGATCTTGAATGCTTAAAGCAATTGGATTGAACCTTAGAGGAGAAACAATCAAATTATTAGTAAGACTTACAACTATCAAACATATACTAAATATGGAAAGCATGAAGAATTAAACATAGAAGAAGAAGTAATTGGAAATGTAAATAAGAATTAAACAAAGAGGGAGAAAGATTGGATGGGGTGCCTCCCATCTAGCGCTCGGTTTATAGTCCGTTAGCTGGACTCTTTTCTTGACACCGCTATCTGATTCCTCTACGATAAGCTAAGAACCCTCCATCCATTAGAACTGCAATGTGCGTAGGTAGGTTCCCCATCTTACGAGTTTGTGAATTGAAACAACCTAGCATATTTCCTGTACATGATGTCCCCAGTTCTATTGCATAGCTAGGTGCTTCGTCCGTTGTATTTGTGAATAAATTATTGCATTGAGGCATATAAAATACAATGGACTTTTCCTCTTCTATTTTCTCTTCCTCAGCCCACCATGGTGTATAAGAGGCCTCTTTATCATATTGATCTTTACTTTGAATATGGCAGCTAAGGGGACATGGGTGTGCAAAGTTCACTGAATTATTCAACTCTGACTGAAAAGGCACTTGGGGTATTATACAAGTCAATTCATGTTCTACACCATCCACTTCCCCAGTTGTCTCCTCAATAACAACTTCTTTGAGCTCATCTAGTGGCATGTACACTTCTGGTTCTCCATCAGTTTCATCATCCATGACATAGCACCAATCATTTTAAGGGTGATTGTTTAAGGCTTCGAACATTTGATCCATATGATTATGAAGATTCCGAATTGACCTCTCTTGCTCAATCATCTTCTCCTCAGTTGACGCTATAAACTTAAACCATTGATCCTCTAGTCTTGAATTAACTTTTTCAGTTTCGAAATCCATGTATTGAGGACCATTCATTGAGGGATTAATGAGTTGTTCCATCTGTCTATTAAGATTTTGGGTTGATAATTGTTGACTCATTATCATCTCTTCTTGGTCTGCTATGATCTTTGACATGAATTCCTTCAACTCTGAATTTTCCTCTTGTTGCATTGGAGGTGGATATGAGAAATCCGATGGATATGTTGGACTTGGGACGAAGTATTGGTCTTGATAGTTATAATTCCATGCAGAATCTGGGTGATACCCCCAACCTTGATGATAATTGGGATAAGAATAGTTGTTGAGGTAATCATCCCCATACTGTACTTGTTTAACACTGATGTTGCACTTATAACTTGGATGCTCGCCATCACAATATTAACATGTAACTGCTATCTCTCGAGTACGTTGGGATGCGAGAACATCCAACCCCTCCGAAAGTGTTGCAATTTGTGATAACAATGTAGAAAATACATTGAGTCCCTCAATGCTTATGTCCCTTGGTTGAGTCATATTTGCATATGGCCATTAATAAGCAAAGTCATCCATGGTACCTGAAAAGTGAAAAATATAGGAAGATAATTAAAATAAAATAAAATGTTTAAATTAAGACTAATTTGATTGAAATTAATGTTGGCAAAAATTATTAAAATAATTTCCCGGCAACTGCGCCAAAAACTTGTTGGTTGTTTTACCGATCAATATATGCGTGCAAGTATACACGATCAACAAGTAATAAAGAGTAAGTAAAGTATCGTTCCCACGAAGAATTAACTAATAGAGTTCACTAAGCACTAACCCATAACCATTTCAGTCTTATTTAAACGATTGATTTGCTATTTATAAATTTTAATTGTGAAATTAAATAAACCTAACTATTCCTAGAGTGAGACTAGATAATGAAGACCTGAGAGAACAATTTCATCTATTGACTCATTTGAATCAACACACATCATGTTAAGCCAAAGAAATTATACCGGATTGTTAGTCGAGAACACAAAAGTAAAGTATAGCCATCTGTCAATGTACCACACCCATATCATATATAATCCACAGTTGATAGAATACACATGAACACCCACATTACCTAAACCACTATATGTCTATGTGATTTACAAATAGTTAGGGTTTAAACCCAAGTTCTCAGTCGACGACGGGCGGTGCTTCAGTATATGTCTATCCTAAGCACACATCATACATCCCATTGCAGTGTATAATATACAATCACAAGCTATTAAGATCAGATCCAAACCCATACTTCGTCTCACAAGTCCATATGGATTATCACAGTAATTGATGGCCAATCAACTAAGCAAATAAGAATGAATCTTAATAGACAATCCCATAGCAATAAATAAGGCTAACAATGAAATATATCAGAATAAACTAATCCATAGAATCCATTGCAATCCCAGAATAGAGTTTAGATCATAGTTAAATCAAACCCACCATCCACATATTGAATAAACATCATAAAATTACAAATAGGAATCAAAGAGAGGTTAAGAGTACAGAATTGAAATGCAAATCTGTTCTCTTGCTCCAAGATGGAATCTCTGATGCTTTCCAATTACTTCAAGTCTTTAATCTAATCAAATCTAGAAATAACTACTCTAATCTACTCTATTCTACATATTCAAATTTAAGAAAGAAAATAATAGTAGCTAAGTGATTCCCCCAAGGGGAAGTGTCCTCTGCATACTGATAATACGTCTCTTTATAAGCCCTAATTGAACCTCCTCCAAGTTACGCTCTAATTTTACTGTTTAGTGAAAAAGGTCAGCTCTAGTCAACTTCCAAAGTGGCGCGGCCGCACTGGGAATGGCCCGCCCACGCTCAAGTAGCAGATGACATTTTTTTTGTCCAGGGACTTGGGCAGCCGCGCTAAAAATACACTACAAATTCTGGTTTTCTATTGCAGTGTCCTCTGGTAAAACGGTCATAACTTTTGATCCACAAAGAGTTACGGAGCCTTCAACCTATCAAATTGAAGCTCTCGAGGAGCTCTACAACTTTCATTCTTTAAGAATTGAGAAATAATAGATGAATGAAGGTTGAAATTGGGTTTGAAGTGACAGCTATGCAAATGGCCACCCAAAACAGTGACGTTCAACGTCCGTTGGTACAAAGGTCATAACTCTTGCATCCGAACTCCGATTGGAATGATTTAAGATGTTTCGGAAAGCTAAGAAGAAGCTCTACAACATAATCGAAGTTCCAAGCCAAGAACATGAAATGAATATGAAAGCCCAAATGATGTCCGGATTGTTTTTTCTTGCGTTTTCATACCAATAGTCGCTCACATAGCTCCCAAGCATATAATCTACAAAATGAACACAAAATGCATGAAAAATAGTTAAGAAACATGAATATAAGCATCTAAGTCTAGTAACAGATACTGGATAAGTAGGTATAAAACATACTTATCAAAAAGCCACTAACCTAACTTTAGCCATTAATTTAATATACATTATTATTATTATTATTATTATTATTATTATTATTATTATTATTATTATTATTATTATTATTATTATTATTATTATTATTATTATTATGAACACTTTGTTATGTCCCTCATTATTTTAATAATAATAATAATAATTATTTTTTATTTTGTTTTTTTCTTCTTTTTTTTTGTGCAAAAGTTATGTACCTATTTTGTCTAAATATTTATTGAGTGAATCTTTGTGATTAACACTTTATCATGTCAAGGTTATGAAGGACAAAAAAATTATGATACATAAATTTATATGTTCTTTAAATGCCAGTTATTCTATTAAAAAATTACATGGATTTTAAAATATTTCTTTAACAAATCTTAATATGTATGAAATAACTTAAAAGAAAATTAGTTTTTACTAGTCATTTAATTAATGAAAGTAGCAAAAAAATTAATATTATTTTATATATATGTAGTTTAACTCAAAATTGTAGGTTGCCATGTGTAAGTTAGGTTTACATGTAGTCAAGTAAAAATTTTTGAGTAAATTACAGGTTATAATTTCTATTTTATTCTTCTTCTTCTTTTGTCCTTCATAACCTTAACATGATAAAGTACTTATCACAAAGTTCTACTCAATAAATATTTAGACAAAATATGTACATAACTTTCGCACCCAAGAAAAGAAGAAAAAAAACAGAATACAAAATAATAATAATAAAAAAATAATTATTAAATAAAATAATGAGGGACATAACAATGTGATCATAATAATAATAATATATTATTAGTGTTATATTTAATTAATGGCTAGAGTTAGGTTAGTGATTTTTAAATGAGGTGACTAGAGTTAGGTTAATGACTTTTAAATGAGATGGTTAGAATTAGGTTAGTAGCTTTTAAATGAGGTGACAATTTCTAGGCCTTAGATTCAATAATTTTAAATCTAAACCTTTAAATGGAGACTCTCCATTTCAAATCCGGATCCATAACAACTTCATCACAAAAGTTTTTAATAATTACTATTGCTAACAACATTTATTGTGCTTGTTCTTTAAACTAGTACATACGAACACCCATGCAAGGCAAGACCATTTTTTTTCCTTATTAAATTATTTTTGTTAAAATAAATTTCGACTATCATATATATATATATATATATATATATATATATATATATATATATAGGAATGATTCATATCATGTATTTGCTATGAATACTTATCGGGCATATACCATTTATACCATTGAAAATATAAAAGAACGGTAAAGATTAGAAACTAAAAATTGACGTTCACTACTATTAATAGCGCACAGTAAAAAAAAATACTTAACGTCTGCTACTAATAGTAGCATACGCTTTTCAGAATGAGTTTGGTTTTACCAATAAATGTTTAGAGTTTATTAATCAGAGTTTAGGATTTATAAACCAGGATTTAAGGTTTATTAACCAGGGTTTAGGGTTTATTAACCAGGGTTTAGGGTTTATTAACCAGAGTTTAAGGTTTACAATTATGTATCCACAACTTGTACTTTTCCAACTTTAATAAACCCTAAACACTGATTAATAAACTCTAGTTTATAAATCCTAGTTATTAAACCATAAACTAAGGTTTAGGGTTTATAGAACAGAGTTTAGGGTTTATAGAACATGGTTTAGGATTTATAATTATGTCTATGCAACTTGTACTTTCTTAACTTTAATAATAAATGCTAAACCCTGGTTTATAAACTAGTTTAGTTAATAAATCTTAAACCATTGTTAATAACTCAAATCCTTATTCTTATTAGCGCATGCTACTATTAAATTTTAAACCATTCTTAATAAGTCAAACCTTTATTCTGATTAACATTCGCTACTAATAGTAGCGAACATTAAGGGTTTTTTTACTGTCCACTACTATTAGTAGCGGACATCGATATTCAGTTTCTAATCTTAATCGTTCCTTCTTTTTTTTAAATATTATATATGATGTATACTCTATGGATCCATATCAAATATATACTATGGATTATTCCCACACACACATACACATATATATAATATAAAATTAATTACAATGTCAAAATAACAAAATCTATTAAATATACTAAATTGCAGTACATAACATCATTGCATGACACCTGTCATTCCCAAATTGCAACACCTATCCTACCTAATTAATGTGCTCATCCATTACTCCGATTTTCACCTGTTCTACATAATTACACCAATTTTTGATTATAATATTATACCTTTTTTAATATTATATCATACATATATATAAGTTCCAACATTACTAACCATGACAACCCAATAAATTCTTTTTTTTTTGGAATTTTACAGTATTACATACAATTTATAATCTTATACCATACATTATATCATACATATATATAATTCCACACTAATATGTTTATTTTATAATCCCCAAAATCCACTACTTTTCTAAACTGTTACTAATTTAATTATGTTAAAACATAATTATTATATCCTAAAATCACTACTTTTCTAATATTATACCATTCATAATTATAACATACATTATATCATACATGTATGGTATAATATTATAATACACGTGTGACACCCCCCAAAATAGGTATAGATCACCCATCTTGAGTAGTCAAATACATGGTACATAAATCAAATACAAACTTCTTTTATACAATACGAAAATAGCATAGCTTAGAGTTTTTACACGAATATTGTCTCATAGACAGTATTCAAACTCAAATGAAGTCCTCATTACATTTATTATCACACTATTTCATAAAATAGTGAGAACTACTATAGCCACCATCTCGGGACGGTCAATTGGTTCTCCGACTAGTCCCGCCACGTTTCTCATTTCTGAAGAGAACAATGAAAGAAAAAGGGTGAGCTCAACTAGCCTAGTAAGAAATATTATGACTAAGATAATGCAGAATAAATTATCGTTAGCCTTCAACAGTGTTAAACTGATAAAATACAATAAACATCAAGTTTAACTGCAGCGGAACAAGCAATCCATTAGAAGAGTCAAGTAGAGCATGATATCTATTATATTCTATGATTTAAAAAGGTTTTTTTATCAACTTTATTGCTGAGACTCAGTTTAATAAATAAACCACATCCTCGAATTATCTCTGCACCACGACCAAGGATATTTATGTAATCATCAATGATCATGATTATACCGAATAATCCCTGGTTATAATCATACCAACAAATGTCCATCAATGCACTACAGGCCAATGATGACTTTTACCACATCATTTGTAACATTACGGGTCATGATTATACTGAATGATCCTTGGTTATAATCATACCAATCAACAGTCCATCTATGCATGTAAGCCAAATATGACTTTTCATCACAAAATAAATATAAGGATGATGACAATGATATAAGAATTCAATTAAAAGAAAGCAAATGATAAATTTTTAAAGATTTATAATTTAATTTATTCAGAATTTAATAATGTCCAAATTGTCAACATGATACTGCTTTGTGGAGTAAAATTCAAGAATAATATTGTATCATAAATGATTTGTACAGCAAAGAAATCAATTTTTGTCATGAATAATTCTCTGGGTGAATAGTACCTAAGTGAATAGTACCCCGTGAATAGTACTTTGTGAATAGTATTTTGTGAATAGTACCTGTGAATAGTACTTTGTGAATAGTAGCCCGTGAATAGTACTTTGTGAATAGTACCATAAAAATGAATACTACTCATGGACAAATATCTCTAACCGAAAAGCTTAAAATTTAACAAGAATGTGCGTAAAATATCCTTGTGAAACGATACTAGATGAAGCACAAATTTCAAGGATATTCCACTAATTTTACTTTTATATGAAGCAATACTTTAACAAAATGAGGGTATAATCAGAATACGAGACGAAATAATATTACTCACATACTACAGTATGGAAGAAAATATTATTCCTATGAATACTGAATAAAATAATATCCCTTACGACTGTTGAACGAAAATAATATTCCTACGAATATTGAATGAAGATGATATTCCTTACGAATATTGAACGAAAATAATATTCATACGAATACGAAAAATAATATCTCTTTAGAATATGAAATAAATAATACCCCTTACCTTGGAAGAAGACTAGATACTAGAATAATGAAGTAGCAGACTACTTTTCTTCTTTCTCTCTATAACTTCTCTCTCTATAGCTTCTCTATCTATAATTACTCTTGTGAGTCTTAGTGAATTGGTAAGAATGAAGAAAGAATGAGCTTCTATTTATAGGAAAAAATAGTTTCGATAATTGCACGTTTTGGGGATCGAAATATTACAGTATAATACCTTCATCTTTTCCTTCATTTTTAATTTAGTCCTGCAAGTATTATCAAACTTGCACCACCTCCCCTAATAGTACATCATGTGAATCAATAGTACAATCATGTGAATCAATAGTTCTCTACATGTGAAAAAATAATTACAGTATAGTACCTTCATCTATACCTCCATTTTTAATTTAGTCATGCAAGTATTATCAATCTTGCACCACCTCCCCTAATAGTACATGCATTTGAATTAATAGTACACACATGTGAACACATAGTTATAAGCATGTGAATTAGTAGCAATTAACTATTCATTTATTCGATTAATTGCCCGATTGATCAATATAACCTCCAGACATCAAATATTATCGGAATAGATGTCGATTTCCACTAACACTAATAATCCCAACACAATGGAAATATCAAATATATCTTTAATCAACACGAACTTATTCATCATTAATATTATAACTCACAATATTTAACAACCAGATCATTCCCAGGAAAGAGTGGGCTTTCCGATAAGGATTTCTCCCTATTAGCGCACAATTAGGTGACTAAACCTCTTCTCGACAGAACTTTCTAGACATTGTCAATATTGCAATTAATAATATGAATAACTTTGTCTTCTCAATTATTGATTTAATAATATAAAATATTAATACTGTGACAATAATTGAATTAATAATATGAGAGATATTATGCAGCAATTACTGTAGCAATAATTGAGTATAACTGAGTGACTTCTCACATAAGCATCAATAATCAATACCGTGTGCTACTATGCAACCACGTGTATTACTATACTTTTACTACTGGGTAGTTCAACAGTTTAACAGTAAAACTTTCGCCATTATTTTTTTGAAAAAAAATATTTCAGTCGTTTTCTAACTATGACAGTACCTCCGTTGTGGGGTCCACCAATGATTGTGCCGTCGTACAAATATTCCATGTTAAAACGAATATTCCCCGACTAATCGAATATTCCCCGACACAACAAATATTTTATATCAACTTGCTTACTTTGCAAAATTTTCAAATGTCACCCTTAACTTTAACCTTTATAAATTTAACCATTTACTAAATAAAACAATAATTATAAGAAAATTGAATACTTTCATGTCATAAAATTCGGGGTCTTACAACACGTATATAACAAAATCACTACCTATATAAACTGTGCGAATATTATCTGTCACGTCCAGTTTTTAGCCATGACCAATTGTATGTAGCAATATCAAGAGTTACAAGCTAGAGTGGATTGAAAATACTAATTTGTGACAAGGATGCATAAATATACAATACTACAAAAAATGTAGTTTTCAAGGAAGTTTTTCATAATTTAATGTAGAAAGGTTTGACTGTTTCTGGCTATTATCTTTTTCCTGTTCATTATTAGTGTAAACGCTGACAATTTTATTATTATATCTCGTGAAATTTTTACTATAATCTATTTGAATCTTTTTAGGTAAATCTATGATATGCATTTACAAATCCATCTCGATCAAGCCAAATTCCAATTGCAAAGACAAAAATAAACTGGTAAACTCTCAACCCTACCCCCTACAAAATTGTTTAGTTTTTATTACTCCTTTAAATTTTGAACCATCAACTCAAAATTTTGTTAATACATGTACTGAGTATATTTTATGTATATTCATTTGTTTGTCTCAGATATATATATATATATATATATATATATATATATATATATATATATTCATGTATAACCCATTGAAAAACTTTTAAATAAGAGTATAATTGGTTTATCTTTTATTTTTTGGATGACAGTATTTGAAATTCTATGTAAGTCCATTTCTTATGTGTTTTACTCTAATTCTTTTCGTTTTTAATTTAATATAGGAGCTAAATTCCTTTATGTTCTGTTAGTTTTCAATCCGATAAACACGTGAATTTTTAGTCAAGTGTGAGACTTTTTTGTTCTTGAATAATACTATTTCCTATAGAAGAGTTTTGGAAAGATAATTATTTATTTGGTTGATAGTTTATGCAATGTTGAAATCAATTATTAAGTATGTCTAAATTCTTATATCTTACTATTGCTCAGATTCCTGTTGCAAATATTTAGAAGATTGCAGCGACTATTAAAAAGATCATTTAAGTGCTATTTTTTGTTTGTGTGGATATATTGCACATTCAATAAACATAACTGGATTGAAGACCTAAACTGGAAGCAACTTAATTGTGATAATCCTGGTACCTATGGTTCAATGGTAATGTGGCAATGAATTTTGTGTATGCAGTTTTTGGCAGAATTATTTTTTTGTCATGCTTCTTGCATTATTTCAGGTGCATTATATATTTTATTCTGCTTAGCACAACACAACTTTGTGCCCTGCAATTCTAAATACTGTTGAAAATGCAAATGAGTTATATGGAGACCTTCAGATTATGGTGGCAATGCATTCAATGGGAGGGGCTATGGCTTCATTTTGTGAACTATATCTCACAGTATTTATATTTATGGCTTTTTCATCTATTGCATTTTATTATCTAGATTGTGGCTTTGCATGATTTGTTAAGTACTAGCATTCGGTAAATCATTTTCATTATCATTAATAGTTTTTTTAGAATTATGGTAATACTGTGAGTGCCTATACAATTGCCAAAAATGGATAAAAAAATTAATGAGGGAATGTATTCGTTCTTTAACTATAACATTGTGTTATGTATGACACAGTGCTATACTGCTATGTTTTTGACCATGGTGTCACTACAAGAAAAAAGCTTAAGTCCAACGGAATATTCCCTTGGAAATAAGCCTATTCAGTCGGAAGTAGGATATTTCCAACAAAATTTTGCGTCGGACATTTGGTCGTATATAAACGCGTCGAAGATAAGGTCTGTCAAAAACTCCGTCGGAGTTTTCTTATCTTCGACGAACTTATCTCCGACAAAAATGCGTCACAAATAAGCTATTTACGACTGAATAAGTAGGACAAAACTTTTCGTCGAGTATAATATTTCTTATGTTCGACGGAACTATTCCCTTGGAAGTAAGTTATTTTTGACTAGATATTAAAATGAACCGGTATTTATTTAAACTGACTAATTATTAATTCCGATGAAATTTGCGTCAGAGATAGCCTAGTTTCGACGGCTACATTATGTCGGAATTAACTTATTTTCGACTAAAAATTATAATATAACAGTGTTTATTAAAAATTATGTTCTAATTAACACCGACGGAATATCCGTCGGAAACACCTTATTTCGTCGTAAATAGCAGTAATTTGTTTTTTAATGCATATTTGAAAAGTTCAGTTTCCAGGTGTTTTAAACCCATTTATGTACCTGTAACCTGTCACAACCCAATACACAATAATATAAACCTGTATCTCATATTCAAATATTAAACGTAACGCTAAAATGTAATATCCAACTCATTATCATTCACATACATTCACATTCAAATATCCACCAAAACATAATCTTCAACTTATTATCATCAATACTACTGAGCTAACCAATTGCAAATATAAGCTAATGTTCTATAAATGATAAACAATATAATTTACAATACTTGTACAGACGCAATTAGACACTACAATATATACAAATGTTCTACAATAACTTCAATACAAATGAACTATAAACTAGTAAAAGTATCATCATCGGGCGAAGGTGAACGACGCTACTCTGGTGTATGGAAGTCAGAGTCGTGCGCCCACTCATCATCGCCAGTCTGCTCGCCATCGCCACCCTGTTGATAGAATCAAAAATATAAATCATTAGTCCGTATATATATATATATATGTGTGTGTGTGTGTGTGTGTGTGTGTGTGTGTGTGTGTGTGTGTGTGTGAGTGAGAGAGAGAGAGAGAGAGAGAGAGAGAAAGAATTAACAAGTTAGCAAGCCTTAATTAAAAAAACATAAACAATAAGAATACCTGAGTAGGTGGGGGCGGATGAAAAGCCTCTTCTAAGAGGGTAATCACCATCCGGAGCATCTCGGCGCTCCAAGTGTCGAACTGCTCCCATATAATCTCGTACTCTCTGCAGAGGCCTTTGCTATAATATCCTCGAGCAATCTGGTGAAGACGAGAATCGAAGGCAATCACGACGCCGAAAGACCGAGTTCGATGACGAAACCTATCCGACACTTTACCCCTGTCTATCACCGTAGAAGATATCGCCATCCAAGCCAAATAGAATGAGATGGTCCGACATGTGCTCTCGTCAGCGCACCGCTCGAGCCTATAAAGAGATACAAATTCAATTACTAATAATAATTTATATAATGTGATAAATTCGGATAATTTCGTGAAACATAATAAAATATTACCTCCAGGAAGTGTATATGCGGGTATCCTCGGCATACCCAATACTCGATATCTGCCGGTACTGCTAGTAGGGGGATCCTGAGATGCGACCCATAGTCTCAGCTCCTCATCCCGATCTAATACTATATCGGGAATAGGGGTGGTAGAATCTAACGGCTCAGAACCCCTCCTAATAGCCTCCATCTCAAATATATACGCCGTCCAAGCCTCCTCAAATCGGTCCTGTAATGTATTCTGTATATATATGTTAATTATATCATTTTATTTAAGATTGAATATTATTAAAAGATAAATAGTAAGATGAGTTTTACCCGTATAGCTAAAGCTGCCTGAGACAAAGCACGCTCGTCCTTAGGTGTGTGGGCTCGATCTCAAAACTCTAGAATGGTAGGATCGCAGACCAAGGTCCTCCCCAATGCCTAATAAAAACATTCATAAAATAGGTATTAAGTATTTGTGTGACAACTTGTGTGACGCCCCCAAAATAGGTCCAATCCATCCAACCTATTCTGAGTCACCAAAAATATGGTACAGAAAACAACTACAACTTTATTACTACAATTGTCGTGCAAAAATACAACAACACATATGTTGTGAGTTTTGATACAAATATATACCAACTTTGACTCATGTCCTAACCTTGGATAGCACGTCACAATGGCACTTTACATAAAGGTACAGTCAATAACTGTTTTAGAAATTAACATCTTTGGGAAGTGCTCAAAGAAACCTTCGTACATGGGAGGCCATGCGTCTAGGTTATGATAGATATCATATACCCACAGAATTATCCTTGGTTAACCCAATAGACCCCAAAGAAAAACGAGAAAATTACTATCATATTCTTTCCAATGATGAGTTTTCTCTTGACATATCATTATCTCCACTGTCTCTAATTGAGAATTATACTTCAACCAAACACCAATATTATATAGGTAGTGCTCGTAGATATACTCAGTAAGTGGATGTGCACAACCCTGTCTTATGATAACACGAGGTTGTATGTCATTAGAAATCTTGTATGATAGTGGCAAAACAGCCTTTGTGGCGACCCCAAATCCAGGTACTTGAAACCCGAACTCGGTTCTCCACGATACCATTTCTTTAAGCTGAATAATACTAAATAATAATATAATTCAACTTAATTTACATACATCAAAGTTTACTTTCCTGTGCACGTGACCTTCAAATACATTCCTTATAATACACCGACAATAGATTCCATTGTCTTACTAACTATAACCATTAACTCATACTAATTCTCATTCGAACAGCTTTTCTTTTCCCTTGTTCGTGCTTGAGCCTTCAGGTCGATCGTAGGTAACTGAAAACATTTAGTTTAAGCAAGGATGAACATTTGAGTGCCCAGCAAGTAATAGCAATTATATATATAAGCTGAAAGAATATAAGTATTCTCTTTCCATAACACTTCTACAACGAATCGAAAGTTATGAAGTAATCTGTATTGATAAAAATTCACATAACAATTCTCTTTCAATTTCTTGAAATTAGGCTCCACCCATGAATAGGATTTAAGAAACATACTATGAACATGGTTTTTCATTTTCGAAAAGGTTTAGCGAGAAATTCATCCAAGCAAACCCGTCATAACTTACTAGTACGGAGGGTGATCACTTCATTGTACCTACCTATTGATCAATACTACATAACTTGAACGAAATTCATCGCTCACCCTTTGTCCGTACAAGCGCATATAAAAATTTCCCATTATCGGGATGTTCATACATGCTCGGTTCCAAACCCAAGGTTTTAATCTTGCTCAACAATAATATGTAATTCAACATATATGTATACGGGTAATTGACAAAGGTATATCAACATGTGAATAAATGCTATGATTATCCAAGTGGGGACACTTGTATAACCATTTAGAAATCAACTTAATGTAATATATATCCGAGCTAACATGTTGATAATCAAAGCGTATATAATCTGTACATGAATATAATAATTCTCAACTTCTTACTCATGTCCATCAGATAAAGGAAATGCAAAGGTAAGATACTTGCTGATTTGTTGATTACAAATCTCAACTTAGGTTTTATCTCTTTATCACAACCTATCAATAATCGATCATTCGCTTCGATTAGAACAATATATCATAACACATAGTACTTTGTCAATTACTAATTGACAAGACATAGTCAATCACGCCATCACATAATCGCAGTGATCATACTTTCTATTCTATACTTTTATACATTTTCAAATATCTCATCCATGTTCTTACAAGAGCCTTTTCTTTCTATTATAGGTCTCGCATTTGTCGATCGCATCGACGCCTTTATCGGGTAAATACTCGAGTCTAAGACTCTTATTCTATACCTAAACATCTCAGAAATATCGGACATTTTACTTTTAATCATTTTTGAATTTTCCGAAATTGAAAAATTTAAAATAAATCAAATCATCACTCAAGGGCTTATAGTGATATAAGCTCATTACTATGGGTGCTCTTCATCAAATCTGGATTTCATAACCTGCCTTCTCTGTCATCAGCTAGTTTGGTAATTATAACTTTCAAACATCGGAATCATAATTAAATGATTTAAACATCAAATAATTCTATTATCATTAATAATTAATTAATATTAAATTATTAATGAAACCATTGCCAAAATATAAAAGTTATTTATAATAACTCAAACTATTTTTAAAACATTTATATTACCCTTAAATGATTTTTAAAACAATTAAAATCATTTTAAATAATCACCATTAATATATAAATATTAATGTACTATTCATCCAAATATTAAAAGTCATTAATTATAACTTAAAATATTTTTAAATCCTTAATATCCTCTTTAAATGATTTTAAATAAATAAAACCATTTTTAAACTATTTATTTAATATAAATATTAAATAAACTTAATATCACAAATCATTAACTAAATATCATTAATATATAATTATTAATGAAATTATCTTCTAAATATTAAAAGTTATATTTTATAACTCAAAATATCTATAAATACTTTATTTTCATTAAAAATGATTTTTAAAATATTAAAATCATTTTTAAACTAATTATTTAATATAATCAATAAATAACTTTAATATCATTAATATATAATTAATTAATGAAATTCATCACAAAATATTAAAAGTCATCACAAATAACTTAAAATATTTTCTTATACCATAATATAATTTTTCATGATTTTCATGAATTAAAACTATTTTTAAAACATTTATTTAATATTATAATTAAATAAATAAATACCTTTATATTCCAAAAATACTAAATATTTGTGAAATATACTCAAAATAGTTAAAAACTATTTTTCTTACTTTTAAAATAATTTTTCATAATTTATTTGGTATTTTTAATAATTAAAATCTAATTTTTCTAATTTTTAAATCATTTTCTAAAATCGTAAATTAAAATAATTAAAATCGTCAAGCTAAAGACCCTATAGTGACAGTAACTGTCATTATAGGTGTTCTTGAGCCTACCCAGGATCTTCATAAGGCGTAACCGAGTGGGCTACTTTCACCAATGCATAACTCTCTCATCTTAACGAATTTGGACAATCTATAAATTGGGTCTTGTAGAGGAAATACTGACTACAATTACAAACAATCATAACGCTTAAAAAACATCGATCTGGGAGAAATAATTTATCAAAGTAGCTTCCAAAGTCGTTTTCTTCACAAAGAACAGATTCAAGTGCCTACTTTGGACCTCTATAACTTGATGATCGTGCAGCTTTACGTGATCTATCAATTCCAAAGCAGTAGACAACATGTAGGACTAAAATTCTAACACTTAACATCATCATAACAACAAGAAATCAAGCGATAAAGTATGGTCAAACCTTGTCGTAAAAATTAACACTTAGAAAATTCTGGTCATGCAATTTTTTCCGATCCAATCTTGGCACAACCAACTTCGACCTTAAATAACTTTTAATCCGTAATATATATGGACCTGATTCTTTTGGAGATTAAATACCACATAACAAGATACACATAACAACCTTTAGAACACAAAACACATTAAAGATAACCGAGATATATAGGGCTGACATTTGCCAAAAAAAAATTTTACGGACACTTAGAATATTTTCTGGTTTGAAAAATAAGCCATTAATGCCGGGTCAACCCACTTTCGACCGCTTATAAATCCCGATCTACAATAGATATAGACCTGATTCCTTTTGGAGTTTAAAGACCACATAACAAGATACACCTAACAACTTTTAAACAACAAAAATAGTAAATAATCACAGAGATATAGGTCTTGACATTTGCCCAAAAATCACGTAATCTTGGTTTTTCCAACTTGCTCAAATCTTCAAATTGCAGTGCACTTTGATGTTATGGGTTCATGATTTTACAACCCGTAACATTAATAGACTCTCTATTACACTACTTTAAACAATCAATTGCATCAATTAACATCGAATCGAAGGATTTCTAGAATTTAGGATTTCCTACCTTTTCAAGCTTGATTTTTGATTTCTGGCTTCTTGATGCTTCTGATTTGTTGTTTGTGATGGTTGGGCTTTGTTTAGGGATTGATATGCTACAATAATTCGTAGGTTTTAGAGAGAGAAGCTTAAGGATGAGAGTTGGATGAATTTTAGTGTACACAATATATTATCTCTCTCCAATCTATATATAAACCAAGTTAGATGCATTGGATGCTACTCAATGGTTGATTGAATCTGCATAATTGAGTCTTGAATGCTTAATTGGTAGGGTAAGTATGTTTGCCATGCTTTGCTAGCAAGATTCCTCCAATAATACACTAATAATACACTAATAAGCCAAAATGGCATTTTGGTAATTTCAAGATATAATTTCATGGGCATTTTTGTACATAGCAATTAAATGTAGTATTTAATCACTAGATTATAATTCTTACCATTTACCAATTAATTCTATCCTTTGGTAAATTAAAACTTTTATACATTAACATCGTAATTAAACCCGATAATTTTAAATTAGGGTTTTGATTGAAAAATTAGGGTTTTCTAATTAGGGTTTCTTAACGCCATCAATTAGGGTTTCTAATTGACCATTAGGATTCTCTAATTATCTGTGTATGTTCTAACACAGTCATTACGATCTCTAACTTCAACCGATTAAGGTTATAATAATTAGGGTTTGTCCTAATTATCAGCGTAAAAAATAGTAATTAGGGTTTTCTTCTAATTACAGACATTCGTATACACAGTAACTTCATATACACAGAAACTTCATATACACAAATGCTATACTCACTCATTTCTCATAACTAAGTTTAATAATTAGGGTTTCACAAAGACGGTAATATCTTTATGACCTAATCAATCATCATTACTTCAATATTATCTCGTCTACATATACATACACAGAGACATAATTATTGTATCAGAAAATCATTATAAAAATAATATAATATTATTATTCTCATCTCTTGATCACAATCCCAATTCGGGGTTGGGATCTCATATCTCGACTTCTCTTTCGCATATCAAGTTAAAATACTTGATTTAAATATTCTAACAATTCATATAATAAAATATATATTATATAAATTCTAATTATCACTTCATATATTATTTCCAATCATGTTTTCATGGAAAATAATTAATAAAAACATTTCTCGCTATGTAAATTAATTACCATAAAAATATAATTTGTAGTAATTAATAATTCCAAAATTATTTCTAATTTTTCAAGTAATAAATATATTCGCATTTATCGCTCACATTACTAGACACTTTATTCTCGCTATTAAATAAAAAAAATTATACGCAAATTTTCTTATTTATTTTATTTAGAAAATCTCGGGTTATTACATTCACCTCCTTATAAGGATTCCGTCCCTAATCACCGCTTTAAAACTCATACACGTAAGAGTACATAACACATATAATCCTTGACATAGACCTCGATCAATACTTGATCGAATCGTTTTTTAACTATTCTCCATAACGCATATCTTTTCGATAAATGTAATTTTGATTAAGAGAACCAAAATTCCTCCTTCAAAATTTCTTTATGAAATAATTTACTATCTATATAGCTATATTTTATACAGGAAAATCATATAAAATATTTAAGTTATTCGAATAGAACCTGGAGTTCCATTTCCAGCTGCCACAGTATCCTCAACTACTACGATATCTTGAACGACCATAATGAAGACACTTACGGTTTATTTCGTTGTCGCCTATATCTTGCTGTCATTTCTCGTATTCGCATTCCTTATCTCACTTCTCCTTCTTGAATAATCTTTTACCTTATAATCCATTGATTCACAAATAAAACATTCGCTATACATTCTTGAATTGGGACAATTGGAAGAGATATGTCTCTTCTGCCCACAAACTTTCTCTTTATCTCATTTCCGTTTTATCGTATAGGTGATAAAAGTTATCTTTTGCCCTTTCCGTTATCCTAACTATCATAAACGCTTCTACTGAGTCACTTAATCCTCTATACCCTAGCAATAGGATTGCCTTAAAGTCTTTGGCGTTCGTTGTTCGATTATCTGGTTGATCTTCCGCAGCTGGTTTTCGTTTTCGTCACGGTGGCATAATCGTAAATTATTCTTCATTTTCTTAGATTCTAAGCCTCATCGTATACGTTCGACATATAACACAAAATTTTCTACTCAAATACTCATGTAATCAAAATATTGGATTTGAAACTTGGTTTACTATATTAACCAATATTCGATAAATATCTCGCTACCTTTATAACAACTTACTTCATTAATCCAACTTGTGACACTCTATGGTACTTCCAACCATAAAGACCTCACATTAATAGAACTTAACATAGCATATATTGCTTTAAACATCACCTATCCCTTTACGACTCAAAAGTCGGGATTATAAACTTGATCAACACAAAGGTTGAAATATAGTTCATTACTTATCACACATAACCCATACTACTTATCTACCAAGCCTTTTTTTTTTTTCTGACATTCATTCGCTCGATGTCCTTCCATTCCACAATTAAAACATCCACCTTGCTTATAGTTGGGGCAACGCAGGAGAGGTATGTCCCTCACAAATGCAAATATAACATATCTTCTTCCTTTCTTCTTATCGTGTTTTCCTAAGTCGATCTTCTATCTTTCTTTTCCCTTACCTCTCGAGTCGCATTACGATGTGTTGCTTGAGGCTCCCATCTGGTCAATTTGGATTTTGAGCTTATCTTGCTCTTCCATTGTTTCTTTTAATGCTTTTCGCAGTTGAATATTAAGCAACTTTTCTATCTCCCACAACCTTTCTAGTGAAGAAACCTTGTTCTCCAGATCCTGCACTTTCGTTGATGCTTGAGCAGCTTCAACTTTAGTGTCTGAATCACTATCTGTCAAATCCACCATTTCTGGATCTGATACTACGTTTTCCACTATAGCCACCTCGTCCGATTTGGGTTCTTGGTAAGCTTCTATTTCAAATTTGCCGGCCTCGATATTAGCTCGGGGGTATGGATCTGATCCTTCTTATTCCACATATCTTTTCCACCAGACATCTACATACATAAGTTACCCTGATTATCATGTAGTATATATACACAGCAATCAAGAGTTCTATATACGTTGTCTCTTATTTTGTTTGACGATGAATTTATTCAATCCATCTCTATAAACACATTAACGCCTATCTTTCTGCCGAAAGGAAGCTCCATCCACTCTGCATCGAATCGTATGAAGGCGATGTCTAAAGCCTGCTCCAAGGTATATATCTTGGTGTCTTTGGCTTCTATCTCAACCTTCAACCGTCTATCTCAGATCTCCTCTCGCTTCCAACCTCCTCGTAACTCGGTTAACTCCATCTGTGTTCGCGTGAGCAAATCATCCTTGTATCACCGTTCAAAATCAAGAGTACGATTACGTCTCACTTTCCACCTAACCCTTAAGTCGTCGCTCCTAACTATCAAATCTCTTATCATCTCACCGTCTGTGTACTCCTCGCTAGAGTCCATCGCCTCTTGGGTCAAGGAATTACTATTTTGACTTTCGCCATCCATCCTATGACCACAATAAACGAGACAACATTAGTAATCAAAATAAAATATATTCATCGGTAAAATGAAGGAATATTTTATTTAGTACAACTAAAACTTGATGGATCTCTTCGACTCATCATATCCTATAACTCCTCACCGTAGTACTTCGCCTCTCGGTTCACCAATATTTATCTTAACTTTCGTTCTCCATTCTACTAAGGTTATAACCTAGGTTTCGCATTCCTAACGCTTATAACCTCATACTATACCAACCTCAGATGCGACCCCCAAATCCAGTGTACTTGAAACCCTAACTCCGGTTCTCCACGATACCATTTCTTTTTAAATTTGAATAATACTAAATAATAATATAATTCAACTTAATTTACATACATCAAAGTTTACTTTCCTGTGCACGTGACCTTCAAATACATTCCTTATAATACCCGATAATAGATTCCATTGTCTTACTAACTATAACCATTAACTCATACTAATTCTCATTCAATGCCTTTTCTTTTCCTTGTTAGCGTGCTTGAGCCTTCGTGTCGATCGTAGTAATCGAAAACATTTAGTTTAAGCAAGGATGAGCATTTGAGTGCCCAAAGAAGTAATAGCAATTATATATATAAGTTTGAAAGAATATAAGTATTCTCTTTCCATAACACTTCTACAACGAATCGAAAGTTATGAAGTAATCTGTATTGATAAAAATTCACATAACAATTCTCTTTCAATTTCTTGAAATTAGGCTCCACCCATGAATAGGATTTAAGAAACATACTATGAACATGGTTTTTCATTTTCGAAAAGGTTTAGCGAAATTCATCCAAGAAACCGTCATAACTTACGAACGGAGGGTGATCACCCATTGTACCACTCAGATTGATCAATACTACATAACTTGAACGAAATTCATCGCTCACCCTTTGTCCGCCGAAGCGCATAAAAATTTTCCCATTATCGGGATGTTCATACATGCCTGGTTCCAAACCCGAAGGTTTTTAATCTTGCTCAACAATAATATGTAATTCAACATATATGTATACGGGTAATTGACAAAGGTATATCAACATGTGAATAAATGCTATGATTATCCAAGTGGGGACACTTGTATAACCATTTAGAAATCAACTTAATGTAATATATATCCGAGCTAACATGTTGATAATCAAAGCGTATATAATCTGTACATGAATATAATAATTACGAAACTTCTTACTCATGTCCATTGCATAAAGGAAATGCAAAGGTAAGATACTTGCCGATTTAGCGATTACAAATCTCAACTTAGGTTTTATCTCTTTATCACAACCTATCAATAATCGGATCATTCGCTTCGATTAGAACAATATATCATAACACATAGTAATCATCAATTACTATACAAGACATAGTCTAATCACGCCATCACATAATCGCAGTGATCATACTTTCTATTCTATACTTTTATACATTTTTCAAATATCTCATCCATGTTCTTACAAGAGCCTTTTCTTTCTATTATAGGTTCGGCATTTGTCGTATCGCATCGATGCCTTTTTATCGGGTAAATACTGAGTCTAAGACTCTTATTCTATACCTAAACATCGTAAAATATCGACATTTTACTTTTAATCATTTTTGAATTTTCCGTAAATTGAAAAATTTAAAATAAATCAAATCATCACTCAAGGGCTTATAGTGATATAACTGTTACTATGGGTGCTCTTCATCAAATCTCGGACTTCATAACCTGTTCTCTCAATCACTAGTTTGGCCTATATAACTTTCAAACATCTAATCATAATTAAATGATTTAAACATCAAATAATTCTATTATCATTAATAATTAATTAATATTAAATTATTAATGAAACCATTACTAAAAATATAAAAGTTATTTATAATAACTCAAACTATTTTTAAAACATTTATATTACCCTTAAATGATTTTTAAAACAATTAAAATCATTTTAAATAATCACCATTAATATATAAATATTAATGTACTATTCATCCAAATATTAAAAGTCATTAATTATAACTTAAAATATTTTTAAATCCTTAATATCCTCTTTAAATGATTTTTAAATAAATAAAACCATTTTTAAACTATTTATTTAATATAAATATTAAATAAACTTAATATCACAAATCATTAACTAAATATCATTAATATATAATTATTAATGAAATTATCTTCTAAATATTAAAAGTTATATTTTATAACTCAAAATATCTATAAATACTTTATTTTCATTAAAATGATTTTTAAAATATTAAAATCATTTTTAAACTAATTATTTAATATAATCAATAAATAACTTTAATATCATTAATATATAATTAATTAATGAAATTCATCACAAAATATTAAAAGTCATCACAAATAACTTAAAATATTTTCTTATACCATAATATAATTTTTCATGATTTTTCATGAATTAAAACTATTTTTAAAACATTTATTTAATATTATAATTAAATAAATAAATACCTTTATATTCCAAAATACTAAATATTTGTGAAATATACTCAAAATAGTTAAAAACTATTTTTCAGACTTTAAAATAATTTTTCATAATTTATTTGGTATTTTTAATAATTAAAATCTAATTTTTCTAATTTTTTAAATCATTTTCGGAAAATCAGAAATTAAAATAATTAAAACTGTCGCTAAAGACCCCTATAGTGACAGAACCGTCGCTATAGGTGTTCTTGAGCCTACCTAGATCTTCATAAGGCGTAACCGAAAGGTGGGCTACTTTGACCGTGCATAACTCTCTCATCTTAACGAATTTGGACAATCTATAAATTGGGTCTTGTAGAGGAAATACTGTACTACAATTACAAACAATCATAACGCTTAAAAAACATCGATCCGGAGAAATAATTTATCAAAGTAGCTTCCAAAGTCGTTTCTTCATAAAGAACGATTCAAGTGCCTACTTTGGACCTCTATAACTTGATGATGAAGCAACGCTTACGTGATCTATCAATTCCAGTGTGTAGACAACATGTAGGACTAAAATTCTAACACTTAACATCATCATAACAACAAGAAATCAAGCAGATAAAGTATGGTCAAACCTTGTCAGAAAAATTAACACTTAGAAAATTCAGTCGCCTTAATTTTTTCTTTGGCAATCCAAACCAACTTTGACCTTAAATAACTTTTAATCCGTAATATATATGGACCTGATTCTTTTTGGAGATTAAATACCACATAACAAGATACACATAACAACCTTTAGAACACAAAACACATTAAAGATAACCGAGATATAAGGCCTGACATTTGCCAAAAAAAAATTTTCTGGACACTTAGAATATTTTCTGGGTTTGAAAAATAGTAATTAACAATGCCTACCAACCCACTTTGACCGCTTATAAATCCCGATCTACAATAGATATAGACCTGATTCCTTTTGGAGTTTAAAGACCACATAACAAGATACACCTAACAACTTTTAAACAACAAAAATAGTAAATAATCACAGAGATATAGGTCTTGACATTTGCCCAAAAATCACAAAATCTTGCCCAACTTGCTCAAATCTTCAAATTGCACACTTTGATGTTATGGGTTCATGATTTTACAACCCGAACATTAATAGACTCTCTATTACACTACTTTAAACAATCAATTGCATCAATTAACATCGAATCGAAGGATTTCTAGAATTTAGGATTTCCTACCTTTTCAAGCTTGATTTTTGATTTACGCTTCGATGCTTCCGATTTGTTGTTTGTGATGGTTGGGCTTTGTTTAGGGACCCGATATGCTACAATAATTCGTAGGTTTTAGAGAGAGAAGCTTAAAGATGAGAGTTGGATGAATTTTAGTGTACAAAATATATTATCTCTCTCCAATCTATATATAAACCAAGTTAGATGCATTGGATGCTACTCAATGGTTGATTGAATCTGCATAATTGAGTCTTGGATGCTTAATTGGTAGGGTAAGTATGTTTGCCATGCTTTGCTAGCAAGATTCCTCCAATAATACACTAATAATACACTAATAAGCCAAAAGGGTATTTTGGTAATTTTGCATATAATTTCATGGGCATTTTTGTACATAGCAATTAAATGTAGTATTTAATCACTAGATTATAATTCTTACCATTGACCAATTAATTCTATCCTTTGGTAAATTAAAACTTTTATACATTAACATCGTAATTAAACCCGATAATTTTAAATTAGGGTTTTGATTGAAAAATTAGGGTTTTCTAATTAGGGTTTCTTAACGCCATCAATTAGGGTTTCTAATTGACCATTAGGATTCTCTAATTATCTGTGTATATTCTAACATAGTCATTACGATATCTAACTTTAACCGATTAAGGTTATAATAATTAGGGTTTGTCCTAATTATCAGCGTAAAAAATAGTAATTAGGGTTTTCTTCTAATTACAGACATTCGTATACACAGTAACTTCATATACACAAGAAACTTCATATACACAAATATTACTCACCATTTCTCATAACTAAGTTTAATAATTAGGGTTTCACAAAGACGGTAATATCTTTGACCTAATTAACCGCATCGCTTCAATATTATCTCATCACATACACACACGTATATAATTATTGTCTTCAGAAAATCATTATAACAATAATATAATATTATTATTCTCATCTCTTGATCACAATCCCAATTCGTGGTTTGGATCTCATATCGACTTCTCTTTTCGCATATCAAGTTAAAATACTTGATTTAAATATTCTGAACAATTCATATAATAAAATATATATTATATAAATTCTAATTATCACTTCATATATTATTTCCAATCATGTTTTCATGGAAAATAATTAATAAAAACATTTCGCTACGTAAATTAATTATCATAAAAATATAATTTGTAGTAATTAATAATTCCAAAATTATTTCTAATTTTTCAAGTAATAAATATATTCGCATTTATCGCTCACATTACTAGACACTTATTCTCGCTCATTAAATAAAAAAAAAAATATCATAAATTTTTCTTATTTATTTTATTTAGAAATCTCGGGTTATTACTGACCTTCCAACGTTGGGTTCGCTTTCACCCTATTTGATTCACCAAATATAACTACTAAATGATGTTTAAAATACAACACACTTTTCTATACTGTTTAGGGAGAACTTCCACCGCTAGAGACCACCGTTCTATTCCCTTGTTACCCCCGCTCGACCCAGCTACACTCTTATTACCTGAAAGGAATTGTGAAGCAAAAGGGTGAGCTCAACTAGCCCAGTAAAGAATATAATGACTAAAGATAAATAAATTATCAATAGCCTTCATCAGTAATAAATCAGAGATTTAGAACATATGGTAGATGATAAAAATTTTCAACCATAGTTACAACGGAACTAGTAATCCATTAGAAGAGTCAAATAGACCACAAAGTCTATTATCTTCTCCATGTAAAAAGTCCACCAAAAATGTTTTATCCATGTAACATCAATCAACAGTTCTGGTTCACAATCATATGAATAACTCATAATCATAATTGTGGTTCTAAATTTCTCTTCTCATCCAGGACAAAGATAATTTTCATCACATGTCTTCACCTGAAACATCAAAGATCATGGTTATACCAAATCACAGTTTCTGTTCATAATCATACTAATAAATTCATCTTTGTATTACGGGCCAAAGATATTCATCAATAGTTCATCTTTGCACTACAGGCCAAAGATATTCAATAATAGGTCATCTTTGCACTACGGGCCAAAGATATTCAACAACAGATCATCTTTGCACTACGGGCCAAAGATATTCAACAACAGGTCATCTTTGCACTACTGCACCAAAGATATTCAACAATGTATCATCTTTTGCACTACGTGCCAAAGATATTCAACAACAGTCATCTTTGCACTACATGTGCCAAAGATATTAATATCCCAAAGAAATATATAATCATTTCAGAATTTATATAAACGATAATTATAACCATGTTGATCAATTCACCTTTGCACTTAAGCTAAAGATATTTAATTATAAATTCAATGGTCATGATCATACCAGTCAACAATTTAACTTTGCACTCATCGCCAAAGAGAACCCATAGTCACGATCATACCAATAATCTACCCATCTTTACACTCAAGTCAAAGAGAAATTTCATCACCGTGATTATAAAAATGTTATATATGATAATAAAAACAATATGATCAACAACTGCATTTAATTTCAAGAGTAAGATTCATAAATCAACGATAATTTGGTCAGAAAAAGAAACAAATTTTTTCGTGAATAGTAACTCGTGAATAGTACTCCGTATTCGTATATAGTACCGTATACGTAAATAATGTCATATACGTAAATAGTGCCATATACATGAATAATGCCGTATATGTGAATAGTGCCGTATACGTGAATAAGTAACCCCCACACAAAAAGGTAGAAATTCCACAATAAAATCCATACCAATATTTTGGTATAATGATATTGAAAGAATAACATCATTAGGAAGAAAATAACATCCCTTATAATCCCTTAAAATCCCTTACTATAATAATGACAATATCCCTTACCTCAAAAGAAGCAAGATGCTTTGATCGGAATATCGAATATGATATTACGTCAAGGAAACTTGCACTAAATAGCAACTCACAAAGTATCTAAATACTCACAAAATACGCTCGATAATATTGAGAGAAAGAGAAAAAACTTGTTTCTGGAGTAATTTTCAATTTTAACTAAGCACCCTATTTATAGGAAAATGCTTAGAACGCCATAGCAGACTAACCTGCTACATGATGGCTTTACCTGCTACTATTCAAGCCTACCACTTTTGAAAATAAATTTTAGCACATTTTATTTCTAACCAACCAAAAGTGGGGCCCACCATATTTTTAATAAAAACATTTATTTATGAAACTTCAATAATTCATAATAAATAGCCCTTTTATCAGAAAAATTCAAATCTCATGTCTATTCCATAGGAAATTAAATTCTCTACAACTTTGTAAGTTTAAGTTTTTCCAAATTCCAAACGAAAAATGATCGAAATCCATATACGGACGATTTTCAAAACTTCCATTCCGACAAAATACTAATAAAATACCTCAGCATTAATTCCTTCATTTATAACCACAATAAATATATCCATCATTTGTATCCACATAAAAATACTTTCCTTATCATATAAATCAATAATTAATTATTCACAAATAATATTACAGAATCACAATTATGACAACCAGGTCGTTACCAGGAAAGAAGGGGCTTTCCGATAAGGATTTCTCCTTATTGGCGCGTAATTAGGTGACCAAACCCCTTTCCTAGATAGAACTTCCTTAGACATTGCCAATAATGCTCTCTAATAATATTATTCAAATACAAAATTATTGATCTGATAATGGAGATACTGTGCAGTGACAATTATTGACACAACAATAATATAAAATATCAACATAGCAATTATTGAATCAATAAAATAAAATATTGAACAATAATTATTGTAACAATTATTGAGTAGTGCCTTCTTACGTAAGAATCAATAATTCAAAAATCTTTATGCAATACCGTGTGCTTTCGTGTGACCACGCCAGAAGCGTATCGTATTTTTTAACCACGGGTATTCCAACAATGTTGTTAATTGATAACAATAACTACGCCAAGTATTTATAAAAACTCAAATTTGTATTTTTCTTCATCCCACCATTATTCTCATTATGGGCTCTGAAATGGTCATTTGTAGTATTGCATTTAAATATTCCCACAACAAGAATATTCCACGACCAAACGAATATTCCCCCACAAAAATAAATATTTTATAACCACTTGCTTATTTTGAAAAATTTGCATATTTCACCCATAACTTTAAACTTTTATCAATTTAACCATTTACTGAATAATAATTATAAGAAAAAATTGAATACTTTTATTTTCATAAAATTCGGGGTCTTACAACTTGATACCTAAATATCTAAATACAATGCACTTATCGTCTTCGCCTCCTCGAACGACTGAGAACCAGTGGTGTGTACTATCCGGAGCTGACCACGATTCTTCTTCGCCTTTTCTTTCGGATTTTTTTGAAGTCATCGACTCCCAAATACGCATACATAGCCTACCAAAGCTAAATCGAGACTATCTTGGTGATGATGATCTCGATGGTGGTCCCAAGTGTCCTAAACCGTCTGGCTGCCTTACATCACATCTCATATAGCTAGTTGGTAATTAATTAAATGACATGATGCTCAATCACATCGTCGCCAGCTGATTGAGAGATGCTCGGGTCAAATAGATAATAAACCTATAACAAAAGTTAATTTATAATTAGTAACAATTGAACAAGGCATCCTAATACAACTATGTAGTAATAATATAATATGATTAACTTACATGGAACTCCCGCAAGAAGAGTCTACGTAAAAAGTGGCATCGCATCACAGCATACTAATCGAACCGCATGCACCTTCCTGGAGATCGTCCAAATGTATCGCGTCAAGGTGGTGTGCTTAGCCACCGGGTCTAGTATACTACAGAAAAAGTATAACAATATGTGAATTTATGTGAATTGTGTTTTGCAATATCCGAAATTAATATTACCAATATATTAACACTTATCACCTTTGAAGCGACATCCACCGCAGATCTTTGTGTAAGGGCAATCGCCGCATGACATCCAAAGATACCGAGGTTCGTCCCTCGGTGTCGTCGACGAGGTGCATCTGTAATAATTATATTTAACTGAGTCAATAAACATTGTAACTAATGCAGCTTGAGATATATTTAAATCCTAGTGAAGATAACTTACTCGTGCATGAAGAAGAGCCTCCATCGTTTAACAATATGTGGTATGTATTAATGTGGCGCCCCCAAAATAGGTATACATCACATATTCTGAGTCGCCAAATACATGGTACATAATACAAATACAATCTTAAATATACAACATGAGTTGTGAGTTTTAATACAATTATTATCTTCTAGACAGTATTCAAACTCAAAATAAGTCCTTAATACATTTATTAACACACTATTTTCATAGAATAGTGAGGACTACTAATGCTATCCTCTGGACCGTCACTCCGTTCCCCGACTAGTCCCTGCTACATTATCATTTCCTGAAGAGAACAATGAAAGCAAAAGGGTGAGTTCAACTAGCCCAGTAAGAAATATTATGACTAAGATAATGCAGAATAAATTATCATTAGTCTTTAACAGTGTTAAACTGATACAATATAACAACCATCAAGTTTAACTGCAGTGGAACAAGCAATCCATTAAAAGAGTCAAGTAGAAAATAAAATCTACTATCTTCTATGATTTAAAAAGTTTTTCATCACTTTTATCGCTGAGACTCAGCTTAATAAATAAACCACATCATCCCTGCACTACGGCCAAGGATATTCATTAGTATCACGACCATAAATTATCCATGCACTACGGGCCAATGATATTCGTGTATTCATCAATGGTCATGATCATGCCAACATCTGTCCATCAATGCACTACGGGCCAATGAGGACTTTTACCACATCATTTGTAATATTACGGTCATGATTATACCGAATAATCCTTGGTAATAATCATACCAAGTCCATCTATGCACTACAGTCCACATATGACTTTCAACATAATATAAACATGAGGATGATGACAATGATATAAGAATTCAATAAAACAAGTTCAAGAATTAATTTATCCAGAACCAATAACGTCCAAATTGTCAACATGATCTTTGCTTTGTGGAGTAAAATTCAAGAATGCTCGTAAGAATATTTTCATGAAAAGATCTTTGGATGAAGCGCAAATATCATGGATATTCCACTAATTTAATGGAGTATAAAAGCCAAAACTTTAACCAACCGAGTATAATAAAGAATGGAATAACAAAAGAATTCACCGTGCATGCGATAGATCGCATGCACCTGGTTATTCCAACGAATAATAAATAATGGAACTGTGTCATGCGTAATACGCATGCGCAGACGTGATGTTCCAAATGTAATAATAAAGAATGGAATAACGTAAGAATTCACCATGCATGCGATAGACCGCATGCATGTGTTATTCCAACGAGAATAATAAATAATGGAACCAAAGTCATGCGTAATACGCATGAGCATGTGATGTTCCAACGAATAATAAATAATGGAATAACGAAGAATTTCACCACGTATGCGATTGCGATGCATTAAAGTTATTCCGACAGAATAATAAATAACGGAACCAGGTCATGCGTAATTTGCACAGACAGGATGTTCCAATAGAATAATAAGGGATGGAATAACAATAGCTCTCTTCAAGAACACAAAAGAAATAATACCCATTACCTTAGAAAACTGAATACTGGAATAGTGAGGTAGCAGACTTCTCTTCTTCTTTCTCTCTATAATAATTGATCTATAGCTTTAGTGAATTGGTGAGAAATGAAGGAAGAATGATCTTCTATTTATAGGAAAATATAGTTTCGATAATTGCACGTTTTGGGGATCAAAATATTATAGTATAATACCTTCCTCTTTTTCTTCATTTTTAATTTAGTCCTGCAAGTATTATCAAACTTGCACCACCTCCCCTAATAGTAAATAATGTGAATTAATAGTTCATTCATGTGACTCAATAGTATAATCATGTGAAAAAACTAATTACAGTATAACACTTTCAACTATACCTCCATTTTTAACTTAGTCATGCAAGTATTATCAATCTTGCACCAACTCCCCTAATAGTACAAGAATGTGATTCAATAGTACACACATGTGAACAAATAGTTATATAAGCATGTGAATTAGTAGCAATTAATTGCTCATTTATCCGATAAATTACCCAATTTATCAATATAACCCCCAGACATCAATTATCATCGGAATAGATGTCGATTTCCACTAACACTAATAATCCCAACACAATGGAACTATCAAATTCATCTTTAATCAACACAACTTATTCATCATTAATATTATAACTCACAATATTTAACAACCAGGTCGTTCCCAGGAAAGAGGGGGCTTTCCAATAAGGATTTCTCCCTATTGACGCGCAATTAAGTGACCAAACCTCTCCTTGACAGAACTTCTAGGCATTGTAAATATTGAAATTTAATAATATGAATAACTTTGTCGTCTCAATTATTGATTTAATAATATAACATATTATGCAGATGATACTATGATAATAATTGAATCAATAATATGAGAGATATGCTGCAACAATTGTTGTTGCAATAATTAAGTATAACTGAGTGACTTCTTACGTAAGCATCAATAATCAATACTGTGTGATACTATGCAACCACGCGTATTACTTTACTTTTACTACCGGGTAGTTCAACAGTTTAACGGTAACACTTCCGCCGTTATTTTTATAAAAAAGATAATTTTTTTCATTTTCTTATTACGACAATACTTCCGTTGTGGGGTCCACCAATGATTGTGTCATCGTACGAATATTCTCTGTTAAAATGAATATTCCCCAACCAATCGAATATTATATAACCACTTGCTTACTTTGCAAAATTTGTAAATATTACCCACAACTATAACATTATATCAAATCCACACCATAATATTCAAAAATATATTTCGAGAAAATTATTCTTTATTCATAAAAGTTGGGGTCTTACAACCTCCCCTTCTTATGAAATTTCGTCCTCGAAATTAGGGTACATACCTGGTATATCGAAGAGGTGAGGATACCTTGATTTCATTTCAGATTCTAACTCCTAGGTTATTTCCTCAACATCGTGGTTTCTCCATAAAACTTTGACTTGAGGTATAACTTTAGAGCGTAGAATATGATCCTTCTTATCCAAGATTTTAACAGGTAACTCTTCATACGTTAAATCTTCCTCTATCTCGTCTGGTTCTAATTCAATAATGTAGTTCGGGTCTTTCACATATTTACGTAACATAGATATGTGAAAAACGTTATGAACACGAGACATACTTGGCGGTAAGACGAGTCTATAGGCCACAGTTCCTACTCGATCAAGGATTAAAAATGGGCCAATGAATTGAGGGTTGAGCTTTCCTCTCTTTCCAAATCTCGTAACTCCCTTCCATGGAGCAACACGTAACAACACATGATCTCCAATATCGAATTCCACGTCCTTTCGATGAAGATCAACATAACACTTTTGTCGATCTTGTGAGGTTTTTATATGTTGTCGGATCATTTGAATCTTTTTCGTAGTCATACGTACCAACTCCGGTCCCAACAACATTGCTTCACCCACCTCATCCCAGCATACTGGAGAACGACACTTTCTTCCATACAACGCCTCAAATGGAGCCATGCCAATACTTGCTTGATAACTGTTGTTGTAGGAAAACTCCACCAATGGTAAGAACTTGTACCAACTTCCTTTGAAGTCAAGGACACAGAGTCTTAATAAATCTTCAAGAGTTTGAATAGTCCTCTCCATTGCCTCATCCGCTTGAGGATGATATGCCGAAGCTAAATCAGAACTCAGTGCCCATAGCTTTTTGCAAACTAACCCAAAATCTTGAAGTGAATCTTGGGTCTCGATCGAAACTATGGATACCGGCATACCATGCGCAGCTTACAATCTCGTTTATGTACATACGAAAGCAAGACGTTCAAGTGTATAAGTTTCTCGATATAGGTAGGAAATGAGCGGACTTGGTCAATCTATCAACAATGACCCAAATTGCATTTATGCCTTGAGAAACCTTGGGAAGACCAAGAATCTTGAAATCCATGGTAATGTGCTCCCACTTCCATTATGGAATTTCAAGTGGTTGCAATGGACCTTTTGGTACTTGATGCTCCGCCTTGACTCGTTGACAAGTTAAACACCTTGAGATAAACTCCGCTATCTCTCTCTTCATATTGTTCTACCAAAATGTATGTCGAAGATCACGATACATTTTGGTACTCCCAGGATGGATTGCAAACGGTGTGTTGTGTACCTCCATCATGATTTTATACTTTAAATCAGGGTTGTTAGGAACACAAAGTCTAGAGTTGAATCGAAGTATTCCTTCTTCATCGATTCTTGCTTCCAGCATAGCACCTTCTTGCACTTTCTTCCTCATACGCATCGCCTCCAGTCCAGAGCTCGAAAGCGGCTTTAACTTTATCGATTAAAGTCGGTTCTACTCGTATATTCACCATCATCACATGGGTCCCTGGAGTCTTTAACTCTATCTCCATCCTTTGTAAGTCATATAAAATGGGCCTTTGCGTTGACAATAATGCACTCGTACTCGCATATGATCTTCTACTTAATGCATCAGCGATTATGTTCACTTTTCCAGGATGGTATTGAATGGTATGATCGTAATCTTTCAACAACTCATGCCATAGTCGTTGTCGCATGTTGAGTTCCTTTTTAGTGAAGAAATATTTGAGGCTTTTATGATCCGTATAAGTCTCCACCTTCTCTCCATACAGGTAATTCCTCCAAATCTTAAGCGCAAAAACGACTGTTGCCAAC
Source organism: Panax ginseng (assembly GCA_020205605.1). NCBI lineage: Eukaryota > Viridiplantae > Streptophyta > Magnoliopsida > Apiales > Araliaceae > Panax > Panax ginseng. The sequence continues at coordinate 129,941,760 of CM035136.1, read as the reverse complement.
TCTAGATCATGAGTAGGATAATTTCTCTCATATTCTTTGAGTTGTCGTGAGGCATAGGCTATGACTTTCACATGTTGCATGAGAACACATCCTAACCCTTTGCCTGAAGCATCACTGTAGATGACAAATCCCTTTGAGCCAGATGGTATTGTCAGAACAGGTGCTGAAATGAGTCTCCTCTTGAGTTCTTGAAAACTCTTCTCACATTCCTCGCTCCAATCGAATTTTGTATCTTTTCGAGTCAGCTGAGTTAATGGAGTAGCGATTCGAGAAAACCCTTCTACGAATCTTCGATAATAACCAGCTAAGCCGAGAAAGCTACGTACTTCGGTCACTAATTTAGGTTGCTCCCAGCTTTGAATTGCTTCAATCTTTGCCGGGTCAACAGATATCCTATGATTTGATATCACGTGCCCAAGGAATGCAACTTCCTCAAGCCAGAACTCGCATTTCTTCAACTTGGCATATAGCTTGTTTTCATGAAGCTTTTGGAGTATCAGCCTCAAGTGTTGCTCATGGTCTTCACGAGTTTTGGATTATATGAGGATGTCATCAATAAAGACGACCACAAAGTGATCCAAATATTCCTTGAATACTCGGTTCATCATATCCATGAAGGCAGCAGGAGCATTAGTCAATCCAAAAGACATGACTAAGAATTCATAATGCCCGCTGATGAGTTCCGAAAGCGCTCTTTGGAATGTTATCAGTTTTAATCTTCAACTGATGATATCCGGAACGAAGATCAATCTTTGAAAAGAATTTGGCGCCTTACAACTGGTTAAATAGGTCATCAATGCGAGGCAATGGGTACCTATTTTTGATGGTGACATGATTCAACTCCCGATAATCAATACAAAGTCGCTTACTTCCATATTTCTTCTTCATGAATAGAACAGGAGCACCCCAAGGAGACGTACTAGGACGAATGAAACCGATGTCTAACAATTCCTGCAATAGGGTCTTTAACTCCTGAAGATCAATAGGAGCCATTCGATATGGGGCTTTGGAAATGGGTTTTGTACCGGGTTCAAGGTTGATAAAAAATTTAATTTCACGCTCTGGGGGTAGGCCAGGAAGTTCTTCGGGGAATACGTCAGGAAAATTATTATCAATAGAAATATCATTCAAATCTAACGTATTTTTGTTTAAATCTGTTACATGAGCTAAGAAAGCTTGACATCCATTTTCAATAAATGAATAGTTTATGGCTTGAGATGACCGTGATTGATTTTAATGGTTTGGTCGCTTGAATTCGCATAATAGGTTGATTAGGAATATGAAAGCTAACAACCTTACGAAAATAATCAATTTTAGCATGATGAGTAGTTATCCAATCAATCCCTAGAATCACGTCAAATGTAAGTATTTTTAAAGAAATAAGATCGACAGGTAACGTGCGGTTACCGATTTGAATCAAACAAGACTTATAAACAGTGGATGTAATAAAGGTTTCTTCCAACGAAGTTTCAACCGATAAGTCAAAGTCTAATTTCTCCGGAGTCAAATTTAAACGTTGAGCGCAAGTAGGAGAAATAAAAGAATGGGTAGAACCGGTATCAAATAAGGTATAGACTTCGCTAGAGTTTATGATAAGCTTACCCGTGATGACCTCGTTTGGGTTCCTTGCTTTCTGGGAAGTTACGACAAACGTTCTCCTTTGAACTACCGGCTTTGACTTTTCTGGGACGACCTTTGGTGCCTCCATCCCAGCTGGACTTGTCTTTGGTGCACGACAAAATCGGGCTAGGTGACCTTCTCTTCCCCAATTATAACACCCTTTGGATGACATCGCGCAGTTTGGACTGATATGTCCCTCCCCTCCGCATTTGAAGCATATGATAGGTGGTCGTTCTCCTTCCTTAACAACGGGTGCTGGTGCTGACGTCTTTACATCATTGTTGAATCTCTTTTTCTTGAAATGTCCATTTTTACTATCTAGGTCGTGATTACCACCGAAGTGGTTACTAATTCTAGTATGTTGATTTCCTCCACGTTTGTTGTCACTGCTTCGATGACTGCTACCACTGGTATTATCATTTTGCCGGCTGCTTTCTCTTAGTTGAGTTGACTCGTTATTGCGCTCTAATAACTGAGCCCTATTAACAACATCTGAATACAAACACAGTTTGTGAGAAATTAAGTATTGACGTATCTCGGGTTTCAAACCTCTTAGAAACATCCGCGTAATTCTCTCCTCATTATCAACCAAGTGAGACGCAAACCAGGACAACTTGGAAAACTTAGCTTCAGATCGACACTGGCCATATTGTTCTGCTCAATTTGATGAACTCTACCTCTTTCATGTGACGAATACTTTCGGAAAGTACTTGTCATTGAATAGTTCTTGGAACTTCTCCCAAGACATCTTCAAAGCGGCAGTTGAGTACGCTTTTACCGATTCCCACCAAAGATTCCGCCTCTCTCGCAACATAAAGGTGGCAATGGAACCTTTTGCTCCTGGAGCATCCCAAAACATCAAATATCTTGGTGATCTCGCTTTATCCACGCTTCCGCCTTAAGTGGTTTTGGCTCTCCAATAAACTCCGTGGTCCCAGCCCTTGAACTGCTTTAGCGGTGGACCGTCCCGAGAGTTTCGATGTTTCCACCTACATTTTGGACAGAGCCATTTCTTGCTCGATGTTGCATGAATTGCATAAAGCCTCCGAACATTCCATCGCTCATCATTTGGTCGTTGTTGTTGTTTGCATGAGGATTGTCGCCTTCACGATGCACATTATCCCGATTATTGATCCGTGGAGACTCAACGGTCTCTGTGCTCCATTGTTATTCTCAACATTCTCTGATGTCATTTTCAAATACTGCCACAAAACAAGGGTTAATTGACATGCAACATATTATCCCTATACTCTGACCAACCAAATAAATACCAAATAAACTTAAGTAGGTCATACTAGCGAAGGAATTCCCCGTCTCTCCCCTCCTAGTTTTTGTCTCACATCTCAGCCAGGAATCATATCCCTAAGCTTTGATACCAACTGTGACGCCCCCAAAATAGGTATACATCTCATATTCTGAGTCGTCAAATACATGGTACATAATACAAATACAATCTTAAATATACAACATGAGCGGTGAGTTTTAATACAATTATTATCTTCTAGACAGTATTCAAACTCAAAGTAAGTCCTCAATACATTTATGAACACATTATTTCATAGAATAGTGAGGACTACTAATGCTATTCTCTGGACCGTCACAACGTTCCCCGACTAGTCCCTACTACGTTATCATTTCCTGAAGAGAACAATGAAAGCAAAAGGGTGAGTTCAACTAGCCCAGTAAGAAATATTATGACTAAGATAATGCAGAATAAATTATCATTAGTCTTTAACAGTATAAACTGATACAATATAACAACCATCAAGTTTAACTGCAGTGGAACAAGCAATCCATTAAAAGAGTCAAGTAGAGAATAAAATCTACTATCTTCTATGATTTAAAAGGTTTTTCGTCACTTTTATCGCTGAGACTCAACTTAATAAATAACCCACATGATCCCTGCACTACGGCCAAAGATATTCATTAGTATCACGACCACAAATTATCCATGCACTACGGGCCAATGATATTCGTGTATTCATCAATGGTCATGATCATGCCAACAACTGTCCATCAATGCACTACGGGCCAATGAGGACTTTTACCACATCATTTGTAACATTACAGTCATGATTATACCGAATAATCCCTGGTCATAATCATACCACGTCCATCTATGCACTCACAGCCACGAGATGACTTTCAACATAATATAAACATGAGGATGATGACAATGATATAAGAATTCAATAAAACAAGTTCAAGAATTAATTTATCCAGAACCAATAACGTCCCAAATTGTCAACATGATCTTTGCTTTGTGGAGTAAAATTCAAGAATGCTCAAAAGAATATTTCCATGAAAAGATCTCGGATGAAGTGCAAAATATCAAGGATATTCCACTAATTTCATGGAGTATAAAAGCCAAAACTTTAACCAACTGAGTATAATAAAGAATGGAATAACAAAAGAATTCACCAGGCATACAATAGATCATTGCATGATCGGTTATTCCAATAGAATAATAAATAATGGAACCAAAATATGCATAATACATACGCACGAGGATGTTCCAATGTAATAATAAAGAATGGAATAATGTAAGAATTCACCATGCATGCGATAGACCGCATGCATGAGTTATTCCAATGAGAATAATAAATAATGGAACCGAGTCATGCGTAATACGCACGAGCAGTGATGTTCCAATGTAATAATAAATAATGGAATAACGTAAGAATTTCACCATGTATGCGGTACTTGGCATAGGCGGAGTTATTCAACGAGAATAATAAATAACGGAACCCGTCATGCGTAATTACGCACGCATGTGATGTTCCAACGTAATAATAAGGGATGGAATACCAATAGCTCTCTTTAAGAACACGAAAAAGAAATAATACTCCTTACCTTAGAAAACTGGATACTGGAATAGTGAAGTAGCAGACTTCTCTTCTTCTTTCTCTCTATAATTTCTCTCTATAATAATTGCTCTATAACTTTAGTTAATTGGTGAGAAATGAAGGAAGAATGAGCTTCTATTTATAGGAAAATATAGTTTCGATAATTGCATGTTTTGGGGATCGAAATATTACAGTATAATACCTTCCTCTTTTTCTTCATTTTTAATTTAGTCCTGCAAGTATTATCAAACTTGTACCACCTCCCCTAATAGTAAATAATGTGAATTAATAGTTCATTCATGTGACTCAATAGTATAATAATGTGAAAAAACTAATTACAGTATAGTACCTTCAACTATAACTTTATTTTTAACTTAGTCATGCAAGTATTATCAATCTTGCACCAACTCCCCTAATAGTACAAGAATGTGATTCAATAGTACACACATGTGAACAAATAGTTATATAAGCATGTGAATTAGTAGCAATTAATTGCTCATTTATCCGATAAATTACCCGATTTATCAATATAATCCCCAAACATCAATTATCATCGGAATAGATGTCAATTTCTACTAACACTAATAATCCCAACACAATGGAACTATTAAATTCATCTTTAATCAACACAACTTATTCATCATTAATATTATAACTCACAATATTTAACAACCAGGTCGTTCCCAGGAAAGAGGGGGCTTTCCAATAAGGATTTCTCCCTATTGACGCGCAATTAGGTGACCAAACCTCTTCTTGACAGAACTTCTAGGCATTGTAAATATTGCAATTTAATAATATGAATAACTTTGTCATCTCAATTATTGATTTAATAATATAACATATTATGCAGATGATACTATGACAATAATTGAATCAATAATATGAGAAATATGATGCAATAATTACTGTAGCAATAATTAAGTATAACTGAGTGACTTCTCACGTAAGCATCAATAATCAATACCGTGTGCTATTATGCAACCACGCGTATTACTGTACTTTTACTATCGGGTAGTTCAACATTTTAACGGTAACACTTCCGCCGTTATTTTTATAAAAAGATAATTTTGTCGTTTTTCTTACTACGTGAATACTTAGCTTAATGGGTTCCACCAATGATTGTGCTTGCATCATCGAATATTCCTGTTAAAATGAATATTCCCCACCAATCGAATATTATATAACCACTTGCTTACTTTGCAAAATTTATAAATATTACCCACAACTATAACATTATATCAAATCCACACCATAATATTCAAAAATATATTTCGAGAAAATTATTCTTTATTCATAAAAGTTGGGGTCTTATAATTAATATGAATGTTCATTTTCAATTATGCACGTCATCAAACCCATCAGAATCAACGTGTATATCATTCTCGGATTCGGTATCTTCCTCATCCTCGCCGACATCGGTTTAAGTCATCGTTGTCATCCTCAACGACTACATAATCATTCATGTGTACGTTTGCCTCGACATCCTCATCGTCAGGTACGTCAATGACATCAATACTCACCACATCTTCAGCATGGAACACTACGGCCAAAGGGTTGCTAACATCTTTTTGCAACACCTCATCTATACCAAACATGTTATCAGCATTAAATGAACATGTTTTATTAGTGACTACTGTGTGCCAGGGGCTTCAAGTATTTATGACATTTGGAGCGTAAACACTTAAGTCGCTTGACTTGCTAACACGAACACATCATGAGACTATAACACCGACTTGATATCCACGATTGTGATTTTATTATGATCAACTTTAACCCCCTTTTCAGTATCAAACCAGCTACACTTAAATGTAACTACCGTTTTACCCCCGTGATAATTAAGCACAACCACATCCTGTAGACGGCCATAGTAATTGGACTCAGAATCTTGGTAGCAGCTTCCTAACACCACAACCCTAGAATTAACTGATGTGAGTTCATTCAAGTCATCTACTCTAAATCTGTACCCATTCACGATGGATATACCTAGGATAAATATAACGGCAAATTAAAGTATTATTAATATGAGCAGGATATAGCAATTAGCAGTTTAGATTACCTCTCAAAAGGATACATCCACCGATATTGCACCGGTCCTCCAAGTTTGAGTTTATACAGTAGATGAATAGGCAGATGTTTCATCGAGTCAAAGAATCCTGGAAGGAAGATCATTTCGAGATTGCAAATTGTAAGCACAATATTCTTCTCAATCTGCTCGACATCACTGTACTTGATTATAGTTGAGCAAATATCTCTAAAGAAATTTGAAAGTTTGGTCAATGCATCCAGAACTTTTCTGGGTAACATCTCACGAAATGCAATTGGGATCAACTTCTACATGAATACATGACAATCGTGACTCTTGAATCCAGAAATTTTTAATTGCTCAACCTTACAACAACGTGTTATGTTCGACGCATATCCATCTGGGAGCTTCAACCCACTAACCCATTTACACACGTCTTCAACTTATTGCTTAGTAAGACAAAATGGAGCTTTAGGTTTCGTAGTATTAGGGCAAAGCCACAATTCTGGCCTAATGTTCAATGCCTCCAAATCTTTTTGAGCATTGTCATTGTCTTTGGTCTTACCACTCGCATCTAACACTGTGTAAAACAAGTTCTCGAAAACATTCTTTTCGGTTTTCATGACATCTATACAATGACAAACTAAAAGTGTGCCCCAATACGGCAACTCAAACCATATAGACAAGTGTGTCCAATTATGAGTCTTCCCATACCCTACCTCTCAATTTCTTCGTGTTCCTTCCCCGTGAAAAAGGAAAATCAAAATTTGGTTCAACCAACCCAACAAACTCAACGCCCGACAACAACCCACTAACAACCCCTTCTTCTCTATCTTTCTCATTAAACTATGCGAGACATCTTTACGTAATTGTGATCAAGGGCAAGAATCTCTGGCGAGTTCAAAAGAAACTATATTTTCGCCCATGCTGCAACTGGTTGCCTTGCACATCCCCCATACACACAAGACATGACAGTTTCCTATGAGTTGACCAACCACTAACCATCCCAAGAGCTGGAAAGTCAGTGATAGTCCATAACATGGCTGTCTTCATCACAAAATTCTTGCATATCGATTTATCATACGTCTGGAACCTTGTCTCCCACAACATCTTTAGTTCATCCACTAACGGTCGAAGGTACACATTAAGGTCTTTTGTAGGACTTTTATCCCCCGAAATTAGTAAAGTCAAAAACAAATACGGATCCCTCATGGACATTGCCGGTGGAAGATTATAAGCGACCATAATGACTGGCCAAACTGAGTACGGCTGGCTAAAATTATTAAAAGGGCAAAATCCATCAGTAGACATGCCAAGCCTAACATTCCTAACTTCTTCCGCAAACTAAGGATAATTTGCATCAAATCTCTTCCATTCATCTCCATCCGCTGGGTGAGTCAGCTGACTAGGAACGACTTCCATTGTTCGATGCCAACTCATATGTTGAGCCGTATGAGATGACATGAATAACCGCTGAAGTCTCGGCGCAAATGGAAAGTACCGTAAGATTTTCCTGGGAACATGTTTCTCCTCCCCCCACGTTTTGTAACCTTGTAGTGCGGTAAGCTGCATATATCACACTGTCCCTTATCTCTGTCCTCCCCATAGTATAACATGCAATCCTGCTCACAAGCATCGATTTTCTGATACCCCGTATTTAACCCATTGACCATCTTCTTTATTTCGTAATAATTCGCAGGAAGAGTATGATCCTTGGGTAAGAACTTTCCAATTATAGCAAGCAAATCGTTGAAACCTCTCTCACTACAGTCGTGCTCATTCTTGAAGTGTAAGAGCTTCGTCACTACAGAAAGCTTGGTGTCTGTATCATTTCCCAAATACAACGCGACCCCAGAAGCAGATAACAACTTGTAAAACGCAACAGTTGTATCATTTGGCACTTGCTTCGCACTGCTTAAAGAAGGATCATTTTTAGCCCAGTCAAAATTAGTAGGGCCATAAGAATCGACCAACATTTCAACTGGATCATAGTTTTCGACGTATGAATCTCGTGGAATTGGTTGTTCCACAATATTTTTAATCACTTCTGATTCCCCGTGATGAGTCCATACGAAGTACCCATCCACAAATCCACGGGAAAATAAGTCGAATTTAATCTCGTCGACTTTCTTTCAAATCAGGTTTTTACACTTGGCACACGGGCATCGCATCTTCCCGTTTGGATCATCCGTATGTTTTAGTGCTTTGTTCAAGAAATCTGACACCCTAACACGATAAGTTGTGACTAATCCCCTCCCATCACTAGGTATCTTACAGAACATCCAACTCCGGTCGGCTAACATTTTTAACTACAATGAAGACGGATTCAATTAATTTGGATATTTATGCATGAATTAGATTTACCTAGTATCTCCACTCTATAAGACATGGATAAGGCTTCTATCCCGTTATTGGATGTGTCTCGTCACTAGTGCAAACACAATGAGTACGTTTCATGAGTTTCAAGAAAATTTTGGCAGCACCTCCCCATGGTCTCCATGCACACGAAATAGACTAAGATAACTTAATATGCTCTCAATGCACTCGGAGAACATATAGAGATAACAGTCGAAAAATCCTCAAAATAACAAAAATGTACTGTTTCGTATTGGCACCAGCCTAAGTGAGAGACGTAACATCCAATAACAGTCCCAAACTGGGGACTGTTCGACATTCCCTCCTACTGAGTGAATGTCAAACGGGTTTCTAAGTTTATTGAAAATTATGGCAAACTAAGCAAATGCTACTTAGTTTATTTTGCCAATGATGATAAACTAAGTAAGTGGTACTTAGTATATGAGAATTGTTATTTGGAATCTATAGAGACTACTTGAGTCGGCAATCCGGCAAAAAAAAGGGTCGTAGTTCCTATTTGTGTCCTATACTCAAATAATAAAGTTAATTGAATTACTGCAGACATTCCTCACTGTTCCATCATAACAGATGACAACATCCCGAAGGAGTTCCATTAAGCTATTGAACAAAGTTTCAGGTTAAGCAACCCTCTAAATGAACGAACGATCACTTCTCAGCTAGGAATGAATCATCTCCCCATACGAGTCCAATTCATTCCTAGCAAAAAAGTGATCGTTCGCTCATCTAGAGGGCTGCTTAACCTAGAACTTTATTCAAAAACTTAATGGCACTCCTTCGGGATGTTGCCATCTGTTATGATGGAACAGTGAGGAATGTCTGCAGTAATTCAATTAACTTTACAATTCGAGTATAGGACACAAACATAAACTACGACCCCTTTTTTTTTAATTGCTGCCGAGGAACCGGTTGGAGTACTATTAGCTGCAACTGCTATGTTGAAATATGCATACAAGAAAGAGTACATATATGTACGGAGAGTATTATTGCATTTATTGAAAATTGTGGCAAACTAAGCAAATGCTACATAGTTTATTTTGCCAATGATAAACTAAGTAAGTGGTACTTAGTTTATGAGAATTGTTATTTGGAATCTATAGAGACTACTGTTCGACATTCACTCCTATTTGTCAAACGGGTTTCTAAGTTTCATATTATAGTACATATATGTATATATATACATATAAAACTTAATTATTGTGTTTATTGAAAATTGTGGCAAACTAAGCAAATGCTACTTAGTTTTTGCCAATGAAAAACTAAGTCTACTTAGTTTCTGAGAACTGTTATTTGGAATATATATGAAGACTACTATTAAATTATTTTATTTTATTTTATAAAATTTAATTGTATTTATTATTATATTTTATTTTATTTTATTTTGTACTATAATATATAATATAATTTTTGATTATTTTATTATATTAAATTAAATTCATTTTTTTATTTTATTAAATAAAATTAAATTTATTATTATGTTTTAATAGAGTTTATTTCGCTTTTGTATTATTATATTATATAATTTTTAAATTAAATTAGTTAAATTTAATTTTATGTTAAATTAATTTAATTAAATTTATTTAATTTAGTTTATTATTATTATTTATTATTTAATTACTTTTATTATTTTAATTTTTTATTATTAAATAAATTTATTTTATTTTATTGTATTATTATATTTTATTATATTATATTTGTATTGTATTATATATTTTTAATTATTATTTATTAAATTAATTTATCTATTAAATTAAATCAAAATTTGGAATTGAATAATTCTGACAGAAATTCTATTATGAATTCGGTCAGAAATAACAAATATACCTACATCAAACATCATCATCACACACTTACTGAAGAATAACTGATAACATAAATCAACCCCAAAGTTTAATAAACCCAAATAAGATAAATCAAACACTTACTTATTAACATGTGTATATACTCAATACCAAACCCAATTTAAAACACATAATTTATCAATCCCAAAACTAAGCAAAAAATATATCAGTCCCAAACTGATCACAAAGTAAAATATGTAAGACCCCAACTTTTATGAATAAAGATAAATTTTTCTCGAAATATATTTTTGAATAATATGGTGTGGATTTGATATAATGTTATAATTATGGGTATTATTATTTACAAATTTTGCAAAGTAAACAAGTAGTTATATAATATTCGATTAGTTGGGGAATATTCGTTTTAATAGGGAATATTCGCACGACGACACAATCATTGGTGGACCCCACAATGGAAGTATTGTCGTAGTTAGAAAATGACATAATTATCTTTATAAAAATAACAACGAAAAGTTTTTACTGTTAAACCGCTGAACTACCCGGTGGTAAAAGTACGATAATACTGCGTCTTTGCATAATAGCGATTTATATTGATTATTGATGCTTACGTGAGAAGTCACTCAGTTATACTCAGTTAGTGCTACAGTAATTGCTGCATAATATCTTTGATATTATTGATTCAATTATTGTCACA